>ML682105.1:1481162-1565655 GCA_007922195.1 Podocnemis expansa
CTGACAAAGTGGGACTTCACTCACGAAAGCTCATGGAAAAAATAAATTCATTAGTCTTTAAAAGTGCCACAGTAGAAGTGAACAGCTTTTTAGTCTTTTTAAATACAACACTTTGTTTCATTTACTTCAGTTATGTACTTCCCCTCAAATTAGACATTTGGACTACTAAATGGATAATGTGGAATCAATTTAGGCTTAACTTTTTTGTTTGATTTAAAACAAGATTCTACAATTTGCCACTAGAATTTTTCCTATTTCATTCTAATTAAAATAGTTTATTCAAATATAAACATTCTCCAGCACTTTTTTCCAACCCAAACATTATAGCATAGCACTAGTGCAGGGGTCTCAAACACACGGCCACTAAAGCTATTTCCTGTGGCCCACAATGACAAGATCGTTACCGATATTTGCAATATCATCATATGGAAAGGTTTCAGTGGTGTGGCCCTCAGCCTAATGTACTAATCCTCATGCGGCCCTCGTGGTGATTTGAGTTTGAGACCCCTGCACCAGTGCATGAAAGCCAGAAAGTTGAAACTAACTAATCCATTTTCAATGACCATGCTGAGTGAGAAATGCAAAATGTAAGAAATCCATATGAATTTGTTGGGGGGGGGGGGGGGGAGAATTTGAAAACATCCTTCCCAGACAATATTTTATACAATAATAGTCAAAACAATGAGCTTTAGAGTTCAAATCTGAACAGATGGATGAAAATGTTATGCCTGAAGTTGCTGGATCAATGCACAGCAACACTAAGATTACTAAGTGACCGAGCTTAACAAGAGGATACAGCATGAGGCTCGATCAACTCTTCCTTCACTAGCAGGAGAGAGGGTTGGGGTCGGTGGTTTAATAATGCAATGTCTTTCACTTTTGAAGGCATGACTGCAAATTCTGTTTAGATCACAAATTAAAGTGAAAAGTTTCTCTGTAGTAGGACCTTGTCCCTGTCACAAAAAAAGGTACCACAGAAAAAGCACAGTCTCCGAGCATGTCAAGATGGAGGTGCCAACCAGAGAATCTTATCCCGTGGAGAACATGCCACATGTGTACTATCCGTTCAGAATTTTCATAAGCGTCTCTTCACTCTGCAAATGTTTAAAAAATAAGTGTGGAACTTTTCAAGGTGGCCAGGGTCCCTCTGTCTTTGCATTGGGCCAAACAATCTGGCATCTACTTGTAATCATGTTTAAATGAGACAGTTAATTTATGTTCAAGAGAAACAAAAGGTCATTCTCTCTTCATAGCAACTGTTTGCCCCTCTATGGACTTAACCGCAAATCACTAAAATTTGAGAGAGAACAGTTAAAGTGAGGCTTTTGGCATCTATCAAGATAGATAAAAATATATTTCAGAGCTTATTCTTGTTCATACAAAAATTAAATATTTAATAATTCAATTGTTGACAGGTGAACAACTAATCTGGCAAAGAGAGATGCTGGATGCTTCAGATGAATTAGAATTTTCTTTCAGAGGAAAGTGAAATTCAATTGTGGCCTTAATGAGATTTTCATTCTTTACCAAGTTTAAAACCCAGTGCCATATGACAAAAGTACAACAACACATAAGTCTCTATATACAACTTCTGACCTTTCCTAAACTCAACTGTCAGCCACTTATACAGATTGTCTGATATAATCATTCACCCATGAGAGTATATTCATTAACTTGTTACATAATATTTATGTTGCATTTGTAAGGCCTACTTTTAAATTTCATATGATAGCTCAGAGGTAACACTCCTAAACCAGAGCTGACCCTAATTTTCAGCATTAATTTGGAAAATTATTATTCAGTTCCCATTCACAATAGATATTCAAAGTTTAAGGCACTGGTTTTCAAACTATGGATCGGGGCCCAGTACTGCGCCGCAAATCCTCAGGTTCTGAGTCGCAGTGCCCCCTCTGTCACCGCCACAAAACTGGAATGTGATTGTTGGGTCATGGGCATAAATAATGTTTTCCAATGGAGTCCCAAGAAATGAAGTTTCAAAACGACTGGTCTAAGGCATACTCACCTGAACTCTTTACTCTTTCCAAGAGAAATTATTAAGGCTGCTCTCTATTTACAAGTACTCCTATTCAGGATGGAATTCAGGATGTGATTACCTAACCTTTTAATGATGTCTAAGTAGAGAGTAATTAAAACAATACCTTCAGAAAGAAGCTAAAAACACTTGCCAGTAAAATGTCATGTCAAGTGTTTACAATAGGAAGATGGGACTTTGACAAGCAGCAGAATACATATTTACAGACACTCAATTTCACTTCCATTTGAATTGAAGTGTACCAAAAATACTTGATTAGGTAACATCTCATTCTTAATCACAACGGAACAGAGAAAAAGTATGACTGTGCAGAACACCTAATCTCTTTTTCCTCCCCAGTCTAAGCATCTGGACCACATTGTCAATATTGCTAAACCAAGAGAAATCTGTGAGTATAATTACACCTCAGAATTACTAATGTGACAGCGCTAATAAATACTTCCCAGAGCATCCACTGATCTAATAATTGGCACTACAAAATAATGCACACTTACCTATGTGACTATTAAGTCAGTGACTAAACCATGGGTCTCAAACTCATATCACCACAAGGGCTGCATGAGGACTAGTACATTAGCCCGAGGGCCGCACCACCAAAACCTTTTCATACAATGATATTGCAAATATTGGCAACAATAATGTTACTGGGGGCTGAAGGAAACAGCTTTAGGGGCTGCACATGGCCCGCGGGCCACGTGTTTGAGACCCCTGAAGTAAACACACAGAACTGTGCAAAATGAAGGGCGAGGTGGGCAGTGAAAAGCAAGGGAAAGAGCGCAGCAGCAGTAGCAGATGTGTCCATTTTATCACTGTGCACCACTACATAAGCATCAAACCCAAATATTACCAGGAGGCAACTCTTTAGCCCTTTCTAAGTGTGGAATCTCTCAGTGTAACAAAGCAAAGTTATTGTAGCTTTGAATGTATCACAAGAAAGGATCTTATTAGACCTCTTCAAATTCCCATTGTCCTACCACCCAGCCAAAACACACTGCTTCTAGCTGGAAACAAATTGATCCAGATAATGCTCATAATACAGAGGCTCTGTGGGCATTTGAAAGGCTGGAATATGTTTAGTTTAGGATCATAAACTTTTTTTTATTTTCAATTCTCTCTTTCAAGACTTTGCTTTGGCATTTGGATTTTCAAACATGGTTACCGGGCTTCCTTAGAATTTGTCAATTGTTAAACCTGAAAGCAACTGACATATACTAAAGGGATCCTTTCCTGGCATTTTCAGTTTAAATAATTGTTTGTGAAACTGACAATTCTTGGAGAGACAGGTCTGTCAGTTAAGATTCTGGAAGAGAAACTTCATGGCATTTTTGTTCCCTGAATGGTAGGATGAGGAATGAAAAAACAATTTAGGTAGACGTGATTCACAAAGACGTAAATCAAAGCAGCCTTAACTGTAGTTGTTCAGAGAATACAGGGGACAAGGAAAGGTAAAGAGAAAATACAAGGTTTTAAACAGAATTCTGACAGAAGTGGATTCCTGTTGACTTTAATTTATCAAATCTTAACAGAGAAGCTTTCAAGCATTTTCTCCCCACTCTTGAGATCATGGGATTCTCATCTAAGTTTGTTATTTATATTTCAACAGCACCTATAGGTCCCCATTGTGCTAGACACCATACAAGCACACAGTAAGGGAATCTCTTCTTTGAAGGTTTTATACAGACAAGAAAGACAAAAGATGAGATAGGAAACAGATGCAGAGGGAAATTCAGGGCTCTGCTATGTGGCAAGGGAAAGTGCTTCAGAGGGTTGTGATCTATCAAGCATATTAACATGTTGCATTCTAACTGCCCCATAAGGTACCCATGTCTGTATTAACACAGTCCCATTTGAAATCCTTGCTCACTTGGAAAAATTCCTTACTCCAGGGGGCAGCAACCTTTGCTGGCTCCCCCGCACCAGCCACACACCCCACCCCACAACCCTCAGAAGGTGCAGCATGTGGCAGCTCCTTTTCCTTGCCAACAGGTTTGGGGCCAGCAGAGGGCCGGGAGCACTGCATGCCACTGCAAATATGTATGTGTGGCAGGGGTTGCCAGCCCCTGCCTTATGCTATGAGTGACCCCAGAAAAATCAGCAGAGCTAATTCTGGAGTGAAGCACTACTCAGCCATGTGTTAGGATGCTGAAACATGGAAATAATTATTTAGTGGGTGTTAGCACTGAAGAGAAAATTATTAACCTTTCATTAGCATTGCTCTTTAAGATGTGTTGCTCACATGCTTTTCACACCTGGTGTGTGCGCGCCCTCGTGCACAGCTGTCGGATATTTTTTTTCCTACCTGAGTGGTATCTGCATGGCTAGGTTTGGTGCCATCTGGAGCCCTGTGCTCCTACTGTAGTACATGGGGCACTGCTGGCTTGTGGTTCCTCATTTCCTTTTTCCCATCAATTCTGACAGTGGGGACGGAGGGTAGACCATGGAACGGGGGATACAAGCAACACACCTTGAAGAACAATATAGTTATGAAAGGTCAGTGTCCACTTTCTTCTTCAAGTGCTTGCTCACGTCATTTCCATGTTAGGTGACTCATGAACAGTAATTCTGCCAGTGGGCTCAAAGCTCATAGACACCAAAGCTGGTGTCATCCCAGCTTGCTGGGTGGCAGTGTAATGGAATGAACTGATGACCACATAGCAGCTCTCCAGATGTCTTAGAACAGCATCTGCACCAGGAGAGCTACTGATGAAGTTTGTTTCCTGGTTAAGTTAGCTGTGACAGCTCGTAACTAAATTTGATGCAGCTGGTTACCCGTGAGGAGATTGTCTGGGAGGAAACAGCCAGACCTTTCATCCTTTCTGCCACTGCGACAAAGAGCTGTGTTGACCTTCAGGATGGTTTAGTCCTCTCAATGTAGAAGTCCAAGACCTGCCTAATATCTAGAGTGAGCCACCTATGCTCCTCACTGGATCTGTGCAGTTTTGGGAAGAACACAGGCAAGAATATATCCTGGTTATTGTGAAAGTCTGACACTGCCGTTGGTAAGAAGACTGGGCAGGGTCATAGACACAGTCTGTCTGGGTAAAATAGCGTGTGAGGCAGTTCTGAGATGAGTGCTCTGATCTCTTCACACTGAGGTGATCAGTAGAGCCCTGCAAATCTGCAGATATCTGCATTATATCCATGGATATCTGCAGACCATTTCTTGTGGATACAGATCAGATACAGCTCCACATATTTTTATCCTCACAGAGCTAGAGCCCTGCAAATACGTGGATATCTGTATTATATCCACATCCGTGGATATAACATGGATATACACAGACGATTCCTTGCAGATGCAGTTTGGATACAGATCCATGTATTTGTATCCGTTCAGGGCTCTGGTGATCATCACCAGGAAGGAACCCTTTCTGGAGAGAAGCCACAGAACAAAAGACGCTAACAGCTCAAAGGGGCCTCCAGGAACCCAGATTCAGATCCCGAGGAGGAATGGGATGTCCAACTTCTGAGTAGAATCTCTTCAGGACGTTTAAGAACCTGGAAGGCCGCACCAGAGGCAGTACACAGCATGCCATCCTCCCTACCCCTCAGAGCACAGCAATCACATATCCACCCACCTCTGGGGGCGAAGCAGCTGACACAGAAGCAGAGCAGGAGCACGAAGCCCAGCCTCCAACCCAGGGCAGCCCCACCTCCTTCCCCTCAGCTCCAACAGAGCAGAGGACCCCAGTGGTCATCTGCACCTGCAGTCAGCCATGAGGCAGCCACGCTGTCACCCACACAGATGCTAGATCTTTGCAAGCCATGGTCCTGGGACAGAAGATCTGGCCAAAGTGGCAGCGCCAGTGGGGTGCTGAAGCACTGTCGTCATGACCCTGCCAGGCTAACAGCATCACAGTCGCCCTGTCCCCCTTGATTTTCAACAGGACCCTGAAGACCAGCAGTACCGATGGGAAGGCATTCTATGAAGAAATCACTGGGTACTTGCAAATCCAAGAGCGAAAGCCATTCCAAAGGCCATCACAGGTGTAAAAAAGAACTGAGAGGGGACACAGGGGTAGCAGGAACCTCACATGCTGCTGCTTGAGCATGGTGCTCCAGGAGGCACCAGAGCCAGGCTACGGAAACCACTAAGGCAAAAAAAAGTCTCCAACAGCTCTGCACAAGGGCATGCACACACCTAATGTGGAATCACCACAAGCAAGCACTAAAAGAGGAAACCTCAATAACTGAGTTCAAGAAAGAGAAGCTGGTTCCTGAAGCAGCTTTTAAACACTCAGCTGACAGCACAGAATTGTGAAATCAGCTGTGATCACAAGTTATCCCTTCCTCAAAGTGTACCAAAAGCATTATTATGTAAAATCAGACTTTGTAGGAACACCTCATGCCTTGCACAACACCAACTGGAAGACATGTGCTACCAAAAAACAAAGCCAGCAAAAAATGTCAGAGCAGAAATAGCCACCATAATCTGATATGGCAGCAACATGAAAGACAGAAACCACTCCCTTCCTCTTAAAGTGTACAAGAACAAGCTGAATTTCTCTAAAACGGTCCTTAAATGAACATGTTCTTAGTATTTGCTCTACTGTCCCCTAGAGAGAAAACAAGCTCCATGAATAGATGGTCAGACATGAGGTACACATCCCATTTACAGGCAGTAGAACACAGTGGGTTGGGACTTTGCTCTAATAAATGATTGGAAAGGGTGTGTTGTCCAGCAGTTAGGGCAGCGATTCACATAGTCTCTCTTTTCCAGGTCACTGGTTGAACAAGGCCCAGAACCAATCAAAAGTAAGTACTATTTTAATGGCATAAATTTGGACAAAACAATATAAACTGACCATGTATAAATTTCGGGTGAAACTTAGGCTTCTAGCCATCAGAGGCAGAGGCTCTGGAACACTTGTCAAACAACTTAACTAGTTTTAAGATGGCTCATGATAAATTCATAAAGTACATTATGATATATGATTCTGTGCCTGGTGAAAGAAGAGGACTGGACTTAACCTCAGAGATCTCTTCCAGCCCTATATTTCCACATGAGTAGCTCATCTCAGTCCCATTACTAGGAGAGCAAGAACCTTCATCACAGAAGCACAACAGGAATGGCAAGAGGCTGAGCTTCCTTCTTAGAACAATCTGCTTTCAGAGGGGACTCGGCCTCAGGGTGGACCACTACACAACCTCCCATCATACTGGCACATCTTCTACAATCTCCTAGCTGTACAACACAGGCAAGAGCAAGGCTCACAATGCTCCCTCAACACCAGTCTTGGAGGCAAAAATCTCTTTCTTCATTCCTTCAGCATTTACACTGAGCAAGACATGAGAGTCACCAGATCCTCCCATATGAGTGGGAGACAGCCAGGCACTGTTGTTTATAAAGTAGGAAGGAAGAACCACCTTCTTCGTTCCTAGCAGTGCAGGGGGCTGTGCTAATGGAGACCTATGGGCTGGAAAACAAAACACAATGAGGTTCACTGGGAACGTGGCCATGACAGTGACTGTTGTTAGTAGGTTACCTCAATTCTCCTTTCGCTCAGTCACACCTGGAGAGGGCAGCGAAAACGGGAACGGTCCGTTCTGTAGCTGTCCTGGAAAAACAACTTCAGCCTCCAGAGCCATCAGTCTGGCACAATTCATCAGCAGGAAATTCACTCTAAGGAAAAGCTACCTCAAAATCTTGATTTACTATCTTGTAAGACCAAGTCTTCCGCAGTGGTACCATTCTCTTTCCACTGCTGTGACATGGGCTGTCAAAATCCATTTACAAGGCTGAATGAGCAATTAACTCAAAGGAGCTGTTTACTGCTTATCACCCACCCATGAGTGCTTTTTCTTTACCTTTAGTATCATCAGCCATACTATCACAGTATCTGCAAGCCCAAGCCACGATACTCTCACCTCTTATCAAACATTATTAGACTTTGCCACCCAAGTCTCTCTCATTCCAACCCAACCTCCTCATGAGACAATGCTCCAATTAGGTCAGTGCATGTTTTACACACAGTGCAAAGTCTGGCGGGGCAGGCTACAGAGCCCTGGCAACCTCTCCCTCACGTCCTACCTCAACACCTGAGCTCAGCCACAGCACTCACACTAGCAGACAGCAGGGCTAGGTGTCAATCGCCTGGAGGGAGTAGGGTTTTCATGAACTCTCAGCATTGACCTAACTCTGCTCCCACTGAAGCCAATGGAAGTTGTATTACCAAATTTAATGGGAACAGGGGTGGGCCAGTGCTCTGCACTTCTGAAAATCTCACAGGGTTCTCAGTGGAGAGAACTCACTTCAGAAAAATGGCACTAAGCAACCCTGTCAAACACATACATACTTAGACACACACAAAGTCTGCTAGTTTAAAAATTGAACCTGTTTTTAAAAGACCATACAAGGAGCCTTTGCAAGTGGAAAATATGAAACACTTGCCTCAGAAACCTGAGAGATTGGAGGGATACATAACTAGGTCAAGCTGACTTGCTAAAATTTGCAAACCTTTCTTCTGCCCCCTAAAGGAAACCTCTTTAGAGGAACAAAGTCTAGTTTATACTCTCACAGACCAAGAGCCTGTGCTGCCAAGGATTCAGCAACACTTCAAGAGGCAGACTGCTGTGTAGAAATGAAAGACATAGCATGCATGTAGTATGCAGTTTCTGAATGTTTCCATGGAGCCCGGGGGGGAGGAATCCGAGACACCCCAAATGCCCTGGGTTACATTATATTGGAAGCTATTGCCAGTGAACCAGAACACAGCAAGAGGATTTCACCAGGTGTGAGCAAGGGCTGGGAAGGAATAACTTTCAGAAGATTAGCTGAGGTTTTTCTATTGAATAACATGCATGTTCTCTGCTCCCAAAAGCCTGGCTAGCAAGGGTTCTGTATAGAAGACTACGCCTATGTTAATTTTAATTTATGTCAGGTTGTCTTCCTTTGAGAAAGAAACAGGAAATCCACTAGTAGAGTAGGTTTAAGCCAAATAACCAGAAGCCAAAGCAATACAAAGTGACACATTTCAAGCTCTAACTAATGATATGCATTTTGGAATCCATATCACTCTTGGGGCTACGAAAATAGACTGCCTACTGTATTTTCTGAAAGGTTGGAAGCTAGTGAGTAAAACAAAGCAGCTGGCCAGAAAACCTTATTGTATCAAACAGATCCTTTGGATTTTTTGATGGGTAAGTGGAGTCTTGATCTGGGAGAAAGCAAGAAGTGTCCTGGCCAATATGGAATAGTTACATTTTGAAGATCTGCACTGCTGTTGTACAGAACATCACTTTGTTTAAAAGAACAAAATGCTCAGATAAAATGGTCATTCTACTGGCTGTTTCTGTGACAGGTCTAAAGGATAACCAAAATGACAAAATTGTCCACTGGGACCCTGTTATTCCTAGAAATGAAGACACCAAAAGTCAGTTTATTATTACAAAACTTTGCATTTTTTATGACCCTGGACACCTGACTACCTCAAAGTATTCCGTCAACATTAAACTTCCCATCATCCCTCTGCCGGAGGTGTAACAAATGGAGAAGCTGTGCACAGCGAAATAATTCACCCACAGTTCAAAGAGAGAGGTTCTTCTTCCTGAATGCTCACCCATTTTCTGACTCCCAGTTTGTGCTTTAGAAGTGAAGGATGTTCTTTTGGTTAACAGCAGATGCTGTCTTTCCATTCAGATGGATCTTTGCAGAAAAAGACTGGTTCAAAAGTGGTCTGAAACAATTCTGCATTAGAAGCCATGACTATTTATTAAGAGCAGAAAGCAGCTGATTAATTATTAGGACTGGGGTTTTTTGGACTGACCATGCTTTACCCAGTCTCTCCAAGCAGATCAGTTCCCAGAAAGGCTCTTCCTCCAATGCTTTCAGAAAGAAATCTTCCCAATTAAGTATATTGGAGACGTGGCTGCTTAGAGTGGATAACTTACGCCTCCTGAACAGCCTGAATGCTAGATTCTTAGAAAGAATAAATCCTTCACATTCCTCTTCCTTAGTAGACAATTTTTTCCAAACAGGAACAGAGGGCAAAAAAAAAGAGGGAGGTTCTGCTTCTGTTTCCTTATACCCTGAGTTAATGAAATGCACCACTGAGTCAGTGGGTAGAGAAAGGACCCTGACATTTAAGTAGCACAGAAGGAAATGTTCATTCTGAATCAGCATTGTACTGGTCTCATCTCCTGACCTCAGCCATCATTAAGGTACTTTTAGTCTTGGCGTCACTCTGGAACAGGACTTAGAGGGGTCTAAGCCAGGGGTCTCAAACTCAAAATCAGCACGAGGGCTGCATGAGGGCCAGACCACTGAAATCTTTTCATACAACAATATTGTAAATACTGGTAACCAATAGACAAGGCACCAAAAAAATATTCAGGAGAACTTTGTTCCACTCTCAGCTCTACACTATTATGTGACTGTTTGTGATGCCCAACTTGTGACCACTCAAGCCCCATTTTCAGAGGTACTGGAGAAAGACAACTTTGAATGTCTTCAGTGTGAGCTGCAGGTGCTTAGCACCTCTAAAAAGCAAACCTGAAGCATCCTGATGAGGCTCCCAAATTTAGTGGCCCCTCCTGAAAACTGTGGCCTCATGGCCCAACTTCACAGACAGGAATAATGGCACGTCCTCCTTCACAACCCACCTTCAGCTCCACATGTGGCACATGCAATGTTTATTAGGACATTAATGCACTGTTTATACAGAGAACTGTCACTATTTATAACACTTAAATGTGTTATACGGGCATCTTGAAACTCACGTAATGTAGTACAGAACACCAGATCATCAAGTCCTGCATCCTTACATATAATTAGCTTCATATTTTGTCAGCTTTCCATTTCTAACATTCCTAGACTAATTACTAGCTAAAAGCTAGGTCAGGTAAAGATACGCCAGACAAGCAAAGTTTCACTTCAAGTTTTGTGCAATATAACTACCATTAGAGATGATGGTACAAGGGCATCCCAGAAATATGAGCTAATGCATTCAGATTACTTCCTAATAAAGACAGCTCCTCAGATATGCACCCCGCAAAGGAGATTACTCACTACTGCATTCAATTCACCTTTCAAAGCCTACCCAAAGCTATTCAGTTCCTCAGCGAAACACTTTCATTCAGATCTGGGAAACATTTTGCGACACGACATGCAGTAAGTAGCCTGGCACTGCCCTAAGAAACATACTGAAATGCACTGCTGCTTTAAGCCTGGTTTCTCCTTTTCAAGCAGAAAGACAAAATTGACCAAAGCTGTATACAAATCCAATTCTGAGACAACCTAGTTTTTTTCATTTACTTCAATGACAGTGCTGGAATGCTAAATATAACTCGCATTATGGGAGAGCCATCTTAAAGAGAACTTGAAATCCAAAATCAATTTAAAAAAAAACTTCAACTCGAAGTCATTTCAGATGTTCTGTGTCCCCAATGTCCCCTCTGTGAATTTTTGGGGCTTTGTGTTTACCATTATATCCCTATAATGTTTTTATCCCTTCAACAATGCTACATGAAAAACCCAGACAAACATGCAAAAATTATTAATGAATTATACATGTGTAAGACAAAGTCACCAATAGGTTTCCCAGTCCAATTCCCTACACTCTACACAGAACTAAATAGGGACTGACAACACATGTGGAAACAGTGAAACTGACTATAAACAAAAGACCAGATTTTTAAAAGGAACCTAGGCATTGTTCAATATCCCACTAGATGCCCCTCTGCAGCTTTAAGTACCTAAATACCTTTAAAATCTGAAACAAAGTGCTACCAAACACAGCATAAACTGGGAACACCACACAACAATATTTTCCTCTATTCTCTGGCAGTTAAGGGTTTTGCTTGCAATGGAAAATTTCCCATTAAGTTTTTCTGTACCTGCAAATACACAAGAAGGTGAGATCCTCAGCTGACGTCACTCTGTGTAGTACTATCAGACTCTCCAAAGTTAACAGTAAAAACATAGGATTTCTTGCTCTCTCTCTCTTTTTTTTTTTTTTTTTTTTTTTTTTTTTAAGTAAAAACAGTTCAACCCAGTTCCATTTCTGTGATATTCAGTACTTGTTGCATGACCAATCTCAGTGATCTATCAGTCTCAAAGGGTAATTTAAGAATAAGCTGAAACTGAAGCAATGTGAACAAGTCTGCCTAAATTAAATAAATTACAGACAAACTACATAAATACGACTATTATTTTAACACAATGTCTTTAGAGAGCAAGGCAAAATGGACAGTAAGATCGAGTTTAGATGTGGAAAATGTGATAAAAATCAAGTAGCTACTAAGGCATGTATTTCAATCTCGTGGTAGGGTTCAAAGCAGAAATGCCATTTTTCCCATTCTCTCTCATGACACTTTTTAAAAAAGTATTTACTCTGTTCCTCATTTTAACTAATCAGCTTTAAAAGCACAATCTAGGCCTGTCCACACAATACTCAGCAGCATTGGTGTTATGTGGCCAAATGCTACCTGTTAAACTCGTTTCCAATTTTGCAGTGCAGACCATTAATTAGATAGATCCCTGCTACAACATACTGCTAAATCTAACAACCATTCAATAAAGAAAATAAAAATATTCAAGCCCCATTGCTTTATATACCTGCATGGAACTGAAATCCAGCAGACCAAGCACAGAGCTGAAGTCCAGAATTTGACAGTGACAGTGGTTTTGGGCACCCCTAAACTCTCATTTTTGTCTCCTCAGCTGGATTTTTACCAACATTATGGCGTGAGGGTGGTGATACGAATTAGCGTATGACAAATACTTTGAAGATGTCATATGTTTAAGTATTACTCAAAATTCTTAAGTAGGTTGACTACACCCCTTTAAATTCTGGCCAGTAAAACAAGGAAAGGGCTTGTCTACAAAAACAATTTGCAACAAGCTCAGATATGATCTACCCTCGCCTGCCACAGACTAACAGTGTGCATGGACCCTGCTGACCTGCATTAACAGTTCATTAAATACACTTTGATCTACTGCCATTTTGAAGAGGACCGCCCTGCCTCTTCTGCAAAGTGATCAAAATGGATAGAAATCAATTAAATTAGAGAAGGGAAAGCTATTCTACAAGTCCACCCAAAAACCCTGTACTGAGAGAAAGACAAAAAACATTTAAGAAGGGATTAGATTGACCCAGCATGTGGTTCTAGTGGTCCTCATTGAAGCTGCAGTCTTCTCCTCTAGGCTCTTAGGTTAGGCTGCTTGGTTGCTTGGGTGTTTAAGTTTTTATCCAATATAGTTGTGAAGAAAGCCTCATTGCAAATGCAGTATATAACCAATAGAGAAATATCCATGCAAGTCTGCAGACAGCCTAGAACAAAAAAATGACAACTTTCTTCCCCATCTACCTCACTAAAGTGTGACCATCAAAACTGGGCATGTGAATTAAGTATTCATTTTGTCACCTTTCTGATTTTTCTTGTACAAAATGAGAGAAAAGATCTGGACAGTCTACTGAGAGTAGTGTTATTTTGATTACTCAATTTAATACAGCTTAGAAATGTCCCCTACCATATTTTTCCCCAAAATTCTATTCCCAGATTTAATACAAATAAATAAAAAGCCACACATCCAATAGATGTTATTCTACCAATAAACGAATTGCCAATAGAGATTATTCAGTCTTGATTTCACCCCCCACACACACATACACACACTCCTAATCCACCCAGTGCATACCGTTTTCAGTTACAGATGCTCTGCAAGCACTGCAACTGAAAGGCTATATGGTTTTCAAGGCTAGGGACCTTTTTTTTTTTTTTTTTTTTTTTTTTTAAGGGCCTGCTCCAACAATAAACAAGCTTAAAACAAACCGAGATCTCACATGGCTCAATTCCTGCCCCCCTCCCCCCCACAAAGCACTTTTCTAGCTTTATACTTCTCCAACTTACCATTTGTTATTGTTGCTTTGTAGCAGCAGGATTGATCTCCCTCTGTGATACATATCACTGCTTACTTTTCTTCTAGACTTTCTCCTTGAAACAAACTGCAGAGAACTTATGAACTGTATTGTGTAGACTGTGACAGAGATCTCCGCAAAAGGCAGCTTACAAACTTTCAGCCGAAGAGAATCCACAGGTGAAGATCACAAAGAAAGTCAAGCTATGTCTACATTGGGGATCCAAGCTGACCTATATTATTTTGACTTACAGTTACTGCATTTGCATCCATACTATCCTCCCTGGGTTGGTGGTGTGCTTGTTCACCAGGATCCAAAGAGGCAGCCATGCTAGTCTAGTATAGTAAAACAAACAAGGAGTCCTGTGGCACTTAAAGACTAAAAAATATCTTTATTGCATGAGTTTCGTGGGAGAAAATCCCACTTTGTCAGACGCTTGGAAGGGGAAGCATGAGGAGCTGAGAGCACGGTCTCTCAGTGCTGCTGGCTGATCCCTGCTGGAAGCCTGGCTGACCTACAAGCTCCCAGGCTTCTGGCAGGCTGCTCCTCAGCCTCTGCCCATTCCCTGCCAGACTGGGGGAAACCACTCAGGGCTTCTCCTGTCCCTATCTCCAGTCAGGAACCACAGCCAGGTCATCTTGCCCCAGAGAAACAGGGTCTACCTGTGCTGGCTTCTCAGTCTTGCTGCTCCCCACTCAACTAAAACCCTAGCAGCCTTGTCAATTTCAGGGCTCATCAACCTGTGAAACTGACACAGGCTGCCTGGCTGGGAACCCTGGAAACCATCCAGGCTTCTCTCCCCAGCACCCAGGGACAAATGGGGTCCACCCATCGAACTTTCCAAGGGAGGATGGGGAAGCTGAGCACTAGCTGCCCTGCTTTCCTGTCAATCTCATGGCTCCTGCTGTGAAACTGACAGCACAGCCACCAGGGAGGGATGCAATGTCTACAAAGATGCTGCAAGGGGACACAAGCTTTACACCTCTTGTGAAGATGAAATTGTGATGTGGGCATACGGGGGGACTTAACACTGGCAGAAGGAAGGCTGCAGCATAGTCGCTGACATAACTAGATTGATGTAAGCTGCCTTATGTCAATCTAACTCTATAGTATAGACCATTCCTCCGTGACAAGAAGATACAGCTTCATTTTGTGTTGTCTTTCCTACTTGTTACTGCAGAATTAAACAGCAGCAACAATGAGAGAAAGAAGTGTAGCATATAGAAAAGGATAAAGGTTTTATGGAAAAGAGCCTGTACCAAGAAACAGAGAAGTATCTTGTGCACTTATTTACACCTGGGCAAAACAGGTGTGAATTCCTACCAAGTTAGAATGACAGCATTTTACTCCTCCTTTACCCAGGCATCACGCAGTGATGAATCAGGCCAGCCGGATGCTCGCTCAGCACATCACTGTATCCGCTTCTGCCAGTTTTGTATAATGGAAGAATTTTAACTAGACAGCTATCAGGTTCTCCTCTTTGCTGTCTCCTAAGCATAAGTTTGTAACCTCAAAGAGACAATTCAACCTTTTCCTACTGGCTGCTGCTTTTTACATAAGCAAAACAGTGCTAAGCAGCAATAAAATACACACTGGAATAAGAGTAAGGTACAAAATTAAGCATGGAAAGAATAATGTTTTCCCTAATAATCAGACCCTGCAACAAGCCACCATGGGGTTCCCCCTTTTGGCCTGCCGTCCCCTCTTCCTCTGGAGGCAACAAAAAGGGTCTCTTACACACTTCACAGAGCTTCACCCCTGCTCTTTTATTTACAGTGCAGATTACAACTCTTAATCCCCAAACAAACCCTTCCTTGACCCCCTCACTGGGTCTTGACATCTTGGTCAGCCAATAACAGTTAGAGCAACCACTCTACTACCGGCTAGCTTCCCCTGACTTCTTCTCAGCTAGCTTACAAACTCTGACCCAGTTACGGTGACAGCTGCCCCCAGTTCCCCAACCAGGACCAGCTTCTCCTGGGCTCTAATTAGTGTACGCAGCTGCAGGACCCGGCCATCTCCCTCCCTCACCAGCCCAGGCAGCTGGGAGAAAGGGAATTAGCAGAAGCATTGAGGCGCACTGCCCCTGCCACTCTGCTATGCACCCCATTCCCCAAACAGATCTCCATAGAGAAAGGGGTGAAAAACAGCCATTTCCATCAGCTTAAAGCATCTGAGCCTGGAGGAAGAGGATGAAGCCAGTCCTCAGACTATGGACCCTCCCCAGGCACTACAGGAAATCTATGCAGAAAGCAATACACGCTGAGTATGTGCAACTTAAATGTCATATACTGAGGAAGTACTCACACTGGTGGCCAGTTCTACCTTGGTGTGCAGAGAGCAGCACTCCAATACCACTATGATAATGGATATCAACAGAACAGCCTAAAAAGTTAGGAGAGAAGATTTAACTTCTAAGCTAAAGCAGCAGAGGACGGGGGCAGGAGAGCTCAATCCCTCATGAGGAAGTTGTGAGATTGAACTAATTGAAGTATGCAGTCCTCTGAGATCCTGTGGTGGAACGTGCTATAGAAATAAGTCCAAGGTTGTGTTATTAAATCTTAGACATTAATAGTGCAAGGAAGCTGAGATTATCTAGTCTGCTAAAGCGGAGCACACAGGGAACATTTCACTGTCAAATGCTTACTACTTTGGCTTGATCTAGTTCAATACAATACAACACGTAATGATCTGACAGCAAACACTACCTGGAGAGCACTGCTTAATAAAGGACGATTTTATTCTGGTGCAAGGGGCCAACACAATGCCTATATACCATTTAAGTCTACATAGGACTAAAAAGTGTTGCCTAAACCTAGATTCTGCACAGAGGTGAACAGTATCCTCACTAACAAGGTGTCTTGTGGCACTTTTAAAGATCAACAAATTTATTTATTGCATGAGCTTTTACAAGAGAAACCCCATTTCATGCGATAAATAAATTTGTTAGTCTTTAAAAGTGCCACAAAACTCCTTGTTTGTTTTGCTGAATTAGATTGACATGGTTCCCCCTCTGGAACTCGTACCGAACAGAGTTTCGAATCATTAATCAAACATTTCCACACAAACACTCCTGAAAATGATAGCTGACATTTTTGTATGACACAACAAAAAAGGAGCTCAGCCTCACGGTCTTGAAATAGCTGTTAACATACACACACACAAGTTATGCTCATAACCACAAACACTCAGACACCAGAAACACTGGCTTCTGCTCCATTAAGCAAACAGGGGCTGCGGGGGGCGGGGGGGAGGGCGCTGGAATCAATCTTTGCTAAATAAAAAGGACGACAGAAAAAAACAGTAAGAAAAGGGAACACTCAAGCTACACAGGGAGCATTATAAAAGGAGGACAAACTACTAAAATCTTGTGCTAAGGATACCAAACATCCTTAAACACATCTGTAGGATACAGATGAGTAAATATTGCAGAGAGTATAATACAAAGGATAATTTTTTTGCCTATATATGGTGGAAGTGTCCAAAAATTAGGACATTTTCAAAAGCAGCTGGGTCTGTCAAAAGAAACGGTCTGCCAGCTGTCACATAATCCGCGCTGTTTATTGAACGGTCCTGAAAATTCTGCACTACACAAGAGGGACAAAGAACTGATTACTCATTTATTAGATATAGCAAGAATCACAATCGTAAGGTAGAGGACACAACTCCCTGAAATCAACTAACTAGTTCCACAAAGTGTTGGAAATACGATTACAAAAAAAGCTGACCCATTAAACCAGAGTTCTAAACAGAAGGAGGAAAAGGATTACCCAGAAATACGGCGGAGTTTCCTGGCACTTCCTGGGAAAGAAACATGCCCACCACAAAACCCAACTGAGGACCTCCTCTGAACACTCGGATGGAGATGAACAGTTACACTGCTATCTTATTAACCACCATTCTAATGAGTTTATTTATTGCATGAGCTTCTGTGAGAGAAAAATCTAACTTCATCAGATGCTGGCAAAGTGGGATTTTCTCCCAAGAAAGCTCATGCAATAAAATAAATTTGTTAGTCTTTAGAAGTGCCACAGGACTCCTTGTCTTGCTGAACTAAACTAACACAACTACCCCTTTAGAACATGGCACCATTCTAATGTGATGGACTTCCTAGGGCCAGCTGAGACTTCACAACTTCTGTATATACCTGATCTCTTCTTTGTGAAATAGTAAAGCTGGCAGTATGAAAATATTTCTGTAACAACTTATTATATGGTTAATAAATAAAATTAAGAACAAAATGAGGAGGATAAAACTCAATTATAATAGCTGGTGTTTAATAAACTGTTAAGAAATAATTCAGTTACTAGCTCACAAGAGTTTAACACACTGAAGTGTATTTGAGTAAAATATGTGCATTAGAAGACATATCCGTGCATTGCGTACAAGTCAAACATAGCCCAACAAAGTAGGTATAGGACCAGTATCAAGTTCAAACAGTATTTCTTGACACACAGATCTTGCCTATTTCTATGTTCTGTACCACCACATTATTAGATACGTAAAAGTTTTACTTCTGTTTGAGGTTAAGCCCTTTAAAAGCAAGGTGATTATAAAAGGGCTGGCTTACTTCATTTACCTTATAAATGTAACAGTATCAACTTAACTTCAAACACAATCTTCTGAAAGAAAGTAAAACCTTATAAATCAACTGTTAAATTAAAGAGACTAATTAAAACATAGCCCCTGTCCCAGAAGTTGCTATTTCCAACAGAAATAAAGGTGAAATTATGAGATTGTCAACAGCAAAATTTCAACTAAAACAAAAATGTTTTTCAAGTAAGGACTGAAGAATTGGATCCTGAATTTCTACTTAACAGCTCAGGCTTTTCAGTCTTATTTGTCATTAGTAGTAACATCTTGAGCAGACGTGGCCAAACTGTGGCTTGCGAGCCGCATGCGGCTCTTTGAAGAAAAATTGTGGCTCCCAGGAGAGCGCAGGAGGGAAGGGTGCCATGGCGGGAGCCAGGGGTGAGAAATTTGCAGTGGTCGGGGACAGCCGAGAGGCGGGGGCAGGGTGAGAGCCAGCAGCGGAGGAGCAGCCTGGTGAGAGCTGCAGGAGAAAGCAGCCTGGTCATAGCCGGGAGAGGGGCAGCTTTGGCAGAGCCCACAGGGAAAAAGCAGCCTGGTCAGAGCGGGGAAGGGAAGGGAGGGGAGGGGAGTGGTGGCATTGAGAGAGCCTCACTGGCAGAAAACAGCAGCGTGGTAAGAGCCAGGAGGGGAGGGACAGCATTGGGAGAGCCCGCAGGGAAAAGCAAGTCATCAGTTAGGTGGAAGGACAAGCACTCAGATCAAGTACCTGACAGATTCTACAGTTTATCCACACAATATTAATTCTGCATTACGATACAGTCTTTAATTACATCAGTGGATGATATTTTAAATACTTTTCTTTTTTGATATTGTTTTCTGGTTAAATATTTTTAAAACTGGCAACATAAATTGATCAAGAGCAAGTCTACAATGGACTACAGATAAGTGATGATAATTAGCAATTTAAACCTGAAAAGCAATTATAAATTAATTTTCTTTTTTTAAGAATCACCTGGCATTTCCAGATATTGTAATATAATGCAAAATGATCTCTTGTATTTCTATTTTGAGAATTAAATAAGAATCCTCAGAAATGACTGAAAATTAACACAAGTATTACATCCAAAACCAGACTCCTGTCAAAAGGTTATTAAAAAAAACCTCTCTATTTAAAGAATGTTACAAGTACTTATTGCTGATCATGGTTCATTTTCAGCATGCAAAATGATTTAGACTTAAGATAGACCAACACTACTGAAAACTGGCTTTAGAAAAAAAATTCCTTAAGTCCACTGAACAAGCATGCCTAAGACATCAGTATGTCATCTGTTTGCAGAAGGAACTGCTAACACATTTATTTTATAAGAAAATTTTAATTAATATATCTAAGTCAATTACCAAGATAATTTACATTCACTGCAAAGTTCAATAGCACTATACTTCTACTGATTAAATAGCATTCAATATGTATTAATTCTTTTTTGTTGTATAGTCAAAATCTATATTTCAATGCAGTCTTCATGAATGACTCTACGCGTCTGAGCCCATTAGACAAGAGGGTAATTGTTGTGAAGGGCTGAGGACGGAAAATTGTGTTGTAAACTTTCTGGGGGAAAAATCTCTCACCAATAAAGATTTTACTTTGCATTATAAAAACCAAATATTGATATTTAGAATTTATACAGAGCCTGACCCCAAACTGAATAAACTCAATGGGATTTTTTCCATAGAGTCTTCTGTGCATGGACTCCAAAGCACTACCTGAAACAGGCTCTGATCTTGCACTTCCAATTCCCATAAATTCTCATTGATCTGTTGTGATTCTGAACAGTTGAAAAGGTGTCCCTGTGTGCATCTCTTCACAGGATTAAGATGAGAGCAGTATTTTCCCTTACTATTACTCTCATTTTAAAATTAATTGTATCTGAGTCCTCAGACCTTTTGTCTTCACTGTCCATGAGTATTTTAGTGAACAAGTTTACTGGCAGAAATGTTGGCAGGGAAGCGGGGGCATGGTAGGTGCCAGGATGGGGTGGGAGGCAGAAGTGTGGCATGGTTGAGGAGAGCAGAGAAACAGTAACGGGGGGTGGAAGAGAGAAGCATGACGTGGTCAGAGAACCCATAGCATGTTTAGATTTTCTCATAGGCCCTAATGCAGCGTATTTGTTGTTAAAATAAAATCATGTTTTACAAGTCCTAAACATGATGTGGAATACTAAGAAATGAAAATACAAAGGAGAAAAGTATAAAACTGAACATAGATTTCTTTCCATTTTTGGCACAACTTACTGCTGTGAAGCATCATATTCCACAATGAAATTCAAAACATTGCGCAATACTTAGAGATCAGCATCTCAGAGAGTTTTTGCCTACTGCATTGACAAGTTGCTGCCCAGATTTAAAACAAAACACAAAAAACAAAACACCAAAAAAAAAAAAAACACACAAAAAACAAAAATTGCCACAAGCCTGTAGTGTTCTACATCAAGCAACAGCTAAATTTTTACTGTATAGGCCTAGTTTCATGGTAATCTTAAATAATTATTAGACTCTGACATTAGTGGATCAACATTTGCCCTATTTTTATGATAAAATCAAACTGTGCGATGAATTTTAAGCTTAGTAATTTTGGAGTAGGTAAAAAATATGTGGTTATATGCCTCAGTGTGACTCTTGAAGGTTTAATAATCGACTTGTGCAGCTCTTGAGTTCTGTAAGTTTGGCCACCCCCGATCTAGAGTCTCTTCGCAAGATCAAGGTCTTATTAACCTAGACTTTGTGGAAACACACATTCTAAGAGTCCCTGCCCGTAAAAGCTGACAGTTTAAAAGTACAAGTTCAGCAGTGGGAGAAAAGCAGTAAAATCCTCACTGTGCAGCTGGAGGACTGATGCAGAAAGATTGAAGAACTTGCTCAAGGGTCAACAGAGGCCATGTCTACACTGACTGCAGCAAATATGCCACCTTCTGATAGATCTTTCCAGATCGATTTAGCAGTTAAGACCCACTTAATCAGTCCCAAAGCTTACTTTCTAAAACCACCCCTTCAAGTGGCAGAGTGCTCTATTGACGGGGACATATTTCCCATCAGTGCAGCAGTTGGAAGACACTGCTCTGAAAGGGGGTTAGGAAATTGATGGGAGTTTTGAAAGCTACTCTGCATGGCCTCAAATCATAGAAATTGGAAGACCATGAGAGGTCACCTAGTCCAGTTCCCTGAACTCATGGCAGGACCAATTACCTTCTTAAACCATCCTTGACATGTGTTTCGCTAAACTGCTCTTAAAAACCTCCAATATAGGAGATTCTACAACCTGCCAAAGTAACTTATTCCAGTGTTTAACCACCCTAACAGTTCGGAATTTTTCTTCTTAATCTCTAGGCTGAACCTCCCTTACTGTAATTTAAGCCCTTTGTTTCTTGTCCTATCATTTGTGAAGAAAGAGACTAATTTTTCTCCTTCTTCCTCATAACAACCTTACAGGTATTTGAAAACTAGTACCATATCCCCTCTCAGTCTCCTTTTCTCTAGACTAAACAAACCCAGCTCTTTCCACCTTCCCTCACAGGTCAAATGTTCCAAACTAATCGTTCGTGTTGCCCTTCTCTGGGCTTTCTCCAGTTTCTCCACATCCTTTTTGAAATGAGACGCCCAAAGCTGGACACAATACTCACATTGAGGCCTAATCAGTGCAGAGTAAAGTGGAAGAATCACTTCTTGTGTCTTACTTACAATACTCCCATTAATACATCCCAAAATGGTGTTTGCATTTTTGGCAACAGCATTACACAGTTGACTTATATTTAGCTTGTGGTCCACTATGACACCCAGATCCCTTTCTGCAGTACTTCTTCCTAGGCAGTCATTGCCCATTTTGTCAATTTCCAAAGGGGTAGCCAGTTAGTCTAGTCCAGCAAAAAGAACAAGGAGTCGTTTGGTACTTAAAGACTAACATTTATTTTTCGCATGAGCTTTTGTGAGAGAAAATCCCACTTCAAAGCATCTGACTAAGTGAGATTTTTCTCCCACGAAAGCTCATGAGAAAAATAAATCTGTTAGTCTTTAAGTGCCACATGACTCCTTGTTTTTATTGCCCATTTTGTATGTGTGCAATGGGTTGGTTCAACCCTAAGTGGAGTACATGGCACTAATCTTTATTGAATTTCATTCTGTTTCTCAGGCCATTTCACCAGTTTGTCCAAATCATTTTGAACTGTGATTCTATCCTTCAAAGCACTCGCAACCCCTTCCAGCTTGGTAATCATCTGCAAACTTTATAAGTTTGCTCTCTATGCCATCATCTAAGTCATTGATAAAAATGTTGAACAAAACCAGACCCAGGACAGATCCCTGCGGCACCCAACTCATTATGTCCTTCCAGGCTGAATGTGAACCGTTGATAACTACTTTCTGGGAGCGGTTATCCAACCAGTTTTTTAGTAGGTTCATCTAGTTTGTACTTCCCCAGTTTATTAACAAGAATATGATGTGAGACCATACTAAATGCCATACTTAAGTCTAGATACAGCATATCTACCACTTCCCCTCTATCCACAAGGCTCATTACCAGATCACAGAAAGTTATCAAGTTGGTTTGACATGATTTGTATTTGAAAAATCCATGCTGACTAGCTCTAAGCACCTTAGTCTCTTCTAGATGTTTGCAAATTGAATCCTTAATTATCTGTTCCCTTATTTTTCCCACTACAGAGGTTAAACTGAATTCTCTACAACTTCTTAGATTGCTCTTATTTCCTTTTTTGTAGATGGGCACTATATTCACCCTTTTCCAGTCCTCTAGGACAGGGGTCTCAAACACATGGCTTGAGGGCCGCATGCGGCCCCTAAAGCTATTTCCTGCAGCCCGCAATAACACAATCATTACTGATATCTACAATATCGTTGTATGAAAAGGTTTCAGAGGTGCGGACCTCGGGCTAATGTACTAGTCCTCAAGCAACCCTCATGGTGATTTGAGTTTGAGACCCCTGCTCTAGGAGCTCACCTCTCTTCCATGATCTTTAAAGGTAACAGCTAATGGCTCAGATAACTCCTGAGTCAGCTCCTTGAATACTCTAGGGTGCATATCATCTGGCCCTGGTGACTTGAAGACGTTCAAGTAATTTTTAACTTGCTCTTTCCCTATTTTAGCTTCTAACCTTATCACATTCCTACTGCCCCCCTCTATGTCAGACATCCAACCTTCATCAACCTTCTCAGTGAAGGTCGAAACAAAAATTATTTAGGTCCTCTGCCATTGCCACATTTTCATTTACGTTTCACCCTCTTTGTTGAGTAAGCATCCTACACGGTCCTTGGTTTTCCTCTCATTTCTGATGTATTTGAAGAATGTCTTTTTGTTACTCTTTATGCCTTCAGCTAGTCTGAGCTGTTCGTGCCTTGACCTTTCGGATTTCTCCTCCACATAACTGTGTTATTTGTTTATAGTCCTCCTTTGAAATTTGACCTAGTTTCCACTTTTTGTAGGACTCTTTCTTTAAATTATTGAAGGTCTCCTGGTTAAGCCAAGGTGGCCTCCTACCACATTTATCCTTTCTGGCTTGCGTAACTCCCAGCGACTGTCACTGAATTTCACTACCAGTGTAGACCTGGCCAGAGTCTGTGACAGAATCAGAATTTTAAGCCAGATCTCCCAAGTCTTAGTCTAGTGTCTTAATCAAAAGATGACTCTTATATTCAGCAATTTGTCCTTAGAAATATCACTGAATTAGCCTTTGTTGTGTCTTTTAGACTTCTCTAGAAGGGTATATTTTAAAAAGAATGAAAGTTAGAGCTAAGTTTGTCAAATTACTGAAAACAGAAAACCTGTTACACACAAGTCCAAAACTTGAAACAGGACAGAAACTGGTTTTCATCGAATCTCTTCTCTCAAGCATTTACTAATGTGTGAATGTCATTCTGAACAGGCAATTAAATAACTCTCAATAAATATTTGTTATCCTGATGATAAATTAGTTAAAATGTTTAATAAGATTTTGTACCATTCATTAGAATTACTTAATGTCTAGCACATGGTGTTGTTGATAAATAAGCAAGCACTGCACTCAATGATTTTTCTGAATCCTTTAGATGTTTTACTCACCTGCAACACTCTAATCATGGTTAACATTTAAGGAGTAATATATTCTTCACTTTTAATATGCACAGTGACTTCAATCACGTCAATCAATAATTACTTTACCTAACTAAAAGAGCAACACAACATTCAAAAAACAGGTTACTGTACACTAACAAGTTCCAGAGGGTAGCCACATTAATCTAGTTCAGCAAAAACCAAACAAGGAGTCTTGTGGCACTTTCAAAGTGTAACACATTTATTTATTACAGGAGCTTTCATGAGAGAAATCTCACTTCAATTGACAAAGTAGGATTTTCTCCCATGAAAGCTCATGCGATAAATGTGTTAGTCTTTAAAAGTGCCGCCAGACTCCTTGTTTGTTCTGCTGTACACTATCACTAGATAGTGATGAAATAGTTTATTATTTATATGATGGTTAGTACCCGCAAGGTGATATGGGTTTATGACTTAATTGCATGTACCCTCATGGAATGACAGGGCAATAGCATTTCATACATGAGCAACAAGACGCAATGAGGCATGGCAACAGTGGCTGTCCTGGAAATGATGTGAAAGGGAAAACAGAAGAGTGACTTCAAAGAGATGCACACATTGTTTGGGGACAACCATACCAACTTCTGTTTTCAATGGCTGCAAGAAGAGGATATTTCTAGTCTGAATTAAGGTGTACTTTGTAACAGTGACTATAAATAAGGAGTGGAACAATGTATGTAGGGATATGGAGGGGTCTCACTCGCTTGCAGTCTTGAAATCAAGACTTACCTTTCCAAAACAGTCAGCATTTAAGGTCTGAAAGGATGAATCATTTGACAGATAGCCTCATGTCCTGTATATCATAGGTAAGAACATTAGAGTGATATCTTTTCATTCAAGACAGTATAACAGCTTCAGCTGTTGCTAGTTTCCACACAGGCGGAGTACAAAGTAGAGCCCTGCAAATATGTGGATATCCGTGGATATCCACATCCGCAGACACAACAAGGATATCTGCTGACCATTTCTTGCGGATGCAGATTGGGTACAGGTCCACATATTTTTATCTTCACAGAGCTAGAGCCCTGCAAATATGCTCATATCTGCGGATATCCGCATTATATCTACATCCATGGATACAACACGGATATCCATGGAGCATTTCTTGTGGATGCAGATCAGATACAGATCCATGTATTTGTATCCATGAAGGGCTCTAGTACAGAGAGGCTTTTTGTGCCTTCCATGCCATGGCACTATGTGTGCAGAGACACTGATGAAATGCACTCCTTGTCCCTCTCTAGCAGATGTCCTACCTGTGCTAAAAGCTAATGAAGTTCTTCCTTCAGCCCAAATGACACAGGTCTTTAAGCTGCAGTGTTCAAAGTCAAGGATTCAAATACCTCTAGAAACCAATCCAGGGAGGAGTCGTATATGTGCAGCAAAACAGCACTTCCGGGGGAGCTATGCATTCATGTGGTACAGTCTTTAACTGTGGTCTTCTGCTTTTTTTTTTTTTAAATAACCCCACAGCAGCTGTCAGAAGGATAAGGGTATTCTGCAGGTACCAATTCATGTTACTACAAGTATATAAAAGGAGACTTAGCTGCACCAGATGGTCTTTTCCTGTCTTTTTAAGTAGTCAGGACACATAATTTGTGTTTATGGCGCCCAGATTAAGCAGTAATTAGGCTCTGTTAAACTTTTTCAGATGTAACTTGAACTGGTAGATGGCTTTAGAGTCTCTGGTGGGACAATAACAGGAAGGTGTAAGGGTAGAGGAGAGTCATAGTCCCTACAGAGCCTAAATGATGTCAAGTTTGCATCAGTTTACTTGAATCCATGAAGAATGATACAGGTGTTACAAAGCAACATCACAAAGCAGAGAATACTGACATTCTGGAACAGAATTCTGGCACGGCTGCCTACCCGAGGATAGTGTTCTGTCTTCCAAGGCTATTTCTCTGAGATTTCCAAAGAGAACTAAAATTGACTACCAGTGAGGACCATGCAGTGAAACTGTATGATCATTTTTATGGTGTAATAAAGAAAGTAGTCTTTCTAGTAGGAATTAATTAGATTAAACTAGGCTGCAGTCCACTTACGTGATTGTTAAATGCAATATTTTATCCTGCTACATGAGGGTTGTTTATATGCAGTGATGGCAGAGATTCATGGACTTTATTCTTTATGTGCTTTTTTTGCCACTCAAAATATTTTCATTTTCCTTCAGCAACTGTCAGCAGCAGTATGTCTATCTTATTAACAGGGGCTCCCCCCCCCCCCACATTTACTTAGATACTTCTACAGTGCTCCTCGAAATATCTGAGCACCATTAATCACATACAGTAGTATCAGTGCACTGGTTCTTGGCTTCTTTTTCCAATAAACAGTCTTTAAACCACAATCTGCTGATTCCACTCAAATTCCAAGACTGACACTCCAATAGAATTACCAGTTAATAATGCTAGGGGATTTTTATCTTGAAAATCTGTCACATTCCTGAATGGCTTGTTCTTGCATAAGAACATTTTAACCTGTTATAATTATTCTGTTGTTGTTGCTCTTGCAGCTTTGAAACTGTTCCCTGAATTGCCCATGTTAATGTTTACTGAATCTTTGCGGCTCCATTAATCTCAAACTCTTCAAAATGAAACATGCAACTTGATTTATTTTCTATTTCCAAAACTGTCACTGTTACAGTGACAAGAATTTTTAAAGCCTCATTTTAATATATTCCTGCCACTTTCAGAATTTTATTCAAATATCTAAGGAAATGATTTTCCCTTAAGTTATTATATTCCAAACTGTATGGAAATTGCTTGAGTGCATAAATCTATGGCTTTACTTGTAATGGTATAAGATCAATCATCTGTCTGATATGCTGTTACTTTGTTATTGAAATTTACTCATTAGTCTACTTTTCACTCTTTAGCCGTTGGGTTGGGGGTGGTAGGGAGATGCACTATTTCCCCACAGGTAAACTCAGTCCCCTTCTCAGCAAACTATCCACTCTTCTAAAAGAATGTGCATTTCTCCCTGGTGACATTTTCATATGAATTTTAGCAAGCAAGAAGGGCAATTTTCCTTTGATTCTGAAATTCATTTCCAGCTCCTCAGAGTATATTTTAATGTATATTTGCATGCAGCACATCCACAGCCATGGTTTGTGATGGCACTATTATACAAGAATATGTCTTTCATTCTCTAAAGGAACCCTGGCAAAACAAGACAAAGGAGGACCCCTCCAAAAAAACTACTTAAGCTAAAGCTTTCATTAACCTCAAGAATTCTTTGAAATCTGCAAGGGGAATCTAAGGTTCTTTCTTTAAAAAACTACCAGTCTACTAACTGTTCCTAGCATCTCATTGTCTACTGGCAACAGTGGGCCCTCCTGACCCTTAACATCCAGTATCTACAGTGGGGGCACCAAACTCATTTGCTATGGTGGGCCAGATTTGACTAACAAGTACTTCCGAGTGAGCTGTACAAACCATAAATCAAAATACTACCGCACTCTCACAGCATCGCAGAGTGCTGTATGTGAAACTGTGCTCTTTGAGACCTCTCTCGCTCTCTCTCAGTTAGAGAGTGGTCTCATAGAGTGCAATCTTACATACCCAGTGCTCTGTGATGTCATGAGGACTGACACTCTCACAGCATTGCAGTGTGCTAGGTATGCGAGACCTCTCTCTGTTAGGGAGAGAGTGGTCCCACCGAGTGCCATGTGAGACCAGACAGAAGTCATCCACGGGCTGCATGTTCGACACCCCTGATCTAAGGTGAAGGCCATGGACATATGAAAGAAAATACAGCAGAAGAGTCCATAAAGTTATGGGTTCAATAATACCTGGTAAAATCCCCTTTTATTCAAAGAGCCAGCACAAATTCCTATGTACTACTTACACTCTACTTGAGTGAAGCATTACTTGGGTCTTGTTTTGGTCACCTTGCATGGGGAGAATTTTACCCAGAAATAGTGCCAGAGCTAATAAATATTCTAATAGTATGTATACTGTAAATCCACACCTTGAGATGTCCATAAGTCAACCAACCATTCAAACAAGACAAGGAAGTACTGCAAGTCCCAAACAGATATGTGGGTTGAAAATTTTTCTTGAAAGAAATAGTACAGGTGTGCTTCATAGGTATATAGCTTTCCACCCCACTGAGGGGAGGTATAATGGAAGGAACACTAGTTAAAAATGAGAAAAACTAACGGTCAGCATTCCAAATCATTCGGTGCTCCACACCTTCTTTAGTGGGGCAAAATTCCAAAGCAACACATGAAGACAAAAAAAATTACTTACCTGTAGTTCTTGGAAAGCAGTAGATATAAAAAAATTACACTGGGATGATTCAGTCAATATTCCTAAATGACAGCTGGGTCACAGAATTACAGCAATCACCTACCTGCTATGTAGTCAAACCTGCCAACAAAAGGGCTCTTTTCTACCACACAGAGTACAGTAGCACACAAGGATTCCCAACTCTGCAGGAAAAGTAGCTGGTAGTGTGTGTTTATTACAATTTGTACTGTACTTTCAGAAAACAAGAACTACTGAGAGGTAATGTTCTTCTCCAAAGGCCAATAAATCCATGCTTTGAGGAGGAAAAGACCCAAGCCTGTCTCTAAAACTGTTCACAAACAACATACCACAAGACTGTGAAGTCAATAACAGCAGATCACGAAATGTAACATTACTCTTATGAGGGTGAAATTTCCCATACTTGCCCTCAACCCAGAGGTGAGTATTTTTTTTTTTTTTAAGTCTGTGGAAAATCCCTCTAGTCATTTCAGAGTTGCTCGAGAGTAAACAGTAAGACTTTTTTGATCACTAATAACTGAAAACCAGATGAACAAGCCACCTTTATACCACACACGTAACTACAACTTCCGGAGGAGTCAACTCTTTGTTAAATTTACCTCCCTCAAAAAACGAATAATCAAAAAGTTACAAGCCACAGAAAACTAAAATGCTCATTTCTCATCTTCTTACTTTTAGAAAGGGCTAAGATGGCCTCCCACTCTAACAATGCTTAGTCTTGGCCCACTGTGGGCCCATAAATTATTGCTGGGGATAAATTTGCAAGTGGAACTCTGCAAGCTACTGTCAGGGGGAGGAGGAAACAGCAAAATCTTCCAGCAGGCACAGATTAAGGGCCTATTCTCCCACCGAGCTATTCTTAAATGCAGTATTTATGGGTTGATCATAGAATCATAGAAACTGGAAGGGACCATGAGAGGTCATCAAGTTCAGTCCTCTGCACCTGTGGCAGGACCAAGGACCCTCTTAAACCATCCCTGACAGGTGCTTGTCCAACCTCCTGTTAAAAACTTCCAATGATGGAGACGCCACAACCTGCCTAGGCAACTTATTCCAGTGGTTAATCAGCCCGACACTTAGAAAGTTGTTCCTAACATCCAACCTTAACCTATCTTGACGTAATTTATGCCCATTGCTTTTTGTCTTATCATTGGCTGTTAAGGAGTACACTTTTTCCTCCCTCTTCCTCCTGAAAACCTCTTAGATACTTGAAAACTTATGTCCCCTCTCAGTCTCCCTTTTTCCAGGCTGAACAAACCCAGCTCTTTCAATTCTCCCTCATAAGCCAAGTGTTCCAGACGTCTAATCATTTGTGTTGCTCTTCTCTGGACCTTCTCCAATTTGTCCACACCTTTCCAGAAATGAGGTGCACAGAACTTAACACAATACTCCAGTTGAGGCCTAATGAGAGCTAAGTAACTAGAAAAATTACTTCTCATGTCATACTTACAATGGTCCTGTTAATACATCCCAGGATGGTTGCCTTTTTTGCAACAACATTACAGTGTTGATTCATATTTAGCTTGTGGTCCACTATGACACCCAGATCCCTTTCCACAGTACTCCATCCTAGGCAGTCTGTGCCTATTTTGTGTATGTGTAATGGATTGTTCTTTCTTAAGCGGGGTACTTGGCACTTGTCTTTATTGATTTTCATTCTGTTTACCTCAGACCATTTTACCAGTTTGTCCAAATTATTCTGAATTGTGATCCTATCCTTCAAAGCACTTGCAACCCCTCCCAGCTTGGTATCATTGGCAAACTTTATAAGTGTGCTCTCTACACCCTCATCTAAATCATTGATGAAAATATTTAACAGAGCCAGACCCCGAACTGATGCCTGCAGTACCCCACTCATTATGTCCTTCCAGCATGACTGTAAACCATTGATAACTGCTCTCTGCAAGTGGTTATCCAACCAATTTTTCACCCATCTTATAGGTGCTCCATCCAGACTGCAATTCCCTAGTTTGTTAATGAGAAGGTGATTTGATACCATATCAAAAGCCTTACTGAACTCTAGATACACCACATCTACCACTTACCCTCTATCCACAATGCTTGTTACCACATCATAGAAAGCTTTCAGGTTGGTTTGACGTACTTTGTTCTTGAAAAATCAATGCCGACTAGCACCTTATTCTCTTCGAGATGTTTGCTAATAGATTCCTTAATTATTTGCTCAATTATTTTTCCTGGTACAGAGGTTAAGCTGACTGGTCTATAATTCCCTGGGTTGTCCTTATTTCCCTTTCTATAGACATTATGCACAATACTTAGCAGTTTCAATATCAGCCTTAAGATTTCATCCTTTTGCTGTTGCCATCGACCCAGTCTTACAGAAAAAGGTAACCAGACAAAAAACATGAGCAGTGAAGGTGGAACTTCACCCTTCCCTTACTCCAATAGCTCCTTGTAGCAGTGTGATAGCCCTAGAGCAAGGGACTCAAACTCAAATCACCACAAGGGCCATATGAGGATTAGTAATGTTAGACTGGACTACACCAGGCATGAGGACTAGTATTGTAGCCCAAGGACCACACCATTGAAACATCTTCATATAAACGGTATTGCAAATATTGATAGTGGTAGTGTCGTTGCAGGCTGCAAGAAACAACTTTAGGGGCCGCATCCTCGGGCTATGAGTTTAAGACCCCTGCCCTAGAGGCTCCAGCCAAAATCACACTCCAATTGTGCTAGCCACGAGACACATATCAAGAGACTTGTTCAAGGTAAAATCATCCTTCCTAATGGTTTTGATACTTCTTTATACTGCGGACAAGCTTTATAGTCCTATTACCTGCAGCAATAATAATTTGCTGCATTGCATATGTGTTGAAATGGAGAGCTTTAACACTGAACTAACTTTGTTCTGTTATCTTTATATGGAGGCTGTACAGAAAGATGAATGTCACAGAACAATTAATTATGGTAACACAGAGAGAAAAAACAGAAGAAAGGGGAGTTTGGCTATTTCTAGGACAGTTCAGTTGCCATATGGGGTACGTGGAATACATGTACCCTATTTCTGGGGAAATGTTATTTTCCTGGATCCACGTCATAGAGTGTACTAGGTTTTCCTTATTAATAGGGCCCCATGTAAATCAAAAAGAAAAAAATTCACCCCACAAATGGCAAAAGATTGTATTTCATGCAGCTTGCACAAATGAATTTTACAAGTAACGTTAGTCAATCTAAGGACAGAAATTCATTTTATTCTTGAAACTGACTACTGTCCCCACTTATCGGCATTTTCACGATTTCTGTGTTCTCCCCGAAATTGTGATGTACACAGAGCCTTATTTATGAATAGTGTAGAGAATAAGATAGATACAAACTGTGAACTTTAGACTGTAGATCTGGAGCATACACTAAGAGGTTATGCAAAGGGTCAAGTGTGCTTCATCAGAATATCAATATACTTGGAGAATTTAATATTTGAAAATTTTCCTTTGAAATAATCCATCTATTCTTCCTTAGTAGAGGGAGGGATGAATGGATGGTGATCCTAACTTTGTTCAGTCAAAACCTTTTTTTTCCTTCTTCCAACAAAGCCAGACAGTAGTCTTCTGGAATCTCCCTGCCAAGTTTCTTTGTTCACCCCCCCCCACACACACACACACTTTTAACTGCAGCCTTCTTTCCAAAAAGCGTAGCTTTTTTTTTTTTTTTGACAAGATGAATTTAAAGAAGGAAAATATTTCCCTCTTGCAGTCCCCACCTTTGAGCCATTGGCTTAAAATTTCGCTTAAAGGGATTTTGTTCAAGCTTTCCAAACCAATTCATCTAAGCATAGGGAAAAACTTTCCCAAAGATGAACATTTTGGAAAGTCAGGCGTGTGCAAGAACATTATACCAACATGAGGATCACTGGACTACCACCAACAATTTTGGTTACAGCTCATAACGCCCATGTGCATCCATGGATGGAGTCTGCATGGGGACCATCATTCATAGCAGTGGTAATGGGTGAATGGATGCAGCTTTACAACATTTGATATAGAGACTAAAGCAGCAGCACCACCAGAGGAAGTAAGAAAACATATTTTAGAAGGCTGTCAATAGCAGCAAACAGACATTATTAATGTGAAAAGTAGAGCAGTGCAAACGTAGATGGAAGCAAGAGAGACATGAAAGGAAATAAGTACCAATTTATATCCTACTAATGTCCACAGGAAGGACCTTTACAACAAATACTGCATTATATGAAGTGTACTGAATCATTAAGTCTAGAAAAGATATAGATTGACTATGTAAGTGTATGATTTCAGCTGTACAATAAATCATCTTTGTTGGCTCATGAAGTAGAAACTCCTTGAGGACAACAAAAAAATCCAGCAGAGTAAAAAGCACCAGTGATTATCTTTGAAAGTTAAGGAAGACTGGAGAGATTCGAGAGGACTCGAAAAGAGCAAATATACTGACGATCTGTGAAAAGGAAACTAAGGACAACCTGGGGAATTACAGACCAGTCAACTTAACTTCAGTATCCAGAAGGACAACAGAGCAACCAATTAGGCAATCAATTTGCTAACATCTAGAAAATAGTAAGGTGAAGAGTAACAGTCAGCATGGCTTTGTCAAAAACAAATTGTTTCAAACCAATGTGATAGCTTCCTATGACAGGGTCACAAGCCTTTTGGATGAGTGGAAGCAATAGATGTAGTATATCTTAACTTTAATAAGGCTTTTGATACAGTTATGAATGACCTTCTCAAACAAAGCAGGAAAACAATCTAGATGGAGCTACTGAAGGTGGGTGCCTAATGGCTTGGAAAGCCATCCCCGCAGAGTACTTATCAGTGGCTCCCAGTCAAGTTGGAAGGGCATATCGAGTGGAGTCCTGCAAGGATCAATTTTGGGTCCAATTCTTCTCACTCTCTTCATCAACGATTTAGATTATGAGAGACAATACACTCAAAGTTTGTGAATGAAACCACGATGGAAGGACAAAGTGGGTTGGAATCAAGATACATTTGATGAAGTGGTTGGGAGCCCATGAAAGCTTGTGCCTAAAGAAATCTGTTAGGTGCCACAGAACTCATTGTTTTTGCTGTACACAGACTAACACGGCCACCCCTCTGGAAAGATGGGAGGAGTTGCAAATGTTTTGGAAGATAAGATCATATTTCAAGATAATCTGGACAAACTGGAGAATTGGTCTCAAGTATACAGGACAAAATTCAATATGAACAAATGCAAAGTATAACACGTAGGAAGGAAGCTAAGTGAGAGTCAACAGTGTAACACTGTTGCATGAATGCAAACTTCATTTGGCGGTATATTAGCAGGTGTGTAGTAAAAAACAAGAGAAGTAATTCTTCTACTCTATGCTGGTTATGACTCATCTGAAGCATAGTGTTCAGTTCTCGATGTTACACTTCAAGGAAGATGTGGACAAATTGGAGAAGGTCCAGAGAACAGCAACACAAATGATTAAAAACCTAAAAATCTGATTTATGAGAGAATATAAAAAATGGGTTTGTTTAGTCTGAGAAAAGAAAACTGAGGGGGTGACATGATAAACAGTTTTCAAGCACATAAAAGTTGTTACAAAGTAGAGGGAGAAAAATTGTTCTCCCTAACTTCTGAAGAAAGAGCAAAAAGCAATGGGATTCAGCTGCACCAGTGGTGGTTTAGATTGGATATTAGGAGAAAGTTCCTAACTGTCAGAGAAATTAAACACTGGAATAAATTGCGTAAAGAGCTGCCATAAGTACAGGAGATTGGACTAGATGATCTGGTGACATCTCTTCCAGTTCTAAGATTCTATGAAAAATTCTAGCATCATTATGATGTTGCTGGGTGCTGATTATGACTGTAACAAAAAACAACTGAAATACTGAAAACAATATATAAACAGTTCAACTTATGTATTCCACAGACCACGTTCCATACAGACGGAGAAGGCTGAAGCGAATCCTGGATTAAACATCCAGCCTCAAGTTAGTCAACCTCTCCAACTGCAAGTGAGGAAGTAATGTTTTATATTACACACACAAAGAGCAAATTAACACTAGCAATTTTGGATTTTGGTAAATATTTGAAAAGAAGAGTCCCTAAAAGGTTGTTTAAGTAAATTAGGTGCAACAGAAAGACAAGGGGAAGCATGTGTTCATTACTTTAGTAAGATTTCTGACAGTCCCATATAAGAGAAACAAAGCGGACAAAGTAACATCTTTATTAAACCAACTTTTGTTTATGCGAAAGACAAGCTTTCAATTTTAACAGAGCATTCTTCAGATCAGGGAAACATACTGATCATCATAAATACAAAGTGGAACAGATGGTTTATCAGAAGTAATTCAAGGGACTATTCATGGTGATGTGACCCTATTACCTCTCAAGTCACAAGGGGAAAAGTGGGGAAAAATCATGCATGCGGGAGGCAGGTTATAGATTCTTGTAAGAAGTGACTGCTTTATGGAAAGAGCTCACCTACAGGTGATAGTGTTTTGTCTTTTCTTCTGAGAGAATTCATTCCAGAGTACAGCAATTGTCTTGTTTCGTCCACTTAGTTGTTATTGGAGCTTTTAGTCCCCAGGGTAAGGAGGAAAGTGTATCACATGTTGAGTCAGGCAGGTGTAGGACACATGGACATTGACAGTATGTTGTGGGGTGAAGGGGTCAGGGGTTAATCATGGTAGAAATGGAGATACCTCTACAGGTTTTGCATCTGTTGTTCTGGCAGGGTCTGGTGTTCCTTTGAGCTAGCATGCCCTGCTCTGTGCTTGCTCGTAACTATAAAATGTGGCCAAGTCAGGGAGCCTGAAGACCAGATGAGAGGGTTCAGGAAAGATCTCTTTCAGGACGTGAGTATCGATTGTAACTGATAACCTGTATGGATGGCCTTGACAAATCTGCTACATGCACAGGGCCCTGGTCAAAAAATGGGGTGCCTAGGTGTGCTGCAGTAATCAGATCCACTGCTGCCAAAAGACCTCCCAACACTGCACAACACCCCCTCACACCAAAAAAAGCCCTTGTGGGGTGGTTTCAGTGGAAGTGAGTGGAAGGAGAGTGCTGAAAATGTCAGCACCACCATTTTTTTTTTTGGCACCAGGGGGCATTCACCTCCTTGGCTATAACAGTACTCCTAGGCATCACAAGCAAAATCCTGGGTACCATGGCACCCTTCCAGCTGGGATTTGTTGAGTCCTACCATATGGATTCCCTGGATACCAGGATGGCTCCCCAAAGCGCCAACCTCATACCTTTCCTAGACACTAAAAATCATGGACTGAATAGAGATACAGGTTGCATGGATTCCTACAAACAATCTATAACCTACTTAACACTCCTGACCCATGGGGAAAAGTTAAGAAAACCAGGCATGCTTAGTTTTGAGAACGCTGATAACGTATACATTTTCAAATATATTAACAACAATTATAAAGTGGGCAGTGATCAACTGTTTCCATTTACACTAAAAGTAGAACAAGTAACAATGGGCTTAATCCAGTGGTTCCAACCCTTTTCTCTACCATTTAGTCTCCAAATGAACTCATGAATATTCATAAGCTTATCCAGAACTCTGTAGTTTTTTCAAAAAATTCCATGGTACGCCTACTCAGGCCTGAGGACATACCTGTGTGCCATAGCACACTGGTTGGGAAACACTGACTTAAACTACTGCAAGAGATTTAGATCAGATACTTGGGAAAACTTTCTAACCATTGAGATAGTTCACCTTCCAAGGAAGGCTGTGGAATCCTCATCACTGAAGGTTTTTAAGAACAGTTTAAACAAACACCTGTCACAGAAAATCTAGGGGTGTTAGTTGGTGACTGGACTTGATTTTGCAAGATCCCTTCCAGCCCTTCATTTCTGTGATTCTTTAACTTTTTAAGCAACAAATGAGTCTTAGCTATTAATTGGACACCTGAAGAGGCCTATAGTTTTGCATCTTCTGGAAGTTTTGGTGTCAGTAACCAGAAACTTATTTTGAAAGTTTGTTTTTGTTTTGTTTTGAATATTAGTTCCACATACACTGGTCAAAAAGTTACAACTAAAAATTCTGGATGAATTTTATGCTCAAGTTTCAGAACTAAAGTTATCAACTCCTTATTTAGTCATTTGGTTTGATTTTCGTTGGTGCTGAACAGCAAAAGAAGCTGTGGGTGCCAATACCTTTCTATGAGCCCAGGCACTTTTATCTTGGCTGTTCAATTTTAGGCACTCCCATTGAGCATTTAAAGCTACAATTAAATTTAAGAAACAAAACAAAGACCTGGAAGTGTAACTAAAACAAGCTACTGTGAATGAAAAAGGTTCTCTCCCATAATTCTCATTCCCCAAAGTTTAGATTTTACTACCATGTTTGTTTGCTCTGTCATATCTGCCATCCCATGAGTTATCTTTCCACCCATCTTTGAAGCTTTTGAGTCTTTAAGATGACTAAGCCAGTGTCCCATGGCACACAGGTGTCCCATCAGGTGCCACAAATTGTTTTGAAAAACTATTCAAAGAGCTCTAGATTGGCTCACTGGCTCATGAATATTCATGAGTTCATTTGGAAAGTATATGGAGTGCCTCATTTACTAAAGGTAGCAAGGTGTGCCATGGCAGAGAAAACATTGGGAATCACTGATCTAAGCTGTACAGTCACCTGATTCCTATGAATTTCATATCAACCTGAACAAGAGTTGGTCTCTTCAATGCTAATCAAAATTATTCTAACTGATTCTGTAGCAGTCCACAGCTCAACAAAGATCAAAGTGTTTTTATCAAGTTAACACTTCAACAGCTCTAATAATATTGCCTGAACAACATCTCTTGGCAACTTATTCCAATCAAATTCCAGTTAATTTTACGATTGGAAAACGTTCCTTAATACAGGGCTCAACAAAATTGCCTCTGAGCTAGGCGCCAGCAATTTTATTTTTCGTTGCCAGAGGGTGCACCTCTGCTGCATTTCCACAGTGAAGCTAGGAGCCAGGCTACACATCTTGGTCACCACGGCGACCCAGCTCCTGAGTTTTGTCAAGCCCTGCCTTAATATGAATTTTTTTTCTACTGACAGTTGACAAAAAATAATGATACTGTCTCCCCAAACCAGTGATGAACTTAATTTTATTTCAGTGGACGGACGACCACAAATTCCATAGAGAACACAGGAATTCCAGGTTAGACTGGTCTTCATGTTTAAATCTTTAAAAAATTGAGGTGCACTTTTTTAAAGAAGCCTTTGCCAGAAAATATCATACTCCCTGAAATATCTTGTGCAGGTAAGTCCAGCAAAACTAGAGTCCTGTCTTCAGGCCTTAATCCTAGAGTAAGAATCTTAAGCCACAACAAGCCCTGTAAGATGCTGACTCCCATTCCTGCCTGAGGACTGAAGAGGGAATTGAAATTAAGACCGGGTGGGGGAGATGCTAAGTTTATTATTAGAAGTCACCACACCTGAAGAATTTAACAAGCAAGTCAGGCTTCTCTAAGTGACATTATCAAACAGCACTTCTTTTTATTCATAAAGTAACTTTTCCAAAGAAAATCATAAATACTCCTGATGAGTTTCTCTATGAGGAACAAAAAGACGACACATGGTCTTCAGCTTTATTTATGCAAAACAATTCAAGTCTAAATCTCCAACCATGACATATACATGTATAGTTCAGTGGTAACACAAAAAAACCCTTAACTTTCAATCTCTTGTTTTCCAAAAAAAAAAAAAAAATCTAACTACTTTAAATGCTTGACTATTAGTCACTTTTTATACTTCTGGAAAAATTCCAATAAGGAGAAATCTAATAACGATTGATTATACAGTGGCCCTTCACAGTCAAGTTATGTACATCTCTGCAACTTTTTCCCCAAAATGATTTTTCTCTTGATAAAAATCTTTACAAAAAGACTTTTTGGTATTAAGTCGACCATTCATTTTATTACATTGTTCAGCATGAAATGCAGAATTGTCAGATACCAGCCTGCCACCCACTCCCCCTCTGCCTTCCACTTCAAAGAGAACCAGTGCTTGTCTTCCAGAGTGAGCCGGAGATTACACTACCAAGTTTTAGAATATGACCTCGGGTACAATGTACAGCAGCCACAAAAGCAGCCAGTAGTATAATGTTACTTTTTTCATCTACATGTGGCAGGAAGTTGCAACCATTTCTCCCACATGAGACGCTTGCTAGAATGATTCATTTCTTTGTTGCTGAGATTCTATTACTGAAATGCACTTTATGTGGGCCTGCATCTCCAGTCAAATGGGAAACTGAAGCTAACAAAGAATGCAGCAGCTCACTTACAAAGGGGAGCTCCTCACCCTGAGCATGTGGCTACAGAACACAGAGATCCTACTGTTTCCCAGCTCATGAGCAGAGCCTAGGTTTTGCTATACAAAGCTCTGAAGGGTTCGGAAGTTGCACACTGGAACAGAGGTAACATGGGGGCAACAAAGCGGGGGGCAGGGGCATGCAGAGTCACATACCCACCTAAGATTTGCTGCTGAGCTCGTATTGCTGAAGCCAGCTGCCACCACTCTGTCCTCCACCCCCACAACGGGTCATCTCTGCTGGTGAAGCACCTCTCCCCCTGTGCTGCTGCTGCAAGTCCACTCAGGGAAAGCACTAGAGCCCCTCTCACTCTAAAAGAAATATAGTTGGGGCTATGTACTCTTTGTGAGGGGCCTCTTGTCCAAAACAGCCCAAGTTTGTTGATATTCTAGGCACACTGTAAAGCCCATCATGTCCCCCAGCTTCAAGAAGGCGACAGTGAGCTGGTGATTTCATTTGTGCCTTGAGAACTGGGTGTTCATAGATGGGTTCAGTAGGGCTGCTGCATATATTTGTGTGACGAAGTTTTAAATACACAACAGAGGCTTCGAGTTCTCAATAGTCACTTGGTTGTGTATAAATCTTCAAGAAAACATTAGCACACTTTTTTTTTTAACATGATTACATTTTTTGCTCATTTCACTTTCAAATATGTTTCTCTTTTCATTACAAAACACATCAGAATGGAAGGCACCTACACGTAAACCCGATTCCACACTGAGAAGAGAGCTGTCTGAAAAATAAGCAATGCAGTAGAGGAGTACAGTACACAGAGCCATGGGCAGATGACAGCATTCAGTATTAAGTGCTATTATCACCAAATTCTAAGCCTCTTTTTATTGAAATAACAAATGTCCATAGAAACATCTTTGAACTCAATGACTAACCACAAAGCCATAGCTCTTCTTTGCAAAGGAGAGTCTGGTACCGGACAAATGAAGTGAAATAATGGTCATTAATCATAGTTTTCTCTGGATTCACTTATTTTACTATTAAACCCTCCAAAAGCTTTACAATGGTGGCTAAATATAATGTCCTCAATTTATAATTGGAGAATCTGAAGCATAAAAAGGTCAAATGATAACCAGGGGACTGACTCAAAAACCCAGAAGGTTTCTTTCAGTCCTATGTTCCTATGGTTCACTTGAAGTCTTTGGAAGAGTCAAAAACAGTATTCAGGGTACTTGAACCCATTAGTCATCTATTAACCCACACACATCCTTCCAGTAACAAAAGGAACCTATGAAGGGGCCAACAACAGCATCATACTTCTAAACAGATCAATATTCTACTCAAGGGTAATATTGTGAATTTTAGTCACACAAAGGGCATTCCAAGCCAATGTTACAAATTCTAGAAATTCCAGTTTGCATTCCAACCTTAGTGCTAGGTGGTTCTTGCCAATGAAACCGAAAAGCTCCTCAGGAAGCTCTTGGTGAATGAAAGATCAGTTGTGTTACACAGGGCACTGCAATATTTGGCAATTAACCACCCACCCCCCACCCCCCGTGGTTTTCCCCTCATTATCTGGCCTATTTTTCAAGCATTTTCAACACCTGTGATGGTCTAAACAATGGAAACAACATTTGTATTCCACATTCAACCTTCTAGACCTGATGACTGTGCACAAATTCTAGGGAAATGCCACAACTAAGTTAGAAACTCTAGAGGGACCAAAGACATACAATGAAATTAAAGCAGACTAGAAAGACCTCCAACGGGGGAAGGCTCCTGGAGTTGACAGAATTCAAACAGAGGTTCTAAAGGTCAGAAGCAAGATGCTGACTGAGCAGCCAAAAAAACTCTAATAAAAACAGATGAAGGAATAAGAGTCACAAACCTGGAAAGATGGTCTCATTGCGGTGTTGCTAAAAAAAGAGTGATCTTGCTCAGTGCACAAACTGCAGAGACGCTGTACCACTATCAGTCCTGGGCAAAGTATTAGATAGCATTATGCTGAATAGAATGGAGATGACAACAGATGATATATTAAAGGATGAACTAGCTGGGTTCCATCCAGGTAGATCATGTTGTAAACAGATGACTGACTGATAACTCTGAAAAAGCATCAAAGAAGCTACTGGTTGGCAAAGAAAAAAAACACCTTATCAGTTAACTTCAACTTCAAGGAAGTACTTGATAAAGTCCACAGAGCAACACTGTGGAATATTACCAGAAGCTAGGAGATACTGACAAACTGATCAACATAATAAGCAGTTTCCAGAGGAGTAGCCTTGTTAATCTGTGTATACCAAAAACAATGGGAGTCCTGCAGCACCTTATAGACTAACAGATTTCTTCAGGCATAAGCTTTTGTGGGCTCCAACCCACTTCGTCAGATGTATAAGGAGTTTATCTGATGGAAGCAGATGCACAGTAAGATCATACACAGTCTTGGGTAAGTGGTTTGATCTTGCAACTGGTGTTAGACAAGGCTACATGTTACTACCAACCCATTAGCATTAGCAGGAGACTAAGTTGTGAAGCAAGCAATAAAAGTCACCATGGACAGTATACAGAATATGTTAGTGGAGATCAACTACATGACTGACTTTGCTGATGTTATTCCTTTAAAAGGTGTGCCTTGGGACAGAATGATGCCCCTGTATCAGAGGAAGAGCAATCAGCACCAAAAACTGGATTGAAAGAAAACCCAAAGAAAAGACAATGCATTGTGAACAGAAAATAAAATCAAATAGGTAAAATTCAGCTCTCTGCATAGTGTGATCAACCACATTGGAAGGTGGCAGCAATGAAGAGTCACAAGAGGTCAAGAAAAGTTCATCCTTCCAAACTGGTGTTCACAACATCTGCCAAACTGAGCTTTCAACATAAAATTAAAGGTCAGCTTATACCATGTGGCTGTACAGAGTGCACTACTGTACAGCAAACAGAGATGACCAACCAAAAGGGACTGGAAATTTCCCATCAGAGATGGCTGATGAAGGACAGCACCCATTTCACACAGAGACAAAATAAATGGCAGAGTAAGGGAGCTGGCAGAGCAGGTCATACTGGAAAATATCAAAGCAGCAGCTCAAGCATTGTAGAGACTTACACTGTATGGAAGATGAGTGAGCTAACCAAGGAATGAACTGGGTATCCAGGGAGTAAAGAAAATGACATAAGGCCAAAGAAGAACTGGGAGGCAGCAGTGACAAAAGATACTGAGGGTGATTACACTTTCTGAGAAAAAGTACCACAATTAGAGAGCCAGCAACCCATGGAGGAACCAGATCAGCCACCATATCAATGGAACAAGTAGACGATCTGAATGTAGGGTGATGTTATTTGTCTCTGCTGATATTTTCACCACTGTGCTCATCTGAAGGTCTTTTACTCCCTGCGGTTCCCAATCCATTATGCACATCAACTAATAAGAGCTAGAAGGATACTGGCGTGGCATTGTTCTTCTCAAAGGGGCTGTGTTTAGTTCCTGATATTAAATACTCAAACCTCACAAGATGGGGACTTGGGAAACACGCTAGTTATAGACTCAAGCTTCCTACAGAGAAGCTCTGAGTGCTGCAGGTCAAATCACAAGAGTAGCATTAACTATTAAAGCCACCATACCAGTCCTGTACATTTCACTCTGCAATTGAAGCAACTAGCCATTAAAACATATCAAGTCAATGTGGTTCACACGATGAGATGAGCCAGAAAAAGGCATCTCTGACATGTTTAAACAAGTTTTACCTAAGGTAGAGAAAGACCAGGAAGCGGGAAAACCCTGAAAACTTACCTCTACCTTTCCAGAGGTGGACGATGACTCATGGAAAAAAACTGGACTCTTCAGTAAATCAAACAATACAGCAAAAGAATCCTAGAACGTCAGCAAACACAAGCATTGATCATCCATGGGCAGTCTTCAGTCGAACTCTCCCAGCTGATGACCAACATCACTTACTGAATTCTGGGGAGGAAAAGGGTAGATGAACATTTTGGTTACATTACTGTCTCCCAATCAGCCAAATGACACAGGAGTTAACTTTCAACTTCTTAAGTGGAAAAAGAACAGTTAGCTAGTTCCAACGTCATAATAAAAGCATGTTTGTCTTATTAGTACTTCATACACTAAGGCAGATTGTTCTTTGGCTGTGTTACAAAAAGGTTCAAAAGCTTAGCATAGGTTTTCCCATCTTTAGTGATCTGGAAAAATCAGCATTTAAAGGCCTTATTCATTAACAAATTCATGTTAAAGAATAGCAGTTTTACCATCCAGGAACTCTACAGTTTTTAGCAAACACTAGAGTCAGTACAGATATGTCCATCTTCTACCTCTTTCCCTCTCTGATACAACTCCTAACAAAGAAAACCCACAGCAAAAAGCAGCACAGATATAGAAACAGACTGATTGTAATTTGCCACAGCCACTTCATCAGCTGTCTCCACTCTGACATCTGATGAATTGGGATTTCACCCACAAAAGCTCAGACGAAATATATACATATATATATATGGAGGTGACTGGATAGCGTAGTGGTTAAGAGCGCCGTAGTGGTTAAGAGCGATGCCCTTTGATACGGGAGACCGGGGTTCAAATCCCGGTAGGTACCTGTCTACCTTCCCAGTAGGGGTCCTTGGGCAAAAGACCCCCTAATGCCTCACTTGCCTACCTCGAATATGAGAGTGACACGAACTAGGAGAGTCATGCCGGCTCCGACGTCGCCCAGATTAACAAGGTCGGCGCCAGATGTTGGGGAACCAGGACAATCTGACGATAAGTGGGCTACTGGAACAAACCATGCATGGATGAGACAAGAGAACCTGGAATTGATGGAATGCTACTACAACAGCAGACCTAATGAGAGGGGATATATGAAACGTATGAGGGGACTATGGATGGACAAAAGACCTACATCCACAGTAACCGAGAAACAGCTAGTTACCCAACGCTTCAACATAGTAAAGAGGCAGCTGCTCTCACAACTGGAGATAGACCAACTCCACATTACCTCCTGGACTCAAGCAGCCGCCCCAGAAGAACAACTAGATGTGCAGCCACCACCTGAAGCTGGAACTTCACTGCCACCCCCTCCATTACAGAACACAGCAGCTGATATGAGGCATAAGATCATGGATAAACTAGCTACAGTCAACCCTCGAGACCGATTACCAAGGCTCATTGGAGAAGTACCATCAGATAGTATGCTAGAAGATGCCAATAGAGCCCTAATGACAATTCCTACTACCACCATCACTGAACCCAATGAACTGGTATACGCTACAGCCTCTGTAATCCTGGAGATGCTTGGCTACACAATCAAGAAGAACACCAGTACATACCCCCCCTGGAAAATGAGGTTGGAGGATAAGACCAAGGCAACCCGGAGAGAAGTTAGCCGGCTAGTGGAACTACAGAAGGGTGTAGAGATTAAGGATAAGACTCGGCTACTGAGAAAATACAAGGGCCTGACTCCATCTGAAGCCCTTGAGACTGCTAAGCAAAGGCTCACAGCACTGGCCACCAGGCTAAGGAGATACACTAGAGAAGCAGAGGCCAAAAAGATAAATGCCCTGTTCTCCAAAGAACCATCCAAGGTGTACTCCATCCTGCAGTGCAACAACACAATAACAGCAGAGCCACCAACAGCAGAAACTGAACAGTACTGGAAGAACATCTGGGAGAAAGAGAAGACTCATAACACCAGTGCAAAGTGGCTTCAGGACCTGAGAAGAGACCACAGCAATCTCCCCGAACAGGAACCAGTCACCATCACAGTAGCCGACATCCAACAGCGGGTCAAGAACATGAAGAGCTGGACAGCACCTGGCCCGGACATGATCCACACCTACCGGCTAAAGAAACTAACAGCAGTGCATGAACGCCTAGCAGGACAGATGAACCAGCTGCTAGCAGCAGGCTCCCACCCAGACTGGCTAACACAAGGAAGGACAGTGCTGGTCATGACAGACCCCCACAAGGGAACAGCACCATCCAACTACCGGCCAATAACCTGCCTCCCCACGACATGGAAAGTCCTATCAGGCATCATAGCCGCCAAGCTACAGGACCACATGGGCCAGTACCTGAGCACAGCTCAGAAGGGCATTGGGACCACCACCAGAGGCTCAAAACACCAGCTGCTCATAGATAGAGCAATCGCCCAAGACTCAAGGTCTAGACAGACCAATCTGTGCACAGCCTGGATTGACTACAGGAAAGCCTATGACTCAATGCCACACACATGGATCTGTGAATGTCTGGCGCTATACAAAGTCAACAGGACACTAAGGACCTTCCTCAAGAACTCAATGGGACTGTGGAAGACAACGCTGGAAGTCAACTCAAGACAGCTTGCACAAGTGGCCATCAAGTGCGGCATATACCAAGGTGATGCGCTGTCCCCGCTGCTGTTCTGCATTGGCTTGAACCCCCTCAGCCAGATAATCACAAGGACTGGATATGGATACAAGTTCAAGAGTGGAACTACCATCAGCCACCTCCTCTACATGGATGACATCAAGCTGTATGCTAAGAATGAACGAGACATCAACTCGCTAATCCACCTGACACGGATCTACAGTGAGGATATTGGGATGTCATTCGGACTGGAGAAGTGTGGCCGGATGATAGTAAAGAGAGGAAAGGTAGTGAAGACTGATGGGGTGGAACTACCAGCAGGCCACATAGCAGACATACAGACCAGCTACAAGTACCTTGGCATCCCACAGTCACATGGGAACCACAATGAGGCGGCAAGGAAGACAGCAACATCCAAGTACCACCAAAGGATAAGACAGGTCCTGAAGAGCCAGCTCAATGGGAAGAACAAGATCCACGCCATCAACAAGTATGCCCTGCCAGTCATCAGATACCCTGCCGGTATAGTGAGCTGGCCAAAGGAGGACATGGAGGTTGCCGATGTGAAGACCTGGAAGCTCCTCACAATGTACGGAGGTTTCCACCCCAAGTCCAACACCCAGAGACTGTACGCCAGCCGGAAAGAAGGTGGGCGGGGTTTGGTGAGTGTCAAAGCCACTGTCCTGGATGAAACCCAGAACATCCAGTACATCAGTAAGATGGCACCCAAAGATGAGCTGCTGAGAGAATGCCTGAGGCAGTAGCAGACATGGGAGGAAGATCAAGCAGAAGAAGTGCCGTGGCAAGACAAGACCCTGCATGGAATGTACCATCGACAGATAGCTGAGGTGGCTGACATTGGGAAATCCTACCAGTGGCTGGAAAAGGCTGAACTAAAACACAGCACTGAGGCACTGATCATAGCAGCACAAGAACAGGCACTGAGCACCAGATCCATTGAAGCAGGGGTCTACCACACTAGACAGGACCCAAGGTGCAGACTGTGCAGAGAGGCCTCAGAGACAGTCCAACACATAGTGGCAGGATGTAAGATGCAGGCAGGAACAGCATACACTGAACGGCATAACCAAGTAGCTGGCATTGTGTACAGGAACATCTGCACAGTGTATGGGCTAGACCCTCCCAAGACCAGATGGGAGATCCCACAGAAGGTCATGGAGAATAACAGGGCTAAGATCCTGTGGGACTTCCAGATCCAGACAGACAGGCAGGTACTGGCCAATCAACCAGACATCGTGGTAATAGACAAGGACCAAAAGACAGCGGTGGTGATAGATGTAGCAGTGCCAAGTGACAGCAACATCAGGAAGAAGGAGTATGAGAAGCTGGAGAAGTACCAGGGCCTGAAAGAGGAACTAGAGCGGATGTGGAAAGTAAAGGCCAAAGTGGTCCCACTGGTGGTAGGAGCACTCGGGGCTGTGACTCCTGAGCTGGGAGAGTGGCTCCAACAGATCCCAGGAACAACATCAGAGCTCTCTGTCCGGAAGATTGCAGTGCTAGGAACAGCTAAGATACTGCGCAGAACCCTCAAACTCCCAGGCCTCTGGTAGAGGACCCGAGGTTGAGGATGACACATACCACCCATAGGGGGTGAGAAAGGAATTTTTATATATTTATATTTATATTTATATTATTTTTTTTTTAAGTCTTTAGAAGTTCCAACAAGGCTCCTTGTTTGCTTTTTATCTGATAGAAGGGGCTTTTCAATCTTATAGAAAAACGCAAAACAAGAGCCATGAGTTGGAAACTGAAGTTAAAACAAATTCAGCCTTGAAATAAGTCAGGATAATTAAACCTAGAACAGCTTATCAGAGGTGTGGTAGACTCACCATCATTTAGAGATTAAAACAATATTAGGTATTTTCTAATACATATGCTTTAATCCAGCTCGTGTGAAAATAATTTACAGTCTGTGCATAAAGGTGTTCAAACTACTAGATGATCATGGTAGGATATTCTGGTCTTTGAGCCTCTAAATCTATGAAGCATACCAAAGAACAAGTGTGGGAAAGACGGCAGATAGGTTAGAATTCAATAGTCTCATCTAACCACAAAACACAATTAAGTTCCTTCCAACCCCAAGAACTAGGAAACCTTTTGAATTCATTCACCTAACAGACAAAAATACAACTAACAGCAAGCTGGGATTTTCAACTCATTAACTAAATCTGCAAAACCTCTGCCAGCAACAGCAAAGGTCACTGGATTTGTAATCCTATGAGATGCCAACATCCACACTGACAGAATCTTGGATACAAACACCCTCAAACATATCTCCTCTCTTTCTATCCAAAAAACATTCACTAAGAGTTTCCACTTTAATTTACAGACCTGGCCCTATCTGTACATGATCTTCATGATAAGTGCAGAAAGGAGATCACCACAAGCCAACCACTGGCATAGATTCGAACACCACCTAACATGAGCAGCACACAGAACCCTTCGTGTGTGGGGGCACCAGGATAGCAATGCTACATGATTTCAGTCCCGAAAGATCATAGACTCACTCGATTCCAATACACAAAAGGGGGCTGATTTAAAACAAAGTGATGCAAATTATTGATTTTAAATACAGATTTTAAATCAAGATTTCTTGCTTGCTGATTTAATCTCACTTTGCATTTGCTTTTTACTTTTTTTTTTTAATAGAAAGGCTGACTCACATTAATTGTGAATCATTAAAACATGTTGATTTGCAACTGAATACAACCTTTACACAAAATTTGTTACTTTTAACCTAACCAGAAGGATGCACTATGTCTATATTCATTTAAGAAATTATATAGTTTAATATACATTTATTCATATTCTTAATTTAATATATTTATATATTATAAAATGATTCATTCAGTTATTAGATTAACTTTTTACTTGTAATTTGTCTCAAGCTGCACTTGGATAAAAACTAGAATTTGATTAAAATGCACAAGATAGGATCTTAAATTGTTATTTGCTTAAATAAATCTGCTTTAATGTATTGGATGCCTAACAAAAGAGTAGGTTTATTAACATATTTTGCCTTTTAGAACAACTGTTTAAAACAAAAGAAACACATGTAATTATTGAATTGAACCAAATTGTTTCTGATCACCACAACCCTCAAGATTTTAGAACCAACAGATCTTTCACCTAAGCTTTAGTCACATTCTGAAGGAGCAAAATAAGCTCTCTCACTTTTTTAACTCATCAATTTGTAACTCTGAATTAACTCATCTTTGAAGTGACATACCTAAATATACTGAAATGAAGAAAATATTCTCTTTGAATCTACCAAAGAGCTTACTTGTGCCAAAAGCTGACCTAGTACTTTAACCAAGTGTGATGCCAGGTGCTTCGCCATTGACTTCCACCAGTTCAGTGATTCTTTTAAGTTCTAGCATTAAACATTTACTGCTTAATCATTATATAATGATTATATTTTGATATACATTAACTTTCAAATAAAACGTATTTTCAATAAGGAACATAGGACTTGTCAGACTGGATCACACAAGTCCATGTAGTCCAGTACCAACTTCTTCAGAGAAAAAGCTCATTAAGTAGCAGGCAGATGTTTGAATGTCTCATTGTTCTTGTGAATCAAGGAGAATAAAAGTTTACAATCTACTCACCTCTCCTCCATTAATAATTTGTGTGTGTCCTTGTCTCCCTCCAAGATAAACCATCCTTAGCTTTTCAATCTCACTTCATACAAGAGTTTTTCTATTCCCCTAATTGTTCTGGTTGTCACTAACTGATCCACTTTAATTCAGCAATATTCTGTTTGAGACAAAGTCAGGTCATTCTAGATGAGTGTGAACCATTAATTTATATTATAATATTCTCACATTTCATATATTATTCTCCATCCCATTTCTGATGTGCCCTAATATCATTTGTTGTTTTGACTACACCTGAACTTTGAGCTGATGTCTTCATTGGACTATCCACAAGAACAGCCAGGGCCTTTCCTCAATCAATACAGACAATATAGAACCTAGCAATGTTAAATTTTCCCTCCAATGTGCCTTACACTTTGCCTCATCCTTCTTGAGCCATCAGTCACCTTTGACAGTCGACCACACTACTGTGGAAATCTGGTCCTCTCCTGGCTTCTGTGACTCTACTCTTTTGCTTTTTCTACCTACCTCTTTAAACGCTCCATTCAACTCATCCTCCAACTTTCTGCAGAGGTTCCACAGGACTCTCTTTCTGGTCCTCTTTTCTTCTCACTCTACACCTTATCTTTTCAAAATTCATCCACAAAAATAAAATCAATTACTATTTCTGTGCAGGTGTTTGTCTTTACTTTCAAGGCGCTTAATAGTCTATCATCTTTCCTTCACCACTGAGCTATTGGCTCTCCAGTCCATGACACCAGGCTCTGTTGTCCACTCGTTACATTTCTAAACAAGCTCCTTCGTGCTTTCTCCCATGCCTCAGGCTTGGGAAGAGCTTGGCACAAACATCTGCAAAGGTGTCATTATGCACCTTAAAATCTTGCCTTGTAACTCAGCTTTACTGTGATCCCTACAAAAAACTGACAGTTTAAACGCTGGTGTGCTGAGATCACAAAATATCTCGTTGACCAATACTGTCAAAGTTTTCTTGTAGTCTCCCATCAATCGGTAACAATCTTTTTCTCACCTCTTGTTTTAAACTTAGATTGTACGCTCTTCGTACATCCATCTTTTGTACTGCATCTGCCACAGTCAGTCCTGCTCCATGATAGGTGTTCCTAGATGCCATAGTAAATAATACAAATAGTTCATTAACATTAATTTTTTCTGCCATTGTATTGCTCACTCATCTAACTTGATTAGATCCCTACAAAGTTCTTGAAGTCTTCTCTAGACTTAGAGCCTAAACAAGAAACATTTATGTCTCAGTGAGATACTTATATCAACAAGGACACATCTTCAAATGAGTAACTATAATCAGATCGTTCTAGTGAGTGGAGTGGGTAACAGCCCTGAGCTGTTGCAAGGTGAATTGTTGATACCCTATATTCCTAGCTAACAGTTCTCAACCATGTTTGTTGGACTGCTTCCTTTCAGGTAAATAAAGCTTTAGAGTGTGAACAAGGCTAACAAGGATGTTTCTACTATAAAACTTGTAAAAATGTTAATAGACAGGGTTCTGGAAGTTTTGCACAATGCAAACCACATCTTAATGAAGTGACGGTAGATGGGAGGGGAAGTGATTGACCACAATCGTAATCTGCCATCTTCTTCCATTTGCAATTGCATAACAACTCTGTGACTACCACAGCAATCACATATGCTGTAAAGTAATATTAGAAAAGCATTTCATATATCATGGATGCTCTGCTGACCACCTGGAAACTAACGAGCCAGCACCATGCAACCAGCCAGTTGCCTGCAGACCACCACAGTCAGATGCCTGGGTTCAGACAATAGGTAAGAAACCCAGTTCAGCAAATACTGCTCTCTACTACCAAAATTGGCTGATTAGCTGTAAGTCCAAATACATTTCTCTGTGCATCTGTAGCTCTTTTGTTCTCAGGCTGATTGCTTTTTGCCATAGTGCCTGAGATAATAAATGAAAGGCACTTTCTATACACCACCGTGACTTCAGATAAGTCTTCAGTTTCAGATAAAAAAAAAAAAAAAAAAAAAGATGTTTGGAGGACAAATGGGAGAATGAAGTGACCACAGAATACAAATATCTCCACCTCACAATTTCCCTCCATCAGAAAGCTTCTCAATTGGTTCTTGTTACTATTAGGAATATACACTGAAGAATTTTCAGTGCAAGAAACATGGCCTTTCCATAAAGCTTGGATTAGCCAGAGACTCAGTCCTCTGCCTGTTGCCTTCCATAATCCAGTATTCAGTATTTCATGCTCACCTCTTGTCAGTGAATTGTCTGAAGTGAGTTGCTTATAAGTTCTGGGGTTCATTTTTATCCTTTCTGTCTGACAACTAATGAAGCCATCTTGAGAAGAACAAACATTTGACAAAAGATGATGAAGACAAATGTTGTTTGGCTTTTAAGCCACTCATACCTAATAATTACACTTCCCACAAAGTGGTGGAGTAAAAGCAGGCTGTATGTTACCTAAGGTCTTTTTAAACATGTTCTTTGAAGTTGAATTCTTCTAAGTAAACTTTCTTTACCAGACCTCATTATAAAGCAGATACATTCAGTTTGTACTCTATTACCGATTATAGCAATCTTAAGAACTCTTGTAATCCATCTAAAATGTACTCAAAAATGTATTAGTGCCAATCATGCCCATGTGTATTTCAATTTTCCGTTCCATATGCCTATTTTAAGGTTTTATAAATCAGCTGTAAAAATTCTCTGGGGGATAAAACTTGGCACAATGTTTCAGCCCAAGGGCAACTGGTATGAAATATTTAAGAAAAATTCATTCAGTAATTTATTTCACACACCACCAGTCAGACAAAACAGCTTCCTATCATTTTTAATCTGAACTAGATTTCAAAGAGCACTTTCTTTCCTCTTCAGTTTAGCTATCTTTCCCCATTTCCACTCCCCAAGTCATGTGTTCCCTGCAGAATTTTCACACAGATTTAAAAGGCATGGTCTATATGCAGTTAAAGTCCTCATAACAGGCTAACATGCAGCACCTTTTAAGCAGTTATAGTCTAGTATATGCCTTTCAACAGCTCCTTTGTTACATTTTACTCAGTCCAGAGAATAAAATGAATTTCAAAACTCGTATATATTACCAATGTTACGTAGACACAGTAGGCAATTTGGACAACACTGACAATGATTATTTTAGCCACTACAAGTGAAAAGCCGTCTTCAAATACAAAATGTATACCAATAATATGAATCTAAAATAAAAAAACAAAGGCCTTTAAAAGATAAAAATCTGCCTGAGTACTTCATATGTCACTAGCCTTGACCTCTGACACAGGTGACAGACTAGTTTGTCTCATTACTCAGTCAGGATTTTCAGCCATACCTGGGAGTTTCCTGCCTTTTTTTATCTGCCCTTTCCTAAACAGAACAGTGAGTGGTAATATGTTCTATAAAAGGCAAAGATTTTAAAAGTGATTTACAGACACTGCTAACCTTCAATACTTTGTCATTTAGGGAAATACCAACCCATTTTACAGATAGGAAAATACACAAAAAGAGTAAGAGCCTTATGTAAAGTCACAATGAAAATGAAGACCCAGGGGACAGAGTCCCTTCTTAGTTACCCCCACTGACACTCCTTTGATTTCAGCGGATTTACCCCAGAATGAAATGGGGTGGGGAGAGAGTGGGAGAGGGAGGTGGACCCAGGCTCCAGATTTCTCAATATATAATCCTGTCTGTCAATCATAAAACCACTCCTTCCTCTCACCTACATCCACTTGCCTGAAATAATTTTGAAAGATGTAAATCAAATATAAAATGTATGCTGCAGACAGAAGAGTTTATATGTTTCTGTACGTGGCACCATAACCCCCAGGATAAAAGTACAGTGTTTAGAACACAGTGCTGCAATGTAATCTCCATTTCACATCAGAGGTACCAATTAAAAACAAAAGATGACAACTTCTGAAAGTTTTAAGGATGAGCAATGACAGATGCCAAAAAGGTGTAACTGACTGGAATGGTCATTAATGCATGACAAACAAAGCCCTTCCTCCTCCGCACTTTCAAAGGCAGAGGACACTGTATTTCTAACTGGGATGCAAGACATCAGTACTAAGCATCTAACATGCATCTCCTCCAAGCCTTTTTGGCCAGTGTAGAATTCACATTTCTCTGGGACACTTCACCTTCTCTGGATAAGAATATTCAAGCTGTAGTACCTGTACAGTGCTATTTGACAGAACAAGCAAGGAGTCCTTATGGCACTTTTAAGGACTAAAATTTATTTAGCGCATGACCTTTTGTGGGGAAAAAAATCCTGCTTCATCAAACACTTAAACAAGGGAGTAGTACAGATATACAGCACCTTTCTTTCCTATCTTCAAGCATCTGATGAGGTGGGATTTTCTCCCATGAAAGCTGATGTGATAAATAATTTTTTTCTTTAGAGGTGCCACAAGGATTCCTTGTTTGTTTTGCCGAACTAGACTAACACAGCTACCCATTTGGAATTTGGCAGAATAAGTTTTCTGAAATTCTGCTTTCAGGTATGGTTTGAATTTAATGCATTCATAGCAGCAAGGAAGGAAGGAAGAAATTCTGCAAGTAGAAAGAAATAGGTACATTATTATCAGGGCACCTAGAATGTCTCTCTCTGTCTGCATCTACTTTCTCAGATACCACAACAGTTTATATACAATGTTACGAAAATGTTATGGAATAATCAAATTGCAGAAAGAGAAGACATTTTGGCCAGAGGATAAAATTAGTTTGCCTCAAACAGATCCAAATTAAAGGTTGAATGGTCATTGTTGTATTGTGAGAGACTCATTTTCTACAACTAAGAACTGAAAAATAAAAAAGTCATATGGGTTCAAGTAAAGTGAGTTAGTCTTTTACTAGCTGTAATCTGTCAAAAATGATGGGGGAAAATCATGGTTTCTTCCCTGAGTGAGCCCCGCACACAATTGTCTGAACAGTCAGTGTGAAATACTGGAAAGAGCTGAAATCTGTAAAGGGGGCAGGGGCAGCAGATGGGAGCAGAGAAGCTGTGGGTGGGGGCAGGAGGTGGGGTGCAACCACTTGTCAGTACCATATGCATTGGAGGGATAAGGATGGATGGGGTAGGGGCATGGCAGAAGTGAAGGTGAGGGGTATGGGGGGAAGGATGAGGACAGGATGTGGTAGGAGGAATAAGGAACAATGGAGCAGTGGCAGGAGGTCAGGGTGTTGAAGGGGTGGCTGGGGGCAAGAGATAGGGGCAATGAAGGGGAGAGGTGGAGAAGAGGGCCATGGGCAGCAGATTGGGGCGGAGAAGTAGTGGGGAGCTGGGGCAGGAGGTGGGGCGGTGAAGAGGGACATGGGCAAGAAATGAGGGCAGAGAAGGGGGTGGGTGGCTGTACCACTTGACAGGCCATTGTGGTATCAGGAAGTGACTCAACCAATTGCTCCTTGGCTCCCTCTTTGGGAGCAATCTTTGGAAGCAACTGTTTGAGTCACCTCCTGACACCACAAGGGCCTGTCACATGCTATACTTCACATCAAACATGCACGCACACATGCGCACACACAGAGAATTAGTATAGCAGACTGGCTCACAAGAAAGTTTAACAATCAATTTGCTATACTATTAAAGCTCTTGAATTTATGATGAGTTTTTGGTGAAGATCTTGCTTGCCCGTGTGGAAATTAACTTGCTTCACATGTTCCAGTTTTTACTTCAAGGTGCTAAAAATCTGAAAAAGCTTTTCAATTTTTTAAAGAAAGCAGAAGCTGTGGTTATTACTATTGTGGTAACCCTAACAAATTTCATGCTCTGGAAAAAAACAACAGTTGCTGCCCTAGAAAAAGAGCTCATCATCTATAACTCAGCCAATACCCATGTGGATAAAGACACAGAGGAGGACAAGGTAGTCAGAAGTGGCTGCCAGCATAACCAGTGCCAGACGTGTTTAACAAAAATCCTATCCGCTTAACTAGACTGTATTCATATGCACCCCAATTTCTCCTTGGACATGATATCTTCAGTGCCTAAAATAAGGGGAATGCCCCAGAACCCCTATTTTTAGGGATCAAGTGTTCCAGGCTCCCTAAAAATAGGACAGCACCCTGGAACACTGCATTCCAGGGCCCCCCAAAAATAGGTGGACACGCTGGAATGCCAAGTCTGGGGTCCCCTAAAAATAGAAGGGGGCGCCGGAACCAGTGTCCTGGCTCATTCCCTGTAGGTCAGTGGAAAGGAGGGGCCGTGGGCTGGGGCCAGCCCAGTCACTGCTCCCTCCCTTTCCCAGAGCTTGTGTGGCTCCACCTTCGGCCCATGCTCCTTTTTGTCAGCCAGCTGGCCAGCCAGTGCTGCAACCTCCTGCCTCCCACCGGCTCTCTGACCAGGTAAAGGGGCTAGGGCGGGTCAGGCAGCCAGCAAGAAAAGCATGGAGAAAGGGAGGGTGTGTAGGGAGGGGAGGGAAGGGGTCAGGATGGCGGGCTGGGGGGTTAGCAGGGCTGGAATGGAGGCAGGGAGCTTAGGGAGTGGGGATTTGGGCTAAAAAGGACATGAGGAAAGGGGTCTGATGGGGTAGCAGGTGTTTTGGGGGCAGTAGCTGGGGTTGAGAGGACAGTAGCTGGGGCAGGTGTTGGGGCAGGCATTTGGGGGGCAGTAGCTGGGGTGCATGGGAGGATGCTCTGGTGTGAGGTGGGCCTGCCGATTTAGGTGGGTTCCAAGGCCCCCCAAAATTCTATTTCAACCCCTGGATATCTTTTATGACTGAGTTTATCCAGTCTTTAAATGTCCATGAAACAATAACAGTTTTAGAGAGTGCTATTTCTATTGGGCCACTTCCACTGAATGTGGAAAGTAACAAATTTGTCTACAGAACATGATCTGGCCATTCAGAGTATTGGAAGAAAGCATATTTTGTGGGGCCTCCTAAAGCAATTCCTAGTGACACTGATGTTAGGGCAGTAAATTATGGGACTGCCACTTATTCAGGATTAAGTGTAGTGTGGTTAGTGGATATAGTAGGAATATGGAGGTACATATGCCAGGAAATGAAGTATTGTCCACTATTTATTTGGCTACTACACTCATCTCAATGGTGTGGAGCTATGGATGTAGATCTAGCCAGGTAGCCAATAGGAGGGAGAGCTCCAGACAGATGGGAGTAGGATTTTTGGGGCTTGGAATGGATGAAAATTAAAGAGGTGTTTTCCTTAATTTCTTGGGGAAGAAAGGCCTCTGTGAGATGGAAAAGAAACATTTTTAACAGGCATGGGTTGATAGAGGGATAGGCTGGTGGTAGAATTATGTTCTGCTGTGTTTGATAGCCTCTGCAGCCTGCCAGGGAAGTTCCACTTTGGATACCTAGCCCCAGCCCTTCAATGGCCATGTTATGGTGGCCCAAAGATTAACAGTCCTACGCAGTCAGGGCCAGGTTTTGACAACAACGAAAGAGAAGACAATTGATGAAGTAGTCTTCTCCGGCTGTGTGTACTGCACAGTACATAGAAGAAACATCAATGGACAGTGCAAGTTATTCATGCATTTAAGATGAAGTGTACATGGTCATCTGCTCCAAAGCTAGATTTCAGTGTGTTCACCTCTTTGGTGAGCCTCAAGGTAAGATTAAAGTGCATTAGTGCTGGTCTGCAACCAATACCCTTAATCAAGTTCCTTGCTGCAGTGACACTCCAGACACAAAGATAAATAGTGCTCAAGAATATCATTTATGTAGATGACTTATTGTGGATAAGCTCAGAATTTTATGGGCGTCATGGCAACCATGAGACTGTAACAGCTGTTTCCTTAGTCAAACCCTGTAATCGATCACATGGGCTCTAATGTTCTGAATGAGATCCAAAGCTGGACAAGTTCAGCTGGTCCCCTTGTTGTAAACACACCATTATGCATTCCTGTGTCAAATCAAGTGTCACCAAATTCTATAATTATTTTGGAATTTGGAGTGACCAAAAAAAATTTAACAAGTTAATTTGAAGGATAAGTGTTCTAGTCCGAATTGACTACAGGTATGATTATGGAGGACTCCTCCCAGAAACAGGTGCAGAAAGCTACACACATTTAAGATTTTATGACAATTCTTTTGTTGCTAACTGCATATAGCATATGATGGATAAGAACACAAACTGAAAAATGTAGAATGAAATACTAATGAAATATATTGATGCATTTAAAAGATATCCATAAGCTATGAAACAGTTAATATTTCTAATAAACTATAAAATACTTTGCAATTACTATTGTTATAAGCACACCTGACGTGAAGATAAACTGAAATATAGCGCTAACAACCCTACTACTAAACTAAAACGAAACAAGAAAATCTACCTAAAGAAGGGAAAGTAGTGGGTCTGAAGATCTTCTCTTGAGATAGCTGGGCTCAGGTTCAGGAAAATGGAAGCTTCAAATTCTTTCCCAATTTCAGGGACTTAAATACCCTTTTTCTTGCACATTACAGGGTTTACATTTTATACCCGTCCAAAAAGAAACCAAATTCTCTCATTCTTCCTGGCCCATATATGGGGTCTTGACCTGAAAATTGTCAGGGTACTCTCAGGTTATTGGTTCATGTGTGTGATTGATGTATTTTTTAACTAGAACATTCCCCTTCACCTTTCTCCTATTTACAATTTTTTTTGTGGATCCTGCGGCGTTCTGAGGAAACGTCAGGTGTCTGGACATGAGTTGTTTTTCACCTGTTTGCCTACAAAACATGTTCAGGATAGCTTATCTGATGTTTTCCATCAAAGTCTGTGGAACCATTGTCACCTTTTACCTACTTCACAGCTTTACAACTATAGCACAGTGATGCTTGTAAACCTTCTTATTTTTACAAAGTTTGCAGGATTCTTGCATTACCAGCTTCTTGAAAGAACTAATGATAATCTACCTACTTACACCGAGTAAAATACTATAGAGCCATGATTTCTTAGACTTAGAGAAAGATATATCTGTATAAAAAACAGAGAATAACAATGCATGCAAGCTCAATATAGGTATAGCCAAAGGCTACACAGGGCAACTGGACTGTTCTAATAATCCCACCATGCAGGATAATGGCACAAGCTGGAGGGCTCTTCAATGGGCAAGATTTGTCTGTAATGCAACAGTCTGGTTCTGCCGCACATGGATGGCATATCTGCAAGTAGGCTAAAAGCAGGTGCAGCAGGTTACATTTCAGACCCTTACACCATTTAGCAATTATAGAATCATAGGGTTGGAAGGGACCTCATAGATCATCACTAGATGCCAAAGGCAGGACCACTCCCACTAAACCATCCCAGTCATGGTTTTGTCCAGCCGGGCCTTCACCGCCTCCAAAGACGGAGATTTCACCACCTCCCTCGGCAGCTCATAACAAGGCTTCACCACTCTCCTAGTAAAAAAGTTTTTTCTAATATCCAGCCTCGACCTCCCTAACCGCAACTTCAGACCATTGCTCCTCGTTCTGTCATCTGTTATTACTGAGAACAGTCGAGCTCCATCTTCCTTAGAGTATCCCTTCAAGTAGTTGAAGGTTGCTATCAAATCCCCCCTCAATCTTCTCTTCTGCAGACTAAATAAGCCTAATGCTTCCAGTCTTTCCTCATAGGGTTTGTGCTCCAGCCCTTTAATCATTCTGGTTGCCCTCCTCTGAACTCTCTCTAGCATGTCCCCGTCCTTTTTGTAGTAGGGAGCCCAAAATTGAACACAGTATTCTAGATGTGGCCTTACCAGTGCAGAATAGAGGGGAATGATCACATCCCTTGATCTGCTGGTAATACTTCTTTTGATGCAGCCCAGTATGCCATTGGCCTTTTTGGCAGCAAGAGCACACTGCGGACTCATATTTAGCTTCCCATCCACCATAACCCCCAGGTCCTTTTCTACACTGCTGCTACTTAGCTGAATGTTTCCCAGCCTGTAGCAGTGCATGGGGTTTTTTCGTCCCACATGCAGGCTTTTACACTTGCCCTTATTGAACCGCATAAGATTTCTTTTGGCCCACTGTTCCAATTTACCTAGGCCTTCCTGAATCCTGTCCTTGCCCTCCAATGTGTCTACTGGTCCCCCCAGCTTGGTGTCATCCGCAAACTTACTGAGAATGCAGTCTATTCCACTACTATTTATTTAGCACAAACTCATGAATGCACAGTCAAAGTTTTACAGAATGGCTTGGAAAACTGATATTGAATCCTATCTAGTTTATATGGACTGCAAAATCATATGCAATAAACTAAGAAAGGGATATTAAATATCTTTATCCTTTCCTTCATTTCATTAATAAAATAAGTTCCAGAGGGGTAGCTATGTTAGTCTGTATATAGCAAAAACAACAAAAGTCCCATGGCACTTTAAAGACTAACAAACTTCTTCGAGCATAAGATTTCGTGGGCTCTGCATCTGACAAAGTGGGTTGCAACCCATGAGAGCTTATGCCCGAAGAAATTTGCTAGTCTTTAATATGCCATGGGATTTTCATTGTTTTTAATCAATAAAATAGTGTACTAACTGACTTTGTAATTGCTAATAAGTTAGTGCAAAAAAAGTGAGAGAAATACAGAAGAAAAGAGGGAGAATATGGGCAGGAAATGAAGCAAGACATGAACTAGTACCTCTGCCAAATGCTCACCTAAAAATACAGATGTTCTAAGGAAGGCAGGGGGCTTTACTTGGGGGGGTTATAACTGTTACTTTTAAATTAAGACATGGACATTAAGATAAGCAAATTTAATATGTTGTGCTTGCAACACAGCTGGAGAGCAAAATGCAATTGCAACTTTGAGTTGTATATCTACACAGACAAATCACAGCCAAGCAAGGTGATGGCACCTCTCTTCATAAGAAGAGTGAGTCCTAACCTACAATACTAAGAGCCATTCTGAGAACCTCTCTATTACTAATAGTAAAAAGTAACATTGCACACAAACAAACAGATGGCATATTTTATACATGATGACAATCAAGCTGATTTTATATATGATGACAATCAGCTCCGTTCTGATGTCAAAATGGCTAAAGAGAAGGAGAATGTGGAGTGATTATACAGCATGGAAAAGATGGATAAACAGGAAGTAAAGAAGGTCTGATAAACCCAAATTATGTTTTTTGATTCTTTTACTTATGTATTTATGCCATCCTCCTCATAATGGAACCTAAGCACCTGGGAGTCTGTACTAGTTCCCGCCCAGTGGTATACAGACAACCTAATCTACAGGTACCATGAAAAAAGTTACTCCTGATAAGCCAGACCACCCCCTCTCCCAGTGAAAACCATGATAAAGGATTCCCACAAGGAAGATATCTCCAGAATCTCTGCACACGAATCTTTGTGAGTCAGTTTGCTCTCCACCTGCCTCCAGTGGAACAGGCTATGGGATCCACTCAGAAAATTTACCGATCCAACAGGATATACCAGAAGCCAGGGCCAGGTAAAAAGGCCATGTACTTACTCATCAGTTCTGTGCTCCCATCCCAAAGTTGTGTCCCCTGTCCCAATTAATCTCTTCAGTTTAAGAGCAGGTGAACAATGGGTCAGCAGTCCCATCACTGAATTGCCCACTCCTCATTGAACAGATTTCAAATGTAGGGAAAGCAAACAATTTAGATGCCCAAGGATCTGGAAAAGGAGCAGGATGCCAGAGAATAACCTGAGTCCCTTTTCTACCCACACAGAGAATGGGGTGACAGTTCTCCATCTATATTTTTGCCAGTATCTGAAGATTTAATCAATCAATCTACAGTTTGCCCCAGCCAATGACTAAACTGAAATCCTAAAATCACTTCAAGTACCTTAGCTGTATTTTGTATAAAAGATTTAAGGTACTTACTTCCCCCCTAAATTAGATCAATCTTTAATAGTTTTTAAACTGTGGTCTATACCAAAGGTTTAGGTAGTTGGAAAGCCCTGTGTTCACTCTTTACTACTCTACTGATAGAGGAGTTGGTATCAGAACTTCTCAGACATTCTCTGTAAAAGAAATTAATGATCATCATGCTGAAACTGTGGGTTATGACACGATACACACTATGCAAGTAATACACAAAACAAGGTCAATGTGAATTTACACCAGTGTTTTAAAACATTTAAATCCATGGACATCTTCCTTTACCCTCTTTGTAGCACTGTCTAAGATGATTTCAGTAGATTGAAAGACTGGATGTTAAAAAAAACCACACACACACTTTTCCACACTACCACAGCTGTGTCTAGTTCAAAGAACAGTCAGCTTCTCTTACTAGGACAACACACACTAATGGCTCTCCTTGTTCAATACTCTTATTATACTGGATTTTTCCTCCCTTCCCAAGGCCCATCGGTTTTCTTACAGTGTTTTTGTCATTTGCAACTATGTAGAGGATATATCTGGAAGCCACACAACATGAGGAAGTGATGGGCATTTATTTCCTCACTTTCACTGGGGGAGACAGACAGAATTTCAGGCTCTCCCAAGTCATTAGTCTCAGTAATCCAGCAGGGGTGTTTAATTATGGAAGCTTATTAATAGTTTTATGAACTGTCAATGTTTCCAAGAGATGAAAAAAAGATACACAGCCAAAAGCAGAGCTTGTGACTGCTGAAAGTTCTGTGTTCAATCAGTAGCAGCCAATTCCTCAGTGAAACAAACTGTTTTGCACTTGCAGATTGCAAAGATGCATGAAATGAGAAAAATCAGTGAAAGCACTGATAACCATAAACATACCAAACCTCAGACAAGACTGCTTTCTGTTTCTGTACTGTAAAAGTAACATTTTCAATTTATTTTAATACTTTTTCTACTTCAGGGGAGAATTTTCTTGTGCTAAAGTTAAGAAGGATAAGACAGCTTATCAGTCTATTTTATTATTGGATACAGAATTAATGAAAGGGCCTAAATAGAGGTAAGGTGTGATCAAAACTGTAGTTAACAGTAAATTTCAGCTTGTACAATGATCCAACAAGACCTAAGTCCCGCTTAACTAGGATTTAAGTAATGCATCGTACTAAGTGATGAAATTTACCCTTGATAAGAATCTGAGCTGTATTTTGGTTTGCAAAAACATGTACTTCAAGTAATTCAGCAGATTACTCTTTTGGCTCTCCCTGTTAAGGTCTGATATTTTACAAAATGAATCTTAACTGTCTGGAGATAATTGTCATCTTTTTTCCCCTGCCAAAGGTCATAACTTTTGATGGAGTACATTTTCACACATTATAGTAAAAGTAAAGCATTACCGGATAATAATCTGTTAAGACTGAAGCATACTGGAACCTGATGGAAGTAATTTTACTGTTGATTTTACTGTATGTTAATTATTGTTGGCTTACAGTGTATAAAAAGACAGTAATATCTGAAAGACAAATCAACAATAGTACAAGGTTTTAACAGCTATCTATAAAGACATGAAGTTGTTACAGACCAAAATAATAAGGTCTCTTTTTTATTCCAGTGGGACCAGGACTTTACCCAACAGCAGGTAAGTTCCCCCATCTTCAAAGTGTCTGATGAAGTGGGATTTTCTCCCACGAAAGCTCATGCAATAAATAAATTTATTAGTCTTTAAGCGCCACAGGTCTCCTTGCTTATTTTACCCAACAAGTTATTTGAGATTTTATTTACCGAAGCCTGGATCATGCACTCCAGCTGAAAAAGCTGTAAGAGGGGTCCCTCTAGAACAGGGGTCTCAAACTGAAACCACCACAAGGGCCGCACAAGGACTAGTAGAGGGCTGCATGAGGACAATTAAGTTAGCCCAAGGTCCGCACCCCTGACACCTTTTCATGCAACAATATTGCAAACACTGGTAACAATAATGTCATTGCGGGCTGCAGGAAAACAGCTTTAAGGGCAGCAAGCAGCCCATGGGCTGCATGTTTGAGACACCTGCCCTAGAATCATTTCCCTGCACGTTTCCCTTCTACCCTTCCACCTACAGTGAAAGGACAGCCAAAAATGGAGAGAATGCACCTTTTTGGTTGAGGCTGACAACACTGGTAAATTCTTGCCTAACAGAATTTAAGGCACTTCCTTCAAGGCCATATATTTGCAAGGTGGTCATTCATACTGCAGCAACAAGTACAGTCTCCTGTGACACTCCATATGACAGCATTTGGTAGCTACCGAAAGGGGGTTCACACAGAAGTACACAGGAGAGAATTTGATTAAGAAAAACGACAGGAAAAAGCTGATAATGTTCAGTAAAGCTGAAACCTGTAAGGTACAGTGTGTCCTCAGCTCTCACTGAAGCAAGTATAAATTGGAGGTGCTCAGCACTTTGCACAATCGGGCCCTGAGTCTCTGTCTCTATTTCCAATATACATTATCATTTTGGTACTGTCTAGTAATCAGACACTATCTTCATAGTACACAGAAGGCCTATTTAACAGCTTCTACATAACTAGCTCAATGGGTTTAAAGGAGAAGACTAATCTTTATCTAAATAATGGTGGCAAGTCCCTTAACTATCCCTCAGCATCCCAGACTAATGATAAAATACCACCAGGACCACAAAGAACAGGGGCTGGAGCCATTTAACAGAAACTGAAAGAAGAGTGAAAATTCCTCCTTCTTGCCCTTACAATTATTTTGACTATATTTAAAGAGTTTCTGTGACATACATAAGATACAGATACTCTAGAGCAGCTAGAAATGCAGATCAGTGTTATGTTTATTATAATCTCTGGATGATAATAAAATGAGACAAAGCAGATTAATACTAAATAAACAAAGAAAACTCCAAGACCAGGCATCAGCATCAAGCAACTACCGCACGGTATGACTGTAATATTATACATATATAGGGGACAGAGAACCACAGCCAACAAAAGGCTGAAGTAAAAGCTCAAGTAAACCTTTACATATACCCTACTGTGAGTGCTTCACACACTGTAAACTCATCCTAGCTAAAACCCTACAGGGGATGTTGCTAGAATTCATAAAGTACCAGAAAAGACCAAGAGTGACAGCTGATGCTTTCTACAGACTCATTAAATAGTGCAGACCAGCTGTTCCAAATATTCAAACGTAAGATCAAGGCAGCCAGGTCAAAGCAGCAGGACATAAGGTGTACTCTAACCCAGCCAAACACTGGGTCTTTACTGAAGAAGAAAATCACAGTACTCTAACCATCACCAAGCCACCATCTATTCAAAACAAAAATTCACATCCACCAGCAACTGACATGCATCCTAGCAAAGGTATTTTATGGGTCTGAGAAGGAACCATCAATTCTTTTCACTATCCAGTGACATCCATGGCAAATAAGCCAGATCTTAACCCAAACTGCAAACTGAAGAGCTTCAGAGATTGGGACAGCCCTGGAATAAATGCAGCTGGCCTGCTACTCAGTTAAAAAAAAAAAAGAAAAAAAATTCTGACTGATTTAGAGATCAAAATTAACTAACTGGTCCCATTCTCTCTCCAGTATCCATATTTTCAAGTCAGGCTCTATGTTTCTCATCTTTTGACCTGTTTTATACAGCAAAGTTAACAGAAGCAATGGTCTCTGGACAACTACATAACAAATATTGTAACTACTCTGTATCAGTCTTTGCAGACAGCCTTCCTAATAAAAAAAGAGGATCTCCATCTAACACACTGCAAAAAGGATATGAGTAGGTAAGTCATCCGAGAAGAATGGAGTTTGATCTAAAAAAAGACCAGCAACCTCAGTCTGTAGCAAAATAAAAAAAGTTCCTTTAATTTACTGTTTCAATGGTATCCCCACACCACCCAGATAAAAACATAAATTACATTTATTCTATATAAAAATATATGTACATTGAATGGGGATAAATGTAGGTGAAAATGGAGATTTTAATACTTAGGTGGTGATGTCTATCATGAGAGAGATTTCTGATCCAATATGGAATAAAATATCACAAATGGCTGAATATTTATTACCAAATAAACCTTTGGTAATCCCCCTGGGACATTCTGCTGGAAATGGTCACACGCGGAAACAAAGAATGAATTTCTCATCTGCTAGTAGTAGCTGTTCAGCTTTTAGTGGCATCTAAGTGGGAAAAGAAAAACAGCCCAACCGCTAAGGCAAGGTTCGAAAAAATACAAGGAAATTGTGGTTATGTAAAAATTAGCACACTCAAAAGAGAGGACAGGGAGCCACATATCAAAGTCTCCAGCTTTTATTCTCTACTCAAACTACATATACATGAAAAAAACAGCACATCTGTCCAATTTTTGTTTAATATTAACATCTGATAGACACACCCAAGCTGTTAAATGTGTCTGTAAAGATTTCACTTAATTTAACACCACCACTAGAAAGACCATAGATGCTGTAATAATGCTCACTCTGTAACATGGCAACACCCTGCTAAGTAAAATGACCTAGAGACTACACTCCTGTACATCTGCTTTAAAGAAAAGCTAACAGAACGGTAACATTCAAAAGCCACTAGGGGAACATTTCAATCTCCCTTGACATTCTGTAACAGACAAAGTTACTGTAGTTAAGCAAAAAAAAAAGTCAAAACCAGACTTCAATGTGAAACCGCAGAGCTGGAATTCATATGCAAACTAGAAACCATCTGAATAAATACTTGGAATGGCTAACTCATTATCAAAGGTAATTTCCCCTATTTTAACATTCTCGCTTTCACATCTATTGTTCCACAAAGCCCACATCCACTTTGTTTGAATCAAAACAACATGTTTGGTTTGCTGAAACAGACTACTCCTCTGGAACTATATGGAATGATCTTGTTACTCCCCCTTCTCTGCAGACATAGACCTCACAGACTGCAGCTTCCATTTCGTGCATCTGATGAAGTGGGATTATATCCACAAAAGTTTATGCAATAAATAAATCTGTTAGTCTTTAAAAGTGCCACAGGACTCCTTGTCAGTTTTAATGATTGCTTTGTTCTGATATTTACATGTCATGGATTCACAAACTTGTTAAAACTTCCTCAATAAATAATTTAAAAATATAGTACAGCTAACCACCAATATTTTTTAAATGAATGCAATATTTTAAAAGGAAATAAAGCTGGAGCTTTTACATAAGGCAAGAATGCTTACAGAGAACATCTCTACAAGGTGAGATTCCAGATTATCTGAAAAAGTGAAGGACTGGAGGATGTTATGAAGCAGTGAATTCCACTTCAAAGAGTCATCAGAAATCAATTTATCTAGCTAACCGGTGCAACAGTGGTGCCCCGGCCTGCAAAGTCAGAAGAATCAAAGCATAGGTTCCATCCAAGATGAGAATGACTGGGTGATCCTGAATTCAGACTGATTTGAAAATAAAGGCTTACTGGGAATGGAGGGGAGGGTGAGTGTTTATTCAGAAATGGTTAATATCAAGATTGATGTCACATTTCCTTATTCAGGCATTTTATTTATTTATTTTTTTAAAAGTACAGTATTCTAATGATGCTGAAAACTGATTTATATTTACAGAAAAAACAACAACAAGGAGTCTTGTGGCACTTTGAGACTAATAGATTTATTTTTCGCGTGAGCTTTCGTGGGAGAAAATCCCACTTCCTCAGATGCTTCGAAGCATCTAATGAAGTGGGATTTTCTCCCTCGAAAGCTCATGCAAAAAATAAATCTATTAGTCTCAAAGTGCCACACAACTCCTTGTTGTTTTTTTGCTGGACTAGACTAACACGGCTATCCCTTTAGAAATTTATATTTACAGCCTTAATTACCTGCACAAGTTCTTATCTCTGGTATACATTTGGATTTTTTTCAGAAGCTATTTGAACCAACTACCTTCACCTGAACTCATGCTGAATTAAAAAAAAAAAAATGATAAGTGTTTTTATGATAGTTTTCTTAAGTTTGTTTTAAAAAAATAAACCTGTTTAAAATAAAATCTGACCTTAATACATTAAAGTATAATCATTATGATTTAGTTATAAAAGTGAAAAACGTTTTGAGAAGAAAAGATTCTGTATCTAAAACATTTAAAATTTGGTTTACTAAAAATAAATTTTATATAATCTAGTGTGGTTAATTAAATTAGTCACCATTCCAATATAGCCCGATATAAGTCACAAGCAAGAAGTTATCCAGAAAATGTGTGAATGATATTGTGCCATTTTCTAACATTAAAAATGTTCAATTAATAATCTGCAAACATGAAGTTATATAATTGCTTAAACATACATACACAGGGTTGGTCTACACCGTGGGGATATTTTGGCAGCAGTCAAAGGGAGATACACAAGTTATTCTAAACAACTTGCGTATCTCCCTTCGACTGCCTAATACCTACTTATCTCAGCTTGTCCACTGCACTGAGTCAATAGAAAATGGCCTCTAGCTGAGTGGCTAAAGTTACATGATCAACTTCCCTATCAACTGAGCACGTCTTCACAGATTCACTGAGTTGACTAGAAAGATCAACTTGACAGAGGCAAATTTGCTGCTGTATGTGAAGACCTGACCACTGTTATAGTGTACACACCTAGGTAGCAAAAAAGATTTAACATATCTATTGTAAAGGATTTCTATCTGAAAATCAGCATGTTTTTATGGTTATATCAACCAGAAACAATGAAACTTTCTTTAAAGAGTAATTGGAACACAAATGGAAAAGATGATTAAAATCAAGGCTTTTAACCAAGTGATTTAAATCATGATTTTAAAAGCTGAAGTATGTAGCCTTGATACAAATCAACCCACCACTCCTGGCAGGACATACAAACCAAGCCCACTTTGCATAAAGGACTGAACATGACATGCACCTCTTGGCAATGAACAAGCTACATTTGTTGGGAACAAATGAGGTGAGGGGCAGGGTCCTGGGTAAATCTAAATGGGTTTTAGAAAATTTACACCACCATAAATAGCAAAGAACTGAATTTCATGGGATTTCCACAGAACGAATTTTAAAAACTAGATTTAATTCATTGCAAGGAGTCAATGAATTATGCAAGTAACTGCAGTCAATTTTGACTGACTACCTAAGGTAAACTTTTTGTATAAAAGACGATTGTGGGAAACAAAAATTAAAAGATCACAGTTATGGGGTATTTTCACAATTTCAGTGGTCTCAATGAAATCATGATTTGTACAGGACCCGATGGATGGGATATGGAAATGAGATGGCTCAACGCCAGGACAACTGGGTAAAATTCTATGGCCTCTATCTGGTCAGATTATATTATTACGGTCTATATGACTGAATGGCCTCTTCTGGCCTTAAAACCTACTACATCCTGTCTTCCAACAGTGGCCAGCACTAGATGCTTCAAAGGGCATGAACAAATCAGGTCAATTATTGACTGAATGATCCCTTGTCAGCTAGAGAGGAAGGACACTCAGGGCATGGAGTTCATCCCTGAACATCTAAGGTAATAGATAATGACGTACCTATCCTCCAAGAAATTATATAGCTATTTTTGAACCCAGTTATCCTTTGGCCTTCCCAACATCCCCTGTCAAAAGTTCTCCCTTTTGTTTCTTTTAAACCAGATGCATGTTCATTTCATTGAATGACCCCTGGTTCTCAGGATATTTGAAGGGGTAAATAACACTTTCTTATTCACTTCTACAAATCACTCATGAATTTATAGACCTCTAACATACCTCCACTGGTCAGTAATTTTCTAAGATGAAGGGGTATATGCACTTCCTTATTCGCTTTCTCCACAACGTCCAAGAGTTTATGGACTTCTATCTCATTCCCTGAGTGTCTCTTTTCTAAGCAGAACGTTTCCAGATTTTAATCTCTCCTCTTATGAAAGCTGTGCCATACTCCCTAATCATTTTTGTTGTCCTTCTCTGTACTTTCTCCCCCCCCCCTTTTTTTTTTATTTAAGATGGAGAGACTGGAACTGGATGCACTATTCAAGAGAAGGGCATACCATGGATTTATATGGTAACATTATGGTACTTGGTCTTACCTATCCCTTCCTAACTGCCCCTGCATATTGAGCAGATCTCTCAAAGAAATATCCACAATGAATCAGAGATCTCTTTCTTGAGAGTTAACAGCTAATTTAGACTCATTGTGTTGTATGCCTAGTTGAGATTACATTTTCCAATGCACATTCTGTTGCATTTTCTCACCCAGTAGTCCAGTTTCATGTAATCCTGTTGTAACTCTTCAAAGCTCTGAACTTAAAAACCTTGAGTAGTTTTGTGTCATTTGCAACTTTGTCACCTCACTGTTTACTACTTCCTCCATACCATTTCTGAATGTTGAACAGCAGCGGTCTCAGGATGGATCCTTGGGAGACCTCACTCTTACTGTCCATTGCCCATTAAGTTAATTGGATGGCCGCCCCTCCCAGACCATCAGCTAGGTATGTTAAGTATGTAAAGGGGAGCAGATGGCCTCTTCAACTGAACTAGATGGCCGTTGACACCCAACTGAGTTCTACAGGGTGTGGTGTAGGTGGGCACTGCCCAAATTGCAAGATCTTTGAAATGGTGAAGTCATGAATCATGCCCACCTGAGTTTCCCCCTCACCTGTAACTGTGGCCAATCACAGCCACAGGCGGGAAACAAACAGTTTAAAAGCTCAGGGTTTGGGTTGATCAGGCAGGACGGTTCCTGACATCCTGCCTGGCCTGATCACCCAGACACTGACCTCCTCCGCTCACGAGTTCTTCCCTGAGCGTACCATGATTGAAACTGCCGGCCGAGTAACAAGTCTCTTTCTCCTGCCTGTGCTGCTGCTGCTGGGATTGGTAAGAGCCTGCCCCTGCAGCTTTCTCTAAAAAATAAGTTGCCTCCTCTTTGGCTGCTGTTTTTGTCACTGTTCTCCCCCAGCTCCACCAAGCCCACGCTCCTAAGAGCAGGTTTGTTTTGTGTCTTCTAGCTTCCCCTTTTTTTAAAATTGCTGCTTCACTCTCCACTGTTTAAAAAAGTTCTCGTGCCTCCAATCTGTTTGCCACTGCTCTGTATTGTTTGTTGTATCTCTCCCCATAATTTGTTTGAACCTATCTTAGAAGTGTTACTTTGAGTTGCAACATTGTTTCAGTTTGATCCGTAGGCTTTAGAAGTATTAAGATAGATTGTAAGAGTGTTTCTTAGAGTTATTGTGTTAAATCATTTGGCCTCTCCCTCTGTGACACCCCCCCTTGAATTAAATAAACTTTTCTTACCCAAATCTTCCTTGTCCCCTCTTTATTTTCCGAACTCCCCCCGTGTGCCCCCTACTTCCCCGCTGCTCCTCCTTTCCCTGCAGCCCCCCCTTTCACCGCTGCGCCGCCCAGCTCCTTTCCCCGCGGCTCTTTTCCCTCGCTGCCACCCGCTCCTGCAGCATCCCCTTTGCAGCCGCTTCCCGCAGCTGCCGGCTTCCCACTCCCGCAGCACCCCCTTGCCGCTGGGTCCCCACTCCCACGGCTCCGGCTCTCCCCGCTGCCACGGCTTCCCACTCCCACGGCTCCGTCTCCTCCCTGGCAGCGGCTTCCTGCAGCTGCCAGCTCCCCCTTTTTTCTTTCCTTTCCGCTGCCGCTTCCTCGGCCCTTTTCCCTGCCACTCAGCCCCCCTCTGCCTCCCTCTCAAACCCCCAAACTTCTGTTCAGGCTCCCGCTTCCCGTTGCCCCGAGCCCCCATGTGCGTCCCCATCCCGCTGTCCCTAACCCCCACACACACACTTGCCTCTCTTCTTCTTTGAGTCCCTCCAACCTTGAAACTCCTGCTCCCCTGCCTGTTTTCACTCTTCTCTGCCACTGCGGCATACTAAGTTGTATGGTACCCCCTTCTCTTATATGGTATTGGAATATCTGTTAAGTCACTGATCTGGTTTATAACTGTAGGTTAAGTTAGTCTGAGAACCCCCATTGCCCCAACTCGCTCCACCCCATAAAGTTAAGTTTGTCTAACAAAACCCCATTGTGAAAGCCATGACAACCTCCATACACTTCATACTTCATTTTGCATCAACACCCGTTTTTAATAAAAATTAAGTTGCACCCCACTGGTGCAGTAATTGCCCCCCAAGATCCTCAAAGTATCGAACCTGCTGGCAGGGTCACAAATTCTCTTTTAACCAGTTGCTGATCTGTAAGAGACCTTTTCTCTTATTCCATGACTGCCTATTAGGCTCAAGAGCCTTTGCTGTGGGAACTTGCTAAAGACTTTCTGGAAGTCCAAGTGCACTATATCCATCAGATCACCCCTGTTTACATGTTGGTTGACCCACTCAAAGAATTCAAATGAATTAGTGGTACCATATTCCACCAACAGCTGGCTGTAGAAAGCAACTTTCACTAGTAAGTTACAGGGTGAGTCTAACTTAGTACTATAATGAAAATCTACTCATAACCTGAGCTGTAGAGTCAATACTGCTACTCCATATCTCCTCCAGATCTCTCTCGTCCAGTATGTAACTACAGACAAATCTTTTATGTTCAAGCTTGTTTCACTGGGAAAGCTAAGGGCCCCTCTGAAGTCAGTAGAGTTACACCACCAGAGGATCTGGCCTGCAGTTTCCACCTTTTGGCCCATGGCATTCTGAATATTTCCCATCCCTCTAAAGTGTCAAATTACTTTTAACCGGGTGCATTAGATTCTCAGAATTAAAATTAGATGGCAAATATATCAAAGCTCGAGTAATGAAACAAAGTGAACTAAGCAAGTATTGGGACTTACCACACCTCTTTGAAAGTGTGCCCTCTTTATCTTATTGAAATCTGGTTGGTTTGTTTGTTTAAGAGCTTGCGCACTCAACTCTTAAGTGTTACCATTTTGAAATAGTTGGGGTAGCAGTTTTCTCCCTGCTTTTCCCAAGATCTCAGTAATTCCAGTGGATTTGGCAGTTTCTTAGCCAGCACCCCCCTGGAAAAGGGAATTAGATGTCACATGCCCAAACTAGAGGTGGTACATGGAACTGCAATTGAGACCTTGTCTCAGGGACTGCACCCTTCTCCACTGCCCCTGCATCAGCGAGCACAACAATGTGTGGTTAATGGCCTGAAACCATAAGTGAGCAGTCTCCAAATTCATAACGAACACAGGGACTGCAATCTATTTATCAAAGGGTTTTATACTGCTATGTATAAGTGTAGCATCAGACTTCCTTTTGCATGAAATCCATAGCAAAGTCCTTACAGCAGTGGTTTTCAAACCACGGGCCAGGACCCAGTACTGGGTCACAGACCCTGGGGAAGTGGGTTGCAGTGCCCTCTGCTGCTGCAAGATTGGAATGCATGGCTGAAAGATGCAATTGTTGAGTCGCAAACATAAAATGATTTTTTTCAGCTGGGACTCCAGGAAAAAAAAGTTTGAAAACCACTGCCTTAGAGAATAGAATAGAGATGTCACAGCTGGTCCTCCGTGGGAAGGTTTCTTAAGGGATGGGAAAGCTACTTACGCCCTATCCGCTAGTAGGGAGTGACCCAAAATTTCCATTAGACAGCAGGATATGTTTTCCCTTGTGACAAACAAGTCAATTACAGAGATAGGTTGAGAACCCAAGAGTGCCAGCCCCTAATTTCGCACTCCTTTCTTTACACTATACCAAACATTTGTACTGCACTACTGATGACATGAGAGTAGAGGAATGTCAAGGCCATGCTGTTCCAGACTAAGACAAGCACATTCACGGTGTTCATTATTACTTTAAAAATACAGAACCAGTTGTATTTATATTTAGCTAGAAACTGTCACCTCAAAGAGATCTACCATGCAGGAGGAGTTTGAAATATCTTGCCTCAGTTATTTTTAAATTATCAGAACTTATAGCCAAAGTGCAAGTTTTTATTTATTTTGCTCAGATTCTTCAGACAATCCCCAATGAACTGAAACTACACAGATAATTTTGAACTAGAAGAAACTGGCTCTCATAGAGTAAAGAACAAACCATCATCATCCAGTCAGACCTCTTGAACAACACAGGCCATCAAACATCACCCAGAAACTCCTGCATCATGGCCATAATTTCTGTTGAAGCTATGGCTATAGCATATTTTGTTAACTGGGGGAAAAAAAGTCTAGAAGCAGAAATTCAATCTCACCTAATAGACCTGCTCTATTTAATTCACATGTATTGATTTTACTGTGTTTATATTTTAACATGTTAGCAGTGGCATAATTTACCTTATAGGAATAGCATCACTTAAAATAAAAATCAGTTTCACCTGCAAACTATATTCCCTTTGACACATGTAGTATCAGAAGTTCCTAAGTCTGACAGATTAGAAAATTTTTCTGTATTTTCCCCCATTTACCCTGCACATTTGACAGCCCTTTGCACACAACTGGGTTGGCAGTTCTGTTGATTGTCGATTATACTTCCTCTGTCTAGCACCACTACATCTCCTGTGTACTGCTCTGGAGAGACTGCATGTTCACACTCACCCTTAGTGCCAAAGGAAGGCTGTTTACTACTAATCACAAACCAAGGAGGCTGCAGAAAGTGGAAGAGAGTGGGAACGGCTAAGAGAGACAGGCCTGAGTGTGTCTGGCGTTGCTGCTTTCTGGGCCCACCAAGCTGCACCCCCCTTCTCAAACAGCTAACATTTTAAAGGAACTTTTCAAATGTCAGGATGCTATTTAAAAAGAAGACTATCAACCAATTTCCAAAGACTCAGGTTGACTGGGTTCCCATCATTCTAATGACTTTTTAAATGTGTTATTTTGCACACGTGCACAGTTTGTACAAATAAATTGGAAAAAGTTAAGTACATCAGTCACCAGTTTTCACCATTAAGTAAAAAGAAAAGCTCTGTAAAAACTTCAATTTACTAAGTCACCTCCGTATTTAAACTAAAAGAAATTCTCCAATCTGAAATGTATGTGTATAGGATCACCTGATACCTTTTTGGGGTGAGGGCCTCTACATTGTTTTCTGACAAGCAGACAGGCCCATCCAAAAATCAGATGTCCTCTGAAATAAAGGCTCCTTGGCCAATAATACTTAAACATCACTTGTCATTATACAGAGCACTTTGGCACAGATCTAATTAATCCTCACAATATCTGAGACACGCAACTGAATAAAGGATGGGATGGAGTATGACAGAGGACAGAAAACTGGACTGGACTCAGGACTCCTAGTTTCTACTCCTGACCACCACTTGCCTGCTGGGTAACTGCGGGCAAGTCATGTCACAGTTCTGTGCCTCAGTATCCCCAGCCACAACACAGGGTTGAAACTGACTTCATTTTGTAAGTCACTGATATCTACAGATGAAAAGAACTGTTAAGTAACAACTTCTTCCCTGGATTTAACAGAAGTTCAGTAAAGACACACTAATTTGGGGGAGTCATTCTACATTCCAGATGCTTGCAACTGTTTCCACAGCTGCCTTATGCCCACCACCCCTCCTCCCCTCCAATGGCCACATCAACCTGCAGCTGAACAACACTGGCCTCTTACCACATTCGCAAAATGCAAATCAATAGAAATAAAGGGATCTGCGTTTACGTGGAAAGCCTTTTGTTTATCAGCAGCTAATGTTACTGGACTCCACCACACACCCAGATCCGGGGAGAAAGGAGGGAAATTAAGCATTTCAGATCTGAATGGCCAGTACCAGCATTCTGCAACATGCTAGAAAGACTGCTGCACATTGGACTACAGTGTGATGGTTAATAAAGGATTTCAAAGTGAATCCTTTGTGAGCCAACTTTCTACAATTTCCATAGATTTCTCCATACAGATCTTGGAGGTCAGATAGGATGGTACCGGGAAACAATTTTCCAAGCCTCTAAGTATTTCAAACCATTAGTTACAAAGCATTTCCGGTCGGACACCCGTCACACTGGACGTTTATTAAGGTTTATATTTTTTATGAAGTTCACCAGCTGCAGTAAAAATTGCTTATTTAATCAGATGATATTGAAAATCTTGATCTTGGAGATGCTAAATTAATCTCACAAGCCAGCAGACTCTGAATTTGTGAATTAAAGGTTATGAAAAGGGCAGTCTATCATTGCCGGAATGAATTAAAGAGATCTCTGAAATGCTACCCTCAAATAACAGAGGACCTGTACACAACAGCTATCTATCACAGCTATGCAAAAGAGTTCAAATACTTATGGCTTGTAAGCTTCTAACATGGGTTAAACTCCCTCTTGAAATGAGATGATCATTATTTCCAAGGCCATCCAGCCCCTCTTTTGATGATGGCGCCTACACCAGGGTCTCAGGTGAGCTGGAGGTCTGGTGAGATGCGGATACCAATCACTGGAAGCTGATCAGAACTTTCAGCTCATTCCCCAAAGGCTGAACAGCTATCAGACGGTAACTACTTTCACCCAGTTTCAAACCTGGAAGAGATTTCAGCCTTTTACTTAGAGATGAAGTATTCCTAATTCCATTCTTTTTCTATTGGACTGTTTAATACATTCATCCATGGCACATAAGACACTATCTTGGTCCTGCTGTTTCATTTTTCCAGTGACTCTGAAAGTGGCAAACGAGGAATTTAATTTCTGAAAGGCATTAGACAAAGCTCAGTCTGGGGGGGAAAAGATGGTTCAGACTCAAGTCACCTTACTGACACATACAATTATGATAAAGAGATCTTCCAGTGGAACTAAAGACTTTAAACGATGGAACAATTACCTTTAACTGTAACAACTTACCACAAAATGCCAGCTTGCGGGCCTGGTGGACCTAATGTATAAAATACTGTGGAGGTCTTCTGATGAGTGGCGATATAATCAGTACACTGCATTTCTATTAAGCACCACTATATGGCTCATGGGGCAGAGGATAAAGCTGTTTGAGTATGTGTGGAGGTGGGTGATTGTGCAATTAGAAAATGGCAGCGGTCTGTTTCTGGTGAAGTAAGAATTATGTTTCCTTCAGAGAGGAAAAGACAGAATAGATGCAAAGGAAATAAGAGAGTAAGTCTGGGGGAAAGAAAGAAAAATGTGAATTTCTTCTGTTAGTGGCATGTTTATTGTTGAGGTTCTGATACTTGCTGTAATTTGCTCCGTGTCCTCAGCATCCCTCATTAAGAAAACCGAAATACGTGTTGGCAAACTAGTGTTTCTGTTGGGTCTTAAAGCTTTACTTATTCTTGGGCATACAGCTTGGTAAGTGACTTTCTCCTGAGACTAGAATTTTGCTCAGCCTACCTCAAGTGGGGCACCAAACTCTGTCGGCCTGGGTGTCAAAACGATGAACAGCGATGGGTGCTGTTGACATTAGTGGGTGCCCAGCAACTCTGAAGAACAAGCCTCTCATTTAGATGCCTTTGAGCACTTGCACTGAAAATGCTGTCTTGTAGTTCTAAAAATTACATTGCCATAGTAGCAGGGGATTTACTGCCTTATTGCAAGACAGGTTTAGACCAGTGAAATACTTTATATAAATGTATTTAATTTGCCTAAAGATGCCTTGAAATTTGAGGATAACTATGTGCTTGTATCATATGGAAGTTCTAAAATATTCACTTTTGTTTAAAAAAATTCCTCAGCCTTGACAACCCTGTGCAGTTTTATATGCTAAACAAGAAGGGAGTGTTTTAATGCAGATAAGTTTTTCAGACATATCTCCATAAATGTAAAAAGACGTGGCAGTGCTGCAGTACTTCAGCTCGTTCTCCCTCCAAAGCAAGGGCAAGTTGAGCTGGCACGAGCTTCTACTTGTATATGAACAAGAGGTAATTACGATGAAACGAATTCACTTCAGACTTCAAACACTAGGGAGTTAATTTGTTGTAACATGATAGAAAACACAAATAAAACATTTGTGGGTAGATTCCTCCTCAGATATTCAGCAGCTAAAGAGGTTGTGACGTAATTTCGTTTTAGGCATGCAAATATTCAGACACGATCCCCTCTTGAAACGCAAGATTTTACAGGCAACGCATAGGTTGTCTTACAAATCAGCGAGAGAAACGGTAACTTCATAGGAACACCAAGAGGCCAACTGAAAAGCTACACAAGAGGGAGAGTGAGTGTCAAGGGAACCACATTGTCAAGGTCATTCTCTAGGATCAGACGCCGCTCTTACATTTACTAGCCTGAACCTTTTGGGCAGCTTGCATATTGCTACTGGTCCTGTGTCAGTTTGCACATGTAATATTTTGGGACCTTTTAAAAGAATAAACACTTAGATGCAGTTTGAATATTTTGTTGACCTTTTTCATCTATCTAGATTCTGACATTTTTAGAGTTCAGTGCAGCTCATTGTCCTGATTGTAGGGGTTATTTGTCACTATTTCAAATCACCAAAAAACTGGCAACAAGAAATACCTGAGAACAACTATAATGTTATCCTTCTTGTCACTTACATTTCATTCACTTCTGTAACTTTCACGTTTTGGCTGCAGCCATGGTCCCATGTGCAATACATTTTGTATTTATCCTTAATCTGTTGATTAATGGTTTTCTTTTTAAACCACTTTCTTCATTTTTCCTTTTCAGAAGCTGTACTAAAGCAGAGAAATTACTTTTATTCAAATTGGACACTATAAAAACAATCTTGGCTTTAAAGTTTGCTTTATCCTCTGCCCCATTAGCCATATAGTGGTGCTTAACAGAAATGCAGTGTACTGATTATATCACCACTCATCAGAAGACCTCCACAGTACTTTATACATTAGGTCCACCAAACCCACAAGCAGCAATGCTATTTTACAGGCCCAGAGGTATAAGGTGCCTCCCCTAAGGTTACAAAATAAGTCACGGATAGAGCCCAGCAGCCCCGATTCCTGATCCCGTTTTCTAACCATTTAATGGTCCCTTATTAATAAATGTTGACGTCACAACCCTTGACAGAAACAGAATACAAAAGAATTATTACAGAAAGAGCTAGACTTAAGCCAAGGAGTGGTACATTGGCAGGCAGAAACTGATTCTAAAATACCTTGAAGAGAACAACAACAACTTGGATGTTTTGAGATTGACCAATATGCACAAACTCAATTTCTGACAGTTTCAAGGGTTTTAATTCTCAGCTGTTTATGCTCATGGAAAATAAAACTAACCAGAAGGCGAAACGGTGAAACTCCTACACTCAATATGTATCAAATGCACAAAGGTAAACAAATGGGGGGGGAGACAGCATTTTTCACTAACATCTTTCAGTCCCAGTCACTGCAATTCATGTCTAAAATGCCTTTTTACCTACATAACTAGCGTACTTAAGTTGATGGTGCTTCTTTGAAAAAAGTGGCAGGCACACTGGCTGATCGTGGTAGGTAGCCATTTGACAGGAATGGTTCTCACCTTGTCACCCCTGCCTCTGCGTGAGTGACAGCTCCTGAACAACACCAGAATGTGAGCTACTGTAACTAAAGCAAGCTCTTCTGGCCTGTGCCAGCTCTTTCTTTGCTTTGTAGACAATAACAATCACAGCCCAGGCCACGAGCCCCCACTAAGTGTCCCCTTGTGATATCCAGCCCCTGACCCTGACCGCTGACAGAAATATTAGCCTGCTGTTCCCAGAACAGTATGCACACCATCAGCTCATGACTAGCACCTTGCTTAACATCACAGCACTTAGATATTTTTGTTTTCACTATAAATGTAAGTTCATCACTAAAAGACTAAGAAGGTTGGTTCTGCCATGAGTGCAGGGGACTGGACTCAATGACCTCCCACAGTCCCTTCCAGTTTCTATGACTAGAGATTCAGAAGATAGAAAGGATATTGGAAACAAATGATTATATATGAAGCAAAATCATAAGATGCTTTCCAGGGACTAAACTTAACTATCAGGTTAACTTTGCATCTAAAGTGTATCTTATCCATGGCCCTCTTCTGGGTTTTAAACCAAGGTTGGCTGAGATCTCATTTTCACTAATGTAAACATGATGTTCCTTCACTTCTGAGGTGCAGGATCAGAGGATGTCATCTTTGTCTTCTAGCTATACCCTAAAGTTCACTGCTTTGCTTACAAGCAGGAAAATGACCTCTAGTTTGTTTTTCCTGTGTTCTGCTTTCCTGTTGACATCACGTCTCTTTAAGATGCAACTTCTGACAGAAACCTCCTTCCACCATGTTATCTCACAATGCTTAATTCACATCCTGACAAAGGTACCTTTCTTGCCTCCTATCTGACGGAAAATCTGTTTTTCACTTTTGCTCATCACCATTTGAAGACCTTATGTACCACTAGACTAGTATCCAATTCTGCCATCATATTCCACAAGTAGCCCCGCTAGAATTAAGAGGACTGTTCAAAAAAATGTTAATATTCCATGCAAATTTAGGTGACAAAATCTATTCCCAGTTGTAAAAGCTACATCATGTACATTCTACAAATAAAACAAACAGTTATTTAAATGCATCACATTTTGGGTTTTTTTGGTCAGGCCTTTCTAGATGAAGAAGTTGTTTTTTTTATTTTTAAAGCATGATTGTCTCATATTCTAATGGAGGATGTGGGAAAAGTGTTTGAGGTTTAATTGTTGTGCCAGTATTCTTTTTACATGCAGTAATTTTACAGTACTCTTTGGTGCTCTTAATCTAATGAGTTTATAATAAAAAGAACCAAAAACATGTGTTTCATGACACTCCACTGTGGGGAAATTTGCTATTTACATGATCCTTTTCAGATCAGAGCTCCAAGACTACAGAAATGTTTTTATATAGCATTTAATTTTATACAGCAGAATGTAATTAATATTTTATGTTTTGAGTTCTTGTGCATTCTGAACATATTAATGGACTCCAGACTGCTGAATGTGTATGTCTGAAACAAAGAATCAATACACTTCCCTTCCCTGACTTCTTAAAACAAAGGAGATGAAAATATACTTAAGTGATTAAATGGTAATAAGTATAATGAAAAATGCAATCCCACATCATTAGTAATTCATAGGGTTTTTCTTTTCCAAAGAGTTATTTCCCTAAAAGTGTGTGGAATCTGCATAATGGTGGGCCTGTTTAATAGAGATGTTCAAATAAGTACAGGTAACATGAACCTGTAAAACTAAAAGGCAAATTGGCAGGGAATGTCATGGGAACTAAGTACTAGCAAGATTATTCATTACACCTGCTTAAGTTTGAGTCTGCATATTATTCATGCACAAGATATACTGCATGGTCAATTACTTCACCAGAGAAGAAGGAACATTTTTTAAAGTCACTACTGTTTATCATCATGCAGCAGAAACCATGATTTCTGCAACCCAATGCCCAATCCTGCAGACTCCACTTCCTCGAAACTGTCAGGAAAGTCAGTGAAATAAAGTGAGAAAGACTAGGCTTCCTGTTTATAAAAATCAGCCCCAAGAAGGAGTCGGTCCTGGGGCCACTTCTGTTCTACATCTTCATTAATGATCTGGATGACAGCATAGATTTCACGCTCAGTAAATTCACAGATGACACCAAGCTGGGGGCAGACAGGTGGCAAACACCCTAGAGGGCAGGGATGGGATTCAGGAAGGCCTAGACGTATTGAAGCATTGGGCCAAATGAAATCTCATGAGGTTCAACAAAGACAAGTGCAAAGTCCTGCACTTAGGCCTGAAAAGCCCCATGTACTGCTATAGGCTGGAGGCCGATCAGCTAAGTAGCAGCACTGCAGAAAAGGACCAGGGGTGGATAGGGCTGTCCCTAGTGGGATGAGGGGCCTGGAGCCAATGAGCCTGCGAGGGTCCCCCCCAACACCTCCATGCTGGGGCACAGGGTGAGCTGCCTGAGAGGCTGGCCCCACACTCCTGCCCCTCCCCTGAGATAGCCACTCTGCCACAGGGGGTGGAGCAGGCCGATCTGAGGGCTGTGCTCTGCTTTCCTGCCCCACCTCTGGGCCAGCCCTCCCCACCTCAGAGCGGAACAGCCGGCCTCTGGTCTGGCTTGCTCCACCCCTGGGCTGGCTGTTCCTCATCCAGGGGGTTGGCCCAGAGCAGAGGCTGGATCTGCACTCCTGGGGGGCAGGGGACACTGAGGCCATGGGGTGCAGTTGTGCTGGCCCCGCACTGCCTTGCTCACAGCAGGACAGTGCGGGGCCCACAGAACCATAGGGCCAGGGGCAATCCCCACCCCCCACCCCTGGACAGCCCTGATGGTGGATGGGAAACTGGCTGAGTCAACAACAGGCTCTTGTTGCCAAAAAAGGTCAGTAGCATAATGGGCTGCATCAGTAGAAGCACTGCCAGCAGATCAAGGGATGTTATTGTTCCTCTCTATTCAGCACTGGTGAGGCCACATCTGGAACAGTGTGTCCAGTTTTGGGCTTCCCACTACATAAAGGATGTGGATAAATTAGAAGGAGTCCAGTGGAGGGCAAGGAAAATGATTAGGGGGTTGGGATATTTGACTTACGAGGAGAAACTGAAAGAACTTGGGTTATTTAGCCTGCGGAAGAGAAGACTGAGGGGGGATTTGATAGCAATCTTCAACTACTTAAAAGGGTGCTCCAAAGAAGAGGGAGCTAGGCTTTTCTCAATGGTGAGAGAGGACAGAACAAGGAGCAATGGTTTCAAGCTATGGCTGGGTCACTCGAGGTTGGATATTAGGAAAAAAAAACTCTGACTAGGAAGGTGGTGAAGCACTGGAATGGGTTACTTAGGGAGCTGCTGGAATCTCCATCTTTGGAAAAATTTAAGGCCCAGTTAGCCAAAACCCTGTGTGGGATGATTTAGTGGGAGGGGTCCTGCTTTTAGCAGAGGGTTGGACTAGATGACCTCATGAGGTTCCCTCCAACCCTATGATTCTAAGTTCTTCCCAACCTCAAGGTTTTGAAATCCCTACCACTGCCAGAAGACTGCTGCTATGCTCTCTCTCATGCTACATTATCATCAGTACATGGTGATCACAACTGTTTTTGTTTAAAAGCATGGAAGATGGCACCTCTCTGCCTTGAGCTCCCAACCCTTGTCCAGTTTAATGTGTCCCCATCATGTGCTCATCAAAACACCTGTTTGTGGAGTCCCATGAATCTCAATCTCCCCTCCACCTCTGCAGACATGCTAACTAATGGATCACTAAGAAATCTGAGATGTACATTTTTTCCACTTTCAGTTTAATGTAAGAAAACTCACGTAGCTAACCAGGTGAACAATGGCTCACCTTCAAATCACTCTGCTTTCACTTATTCATCATTCCTTTCTTTATTCTTTAAATCAGGGGTCTCAAACTCACTGCCTAAGGGCTGCATACGGCCCCTAAAGTTATTTCTTGCAGCCCGCAATGACACTATCACTATCAGTATTTGCATACCGTTGTATGAAAAGGTTTCAGAGGCATCACCCTTGGGCTACCATACTAGTCCTCATGCATGTTGCAGCCCTTAGGCTAATGTACTAGTCCTCATAGGCTATGTCTACACTATGGGCTTAAGTTGACTTAAGGAGGCTTAAGTCGACTTAAGCAAAGCCCTGTCCACATTTGGAGTTGATTAAGTTGACTTAACTCTTGCCCTTAAAATCGACTTAACACAATGTGGACATTAAAGTCGACTTAGTGCAGTGTGGCCATGTAAGCTGATTTTATAAAGTCAACTTAATGCAGTGTGGACTCATTAAGTTGACTTAATAAGGTCTACTTAACATTGACTTTATTAAGTCAACTTAATAAAGTCAACTTAGCTTTTATAGCGTTGACATAGTCATAGTGATTTGAGTTTGAGACCCCTGATTTAAAATGGAAAACTGCAAGACAGATCCCTTGCTTCCTCGCCTCTCTGGCAATTACTCAGCACATTTGCAAGAACAACCAACCAACACCCTGCAAGTCTTTCATTCTCAGTGCTGATTCTCCAGTGCCATTGAACAGCAACTTTCCTAGACTAGTAGTTTTCAAACATTTTTTCTCAGGACCCAGTTGGAAAAAATTATTGATGCCCACAACCCAACAATCACCTCTTTGAGCAACGCATTCCAGTATTTTAGCAGTGACAGCAAGGGGTGCCGTGACCAAGTACCTGAAGGTCTGAGAACCAGTACTGGGTCCTGACCCTAAGTCTGCCCTAGACAACTAAGATCAGACCTACCAGGAGGCTTTCCTGTTCCCTCAGCAGGGCTGCAGCAAAGGGTGTCATTACTCTGGGTCAAGCTTAAAAAAAAGGTATTCCTCTTGCCTCAGAGAAGCAGAGCCTTATGCCATCACCTAGAGGGTTAATCATTGACCTTTGAGAGTTCCTTTACTGCTGCCCTACTCAGTGGTAAGAGGGTAAAGTCTGTGAAACCATGATATGATGCAGGTCAGAGTCCTCCAGCTAAACACACAAGGGACCAAAGCCTTCAATATGAGGCACTCAGGCACATCAGGTTATCAATGTTGAAAGAAGTAACTGGCTCATTTATGTTTTTATAAACCATCCCTTTACAATATCCATTCAACTATGGAGCAGTACATTGGGATCCAAATTATAGAACAGGAACCTCAGACTGTGCACTTTCATTTAAAGTAAGGCTTTCATCCAACTGACAGGAACCACTTTGGGCTACTGAGATAATCTGGCACTACAGCACACGTATAGTAACGGATCCTTTCCCATCAATGTCAGGAGGATTTATCTGCTTAGCACCCACTAACACTAATGGGAGCAAAATCCTTTGCGCACCAATAGGAAACCAAATTACTACACTGACGAGACAAAAATCTTTAAGAAATGTTCACTAGCATGCAAAGACAACATATTTGAAAGTTGACTTTACCCTTAATAAAATCAAAGAACAGACTGCTGTCTCTGAACTACTCCACATCAAAATTTACTCAGACTTGCAAGTAGAAAGATATATAGTTTTTCTGTTTGCCCTGTAAACTCACATGTGATTTAAGTCAACATGGCTTGTGCAATGTCACCACTAATGAAGACTCTGCAGTTACAACATTCCTTCCCCCATTTTTATTTAATGCAACCCTTAACACTGCTTTTGGTTTTCTTGTTCTGCAATGTTTTTATGGTTTGTGTATCACTACTGAATAACACTGAACAATCATTTTGTCCCAGAGACCTTGCATTAACATATAGCGGGAGTATGCACTTGCACTTTAAAAAGCACCCAGCACAGCTTCAAGGCCACTTGGAAAGTAATGGAGTTTTACAGGGAAAGCAAGACAATCCACACTTTCAAAAACAAGTTGCACACAAGACAATGGCTGTTATATAAACATGATAATGCACAGCAGAATCATCTCCTATACTTTGCCAGTAAGTGTTTTTAAGCTCATCCAACAAAATGAACTGGTTCACTTTCCTGTGAATGCCAGGACCTCAAGCACTTACCCATTGCCATTCTAATTGAGTCAGCAATTGGAAACTTTAATTTCTGTGGACCAGTCGGTGCAGCTAGCCTTGATTTAATTTCCCCACAATCTTCAGCCATAAATTATTTTTACACAGGCTTTGACTCTGTATAATTACTCACAGAGGCAAAACAGTTGAAAAATAACTTCTATGGGAAAGTTAGCAATCATATTTGAATGGCTATCATCCTACAAATCATGCTGCTAAGAGTCCTACCATCAGTCAGCACATGTAGGCAACGTTGCTTTGAGAGTTTTAAAGCCAGGATTACCAAAGTGAGACCTTTCTAACAATTTCCAAAGGGATAGCCATATTAGTCTAGTCCAGCAAAAAAACAACAAGGAGTAAGTCATGTGGCACTTTGAGACTAACATTTATTTTTCACAGGAGCTTTCGTGGGAGAAAATCCCACTCCCTCAGATGCTTTGAAG
>ML682105.1:1565755-1882049 GCA_007922195.1 Podocnemis expansa
CCCTCAGATGCTTCAAAGCATCTGAGGGAGTGGGATTTTCTCCCACGAAAGCTCCTGCGAAAAATAAATCTGTTAGTCTCAAAGTGCCACATGACTCCTTGTTGTTTTTTTACTTTTCTAACCGTCACTGCTTTTTAGAACCCACTTAAAATTACTGCATTTCTGCAGTTTTTACAAGGATATTACAAGAAAACCTTTTGAGTTTTCGTTTATCTTTACAGCTTCTTGGTCCCTTCTCAGTGTGCTTCTCAAAGTAACACATACAGGAGACAAGTTGAGAAAGCCAACTATTCAAGCCAGCACACTGTAGCATCCAATGACCTCATTTAGGAAATGGCATATAGACATACAACACTAAGATAAATTAGACTTTGACATTCATTTTTGTGGAAGCCAGACCATATAAAAGTCTATGAACAACATTCAAGAGAAAATCCACATGGAATTTCCAAATTCTTATCTGCATTTTACGGACTGCAGCCTGTAAGTTAGTTATAGCAAATGACTAATGTATCTCTCTCTCATATGACCAATTTTAAGGTTACGAAGTAAGCCAATACTCTACAAAGAACTAGTATGCCATGCAATCAAGGACATGGCATAGTTCAAGTCATGCTACCTTAGCCAAGGCTGTCTTTTAGCTTCAAGACACTGAACGAACAATAAACACTTTATTTTATATATTAAGCATTTAAACATGGCATAGAGCTAAAGAACTCTGATCACTGAGCCAACAGTCCTTTATCCACAGTTTATAGACCCTAACAGATTAAATTACTTTCTACTCCTTCCCTACACCCATTCTGTAGCTCTTGCACATATGTATTCAAATCTTGTTTGTCTACTTAACAAAGGCAAATAACTTAGTAAGCACCTTCTTGTATTTACTAAAGGCCTCCACATTACTGCTCAGATATTATGTAAACTAAGCTTTACAGAGATTCATTTCAGAACAGAGAACAGACATTTCCCTAGGGCATCACCATGTCCAAAACACTAGTTTAAGATAACGGCATGCTATGAACCCACACCACACATAATTAAAAATGGACACTTATTAGGCTATATGCCAAATGAACAGCCCTCTTAATGTGAAGAAAATTTGAATGAACTGCAAAAAGTAAAGTCAACTATAATAGCACTCTGTCTGCATTTATATATTCACTTCCATATTGTAGTTTCCATTTCACGTGTCAGATGAAGTGGGATTTTACCCACAAAAGCTCATGTGATGCATAAATTTGTTAAGTCTTGAAAAGTGCCACAGGACTCCTTGTTTGGTTTAATGAAAAAAATCTTAGAAGAGAAGAATGAACAAACCTAAAACGACACTTCTAGTGTGTCACTGGAAGCTTTAGTCCTATAGAATGGAAGAGGCACGTCACAAAATGATTACAAAAAAGCAGTGAGTTGATCCAGAAGTGCATGGTCCCAAATTTGAAAGTTAAGAGATTACCATCAGGGCTGGCAGATCATTATAAAAAGACAGGAATAGCTGCAGCTGGGGGCTTTAAACTTTCCCAAAGTTTGGGTCAGTTTGACCCCAAAGTTTTGGTCATTATCCATCTCTATTTACAATAAGTGTTAAATGAGACCTTGTTTTTCAGATGTTTCCTTTGGTTGTATATTGGAGGAGGGGAGAAACTTTAGAGATCAGAAAAACAGATTTATCCAGGGCTTTTCCAGTTTGATGAACACCTCCTAATTTAAGCACTGAGTCAACCTGCCAGGACAAAAATACAATTGTCCCTTAAGCTTTAGACCCTGTTCCAAGCCACAACCCCTCCTACAGAGTCTCCTGCAGGTCAGATAACTCTCACTGCTTGGGCCCAAAAACTTCAGTCAGCCACTCTTTGATCCCTGATGTCCAATTAATGCAGCATCCTTGAAAAAGTAACACTCCCCGCAGCCCACCATAGCAAAGCCTTGACGTATCCCCAGCCCTTAAACTGGAACTGTACAATGCCAGATCCACAAGCTGCACATGGCTCCACCTGAACCATGAGAGTGACGTACTCTTTGCAGGCTTCACAGTGCAAAGACAGTCTGTGGGAGCTCATTTCCATGGACTCTCCTCTGTCCAGCCCCACCAGCTACGCAACCAGTTTGACTTCACCCCCTTCTTCGTAACACAGCAAACTGCTCTTTTCTCTTCACAACTAGATACGCCTGTGGAGTTATTTCTGAGGGTCTCCTGGAACAGCATGATGATGCTTTCTGATGGTTTATGCCTTTTACACCTACCTTGGGTAGCCTTTTCTCTACACATAGCTCCCATTTTTGCACTCTTGCTTTAGAATTAGTTACGATCTTGGAAAGTCTGTTGTAGCAACCTTCTTCTGGGTACCTCTCGACACCACAGCCTCACACACGTTCCCTCAAATGCTTCTTTGGTAATGACAGAAGGAGAAACTGCAACTGCTAAAGTAAATGCTGCATCATCATTTCCATACTCATCCCTTGCTATCAGTCCCTCATATCTTTCTGAAACTAAACTTTAGGGCTCAAATTCTCCAACCTTCATCTTTGCAGGAGGGTGAATTTAAAAAGAGTACATCACCCTGCTTACTCCTTACTATGATTCCAATTATTAGAACATAAGAACAGCCATACTGTGTGCAACCAATGGTCCACTGAGCCAGTACCCTGTCTGCTGAAAGTGGCCAATGCCAGGTGCTTCAAAGGAAATGAACAGAACAGGTCGTCATCCAGTGATCCACCCTGTTGGCCATTCTCAGCTTCTGGCAAACAGCAACCCCTGACTATCCTGGCTTTAAGAGCCACTGATAGACCAATCGCCCCATGAACTTACCTAGATCTTTTCTGAACCCCATTACAGTCTTGGACTTCACAACATAATCTGGCAAGTAGTTCCACAGACTGGCTGTGTGCGCGCAAAAATACTTCCTTTTGTTCATTTTAAGCCTGCTGTGTATTAATTTCATTTGGTGGCTCCTAGTTTGTGTGTTATAAGGAGTAAATAGCACTCATTTACTTTCTCCACAGCAATCATGTCTTTACAGACCTCTATCATTTCAGTCTTAGTCACTTCTTTTCCAAGATGAAAGGCCCAGTCTCATTAATCTCTCCTATGGAAACTTTTCTATGGTCCTCATCATTTTTGTTGCCCTTTTCTGTATCTTTTCCAATTATTGACACCTTTTTTTTTTTTTTTTTGAGGTGGGACAACCAGATCTGCACACAGCATTTAAGATTTGAGCATATCGTGGAGTTACAAAAAGACAACACAGTTTTTTCCATCTTATCTATCCCTTTCCTAATGATTCCCAACATCGTTAGCTTGTTTGACTGCTGCTCTACACTGAGTGGATGTTTTCAGAGAGCTCTCCACAGTGATTCCAATATCCCTTTCCTAGTTTAAACCTCACAATTTTTTATGTACAGCCCTGCAGATCTGCAGGTATCCGCTTTAGCTCCACAGAGGATGCAGGTATCCACAGATCTACTGCTGCAGACTGGAGCTCAAATGAGGATTCTATTTTTATCAGCCCAGGGTGGAAACACTGCAGCTGCAGGGAGCAGTGAGCAATGCTAACCAGCATAGCAGGGAACAAAGGAAGAGCTCCAGTCAATCCCAGCTCAGCTCTGCCAGCCAATCAGAGACTCACTCACAGGAGCTCAACTTACCATCTTGCCCTGCCTCTGACTTGAGGAAACCCTGCAGCCAGTCCCCACACTCCACCAATTGGCTGGTGATGGGCAGTTGCCCCCCACCCCTTCTCCCACTGCCGGCCAACCAACCAGATGACTAGCAACTGCCCCTGAACAGGTGAATGATCTCAGCAACTGGCTTCCCTAGCCCAGGTGGAATAAAAGTTGTTGACTGGGGCCAGAGGACGCTCTGAACTGCATGGGGCTGCCGGCAACGCCCTCTTCCTCCTCCTCTTCCTCCCCCCCCCCCCCACCACTCAGCTCAGCAAAGCTGTGGAAGCCAAACAGCAGCTCTGCTCCTATGGGCAGAGCAGGAAATGCTGCAAGGCAGGGACAGTGCAGATGTGGATGGACATAAAACCTGACATGCCAATCCTGGATTGGATGGACGCTGACACTGAGCAGACGTGGATCCACATTTTGTACCTGTGCAGGGCACTATTTATATGAACAGTTGGCATTACGTTTTCCATTACTTTGCAATTATCAACATTGAATTTCATAAGCCATTTTGTTGTCCAGTCAGTCACCCAGTTTTGCGAGATCCCTTTGTAATTCTTCACAGTATGCTTTGGAATTAACTACGTTGAATAGTTGTGTCTCATCTGCAAGCTTTACCATCCTTTTTTCCAGATTGTTTATGAATATATTGAACCACTGGTCTACTAGAGATCCCTGGGGGGGCGTCAACACTATTTACTTCTCTCCAGTCCAAAAATGGATCATTTATTCTTACCCTGTTTCCTATTTTTTAAGCACTTACTGATCCTGAAGAGAACCTTCCATCTTATCCCATGACAGCTTACTTTGCCTTTAAGTGAGGGATCTTGTTAAGGGCCTTTGGAAAATCTAAGTATATTATATCTACTGTATCACCCTTATGCATGTGCTTTTTGATCCTCACAAAGAATTCTAGTAGATTGGTTAGATACAATTTCCCTTTATAAAAACCACATTGGCTCTTCCCCCAACAAACTGTATTCATCTATGCATCTGATAATTTTGTTCTTTACTATAGATTTAACCAATTTGCTTCTTTTAAATTTGGCTTCACATTAGGTATCTTCCAGTCACCTGGTACAGAACCTGATTTATATGATAGGTTACATATAACAGTTGACAGTTCTACGATTTCACATCTGAGTTCTTTCAGAACTCTTGGGTGGATACCATCTGGTCCTGGTGACTTATTTCATTTATCAATTTGTTCCAAAACTTCCTATAATGGCACCTCAAATCTGGGATAGCACCTCAGATCTGCCACCTAAAAAGAAAGGCTCAGGCTTAGGAATCTCCCTCACATCCTCAGCTGTAACGATGGATGCAAAGAATTCACTTAGTTTCTCCACAATAGTTTTATCCACCTTGAGCACTACTTCAACAGCTCCATCATTCAGTGCCCTACTGGTTGTTTAGCAAGCTTCCTGCTTCTAATATACTTTAAAAAAATGTTTTTGCTGTTACTTTGAGTCTTTGGTTAGCTGTTCTACAAATTCCTCTTTGGCCTTTCTAATGACATTTTTATTCTCCACTTGCCAAAATTTATGCTCCTTTTTTATTTTCCTCGATAGCATTTAGCTTCCACTTTTTAAATGATGCCTCTTTGCCTCTAACTGCTTCTTCAGCTTTGTTGTTTAGCCACAGCAGCACTTTTTGGATCCTCTCTGTTTTTTAATTTGGGGGTATACCTTTAAACTGAGCCACTATTATAGCATCTTCAAAAAGTTACCATGTGGCTTGCAAGGCTTTCACTTTTGGCACCGTATCTTTTAATTTCTCTATAGCTAACTTCCTCATTTTTGTATAATTCTCCTTTCTGAAATTAAATGCTATCATCGTGGCTGCCTTTATGTTCCTCCACCTCCCCCATGACATTAAATTTTATTATGTTATTGTCTGTTACCAAGCAATTCAGCTATATTCACCTATGCTCCATTTAGACCTAAAGCAAAAATTGCTTCTCCTCTTCTAGGTTCCATGCCTAGCTGCTCCAAGAAGCAGTCATTTATGGTATAAAGTACCCAGTCAATACAGGGATAGTTGATATCCCCCAGTACCATGAGTTTTTTATTTGTGTAGACTCTCTAGTCACTAACACTACTTGGGCAGATGGTCAGTAGTATACCCTATTAGTATATTCTTATTATTGAAGCATGGAATCCATCCAGATTCTATGCTACTGTTTGGTTCATTTATGATTTTTATTTCCTTTGACTCTATGCTTTCTTTCACATTCAGTGCCACTCCCCTAGTACTATGCACCTATTCTGTCCTTTGTACCTGGCACTACTGTAACCCATTGATTATCTTCATTCCACTGAGTTCCAGTGATGCCTAGTCCATCAATATCCTCATTTAATATGAGACACTCAAGTTCACCCATTTTAGTATTTACAGCTCCAGCACTGGTATACAACCACTTTAAAACATTGTTCCTATTCAGCTGTCTGCCACTACATGACAAAACGGAATGGGACTCTTTCACTTGACTGCTTCTTTTCAGACACTATCCATATTTTATCCTCTGTTCCTTGCTAGGATATAGAGAATCTCCATTAATAGTTGATGGGATGTCTCTGTTCGAACCATGTACTCAATGTCTGTTGGCTTTTCCCCAGCTCTTAGTTTAAAAACTGCTCTGTGACCTTGGTAATTTTATGAGCATGCAATCCAGCTCCATTTCTGTTTTGCCGAAACCCATTCTTTCTGTACAGACTCCCTTCCCCAAAAGGTTCCCAGGGCCCTAATAATTAAAACCCCTCCTCCCTATGGCATCATCTAATCCATGAACTGAGACCCTGGAGTTCTGCCTGTCTATCTGGCCCTGCACATGGAACTGGAAGCATTTCAGAGAATGCTATCATGGAGGTTCTGGACTTCAACCTCTTACCTATCAGATTATATTTGGTTTCCAAGGCTTCTCTCCTATCCTTTCCTATGCCTTCAGTACCTACTTGCAACATGACTAACAGCTCCTCCAACTACATGCAAGTCTGGCTAGCTTTCTCAAGGGATCCTCAAACTTTGCAAGTCCCCATACAGTTCTCCTGGTCATCAAACACCCAACTGTGTTCTTAGTGATAGAGTCCCCCTTTGCTTTTACTTGTCTTTTCCTAATAACTGGAAATCCTCAGTGCCAGAGGACATCATGACATCACCTAAAAGAAGGGTCCCAACTATGGGATCGTTTCTACCCACTGCAGTTTTATGTATGCTTCCCTGAGACTTTCATTATCCTCAACAGTACAGAGGCCATTATGCAGGGAGATGGAACTACTCTACTTTGTCCCAGAAAGCCTTACCTACTTATCTTTCTATTTCCCTTAAGGCCTCCAGTTCAGTCACCCTCATCTTCAAAGCCTGCATGCAGTCTGAGGGCCAGAAGCTGCTTGCACTGAATGGACACTTATGCTATCCACCCACAGGCAGCACATGCGGCACACATGCACACACCCTCTAAACTTCATCACAAAACCCCCGTTATGTACCTCTGATCACTTAGCAGTAGACTTTTCAAACCCTAGGCCTCCCTGATCAGCCCCATCACATGGTTAAAGGTATACAAGTGTTAAGGGCTTGGGGATCAAAGCCTTGTTAAGAAGCTCTCAGCCTTGCCTAGCAGGCCACCACAGTCCACACACTGTCCCATAAACATACAGATTATCCCACATACTTCAGCCAAACTGCAAGCACACCAGAAAGACAAATGCTACGGATGACAGGCTGATCCCAGTGGTCATTAAATCGCTTCTTCAACTGGAGTACTCCCTGGCAAAAGTCCCCTACTAGCTGCCAGTATCCTTCTCTAACAGGAGCACCAAAACTGTCTGCCTAGATAAGGGCTCAACAAATCCTGGACCCCAAGATCACCATGGTGCTCAAGATTTTGCCCCTAGCACCTAGGAGCACTGCAGTAGCCAGAGAGGTGAACGTTGCCTTAAAAAAGAGCTGGTGATACTGACATTTTCCCCTCCCCCCCATGCCACCAAAAGTGCCCCCAGTGGCAACTTTTCTCAGCAGCGCGGGGGGGGGGGCAGGCTTTTGCATACCGCGCTCCTGCCAGCCAGCCCCTAGGCGTGCAGCAGATTTGTTGAGGCCTCATCTAGATTTTATATGTTGGCATAAAGAGCTCTTAATTTTGACCATTAAATCATTTCAATAATCTTTGCTTTTTCACTTGGATTCAAGAAGATTATTAAATTTCCTTAAACAATCAACTCCAAATCCCTTTCCTAATCAGTATATTTTTAATTTCTGACCATTTAAAAGTATAATCCTATTTGCCAACATTCAGCTTTTCCACATTACTCCATATTGTTCTACAGTAAATTGCAGAAAACCAACCTGTTAATTCATGCCTTTTTCCTCTAGATATCTTTTTGTACACAGTATCACAATTGGGCTAATATTTTATAATTAAATTAGTTTGTCTCGCCAGCAGATTTACAGACCTAGCTACATAACTAATCGTGAAAGTCAGTGACATAGTTTGAATATGATTAGAGTCAAGTTAACATCACTGCCTGAAACATTCCACTTGCCATCTTCCACCCATAAAAATCTAACCACATACTGCAAATTTTTATCCTTCATCTCCTAGTCTTTTTTAATCCAACTGGGTCTCAAAATCGACACCACAGCCACTTACATTACTGCATAAAAGACTAATGTCCAAGAGATCGAATGCCTTCTAAAAGATTAAAGTAAATTATTTTTACTCTTTCACCATCCTTGTTTACTTCCCCAGACAAGTTAATTAAACTTGGTAAGCAAGTATGCCTTCTTGTAAATCTATCCTGAATCCTTCTAATATATTTTCCACTGTCATGCTCATTTTTGTCCCTAATCAGTGATACAGCTGAAACTTATTTCATTTGATAAAATAAATGTTTCATTTACATTTAATAACATTTTTCGCAATATTATATACATTTTTTAAAAAGGGGGTCCAAAAGAAGAACAGGGTGATTTCAAATCCAAGTCTCCCGTTCACAACAGGACTATTCTATTAGACCTTCCTTTACCCCTTTATTGGGATCGTGGAGAGGATTCAAATTACTCTGGTATCTTGTAGGGTGATTCTGGTTGGTGGGTGAGTGAAATTAATGGTTGTAAAGTGTGACTCTCTCTCTCCTTCAACCACAGAAAAGTCTAGCATGGGTGGAAACAACTCAGGGTTTCCCATAATGCTCTGAAATTATTTTATCAGTGACATGGGGGGGGTCCATCTGTATGTTCAGTTGGTTTATGCCCTTCAGCACCATAGAATCTGAGCATCTCCCCCTCTTCAAAGCATCTGACCAAGTGGGATTTTCTCCCACGAAAGCTCACATGATAAATAAATGTTAGTCTTTAAGTGCCACAAGAGTCCTTGCTCCTCCCCCCCTCCAGTCATTAATGCTCTGCTGTAAGGTGGTAAAGCACCGTCTTCATTTTACAGGAGGGCACACAGTAGATTGAGTGTCCGACTTGGAGTCTGTGGCTAAGCCAGGAGACTTATGATCTGTTCCTAAGTCCCATTAAGAGCATACTATGCACAAGACCATCTGAAGACAACGGTTGACATCAAGCTCTGTTTGTTGAACTGCTAAGCAAGCTGCCAAATGGAGTGATGAGCTTTTTTATTTTTGAGTATTCATCATACCCTCGACTTTCTGCATCTCTAAGCACCGTAAACACATTCCTTTCGGCCTTCAAGAGTCTACTTTGACCACTTTTTCTGTAGGAGTGCCATACTGGGCAATGGCAGGAAGGGTACATCAAGTTACCAGTAAGTTAAAAATTTCTATGACATTGGTTTTGCTCCCATTACTGGCCTCCTACTCACTATCTTTCAGAATTTTGGCAGGCTGCTACTCTCCTAGTCCATCTAAATACCTCTTTGCACATGTTCTCCAGGCAGGCAGGCTGCTGACTATGCTCTTTTCTCATCAATCTAATGTAATACAATTATTTTTTCAATGTGTTTTAAATTAGTTACTACTGAAGTTGATAAGAAAAATACAGGAGATTGACTGTGCAGAATAAAGTTTGAACTTTCTTCCTGCTTTGGGTAGAGAGGATAACTGCAGATAAGATTTTACCACAAAAGAATGAGTTTCTCCACTCCGAGCCAGAGACAACTGGTAAGCTAAGAGGTTCTTTTCAACTGAGTGGGACAGTTACATGGAACCAGCTTTGGAGTGATTTTTTGCTCTGCCAATTTCCCCTTTACTGGTAATTTAGTCTTCATCAAAATTTCTATATGGTAGGTCATAGAACCTCCAGAAGCCTGAATTTAGAGATGGAAAAGCATTATCAACTCATTCTATTCACCCAACCACCAAGCTATGATTGTTCCTCTATTATCAGTGCTTTGCTAATTCACACAAAGGTGAATCTTGTCCACTACCAAATAAGCCTACCTATGGGAAACATTTCCTAACACTCAGTGTTAAACTTCTTTCAGGCTGTTTCCCACCATCAGATCTAGTGATACTGCTTTGGACACCCTCACCCCACCCCAATCTTCCATCACAGATTTTAATACCCTTCAAACACAGAGCATTACAACTCTCAATCCTATGTTTTCCTTAAGTCAGTCAGTTAAATTAGGCTTTTACTTTTAGTCTCATAACATAGTTTAGCGCACTCAAACTTTAAGCCAGTTGCTGCTTCTCACTGAATCCCTCCTGGTTGGCAACTTTGCTCCTAGGGTAACCATAACTTCATACAATAGTCCAGGTCCACTGAGGTTCAGAAAGGGTATCTCACCTTCCTGATTTGTACAGTCTCTTGAAGCCCACAATCACACTAAATAGCAAGTTCATAGCCAATAAGTCCCCCACTTTCTGTCTTTAATTAAAAATTTCTTTTTATTTTCAATATTTGTTTTACTTATCAACCAGTAATCCTCAGCTGATCTCCTTATCATGAAGATACTCCATGCCATCACAAAGACATAGTGTTCTACTTACGCTGCTGCGTTTCCAACCAACCAACCAGTGTTCAAACACCACCCACTTTTGGGCACAGCTGCCTATGTAATTATTTTGGTGTTTAAAGGCAATGTTCCAGTATAAACAGACTTGTTTTAGTCTGAATCTGCAAGAAACATATAGTAGCAAGTAGCTGAAGCTGTCAAATAGTCACCTTACATTTTGCACATATTTCCTATCAAGTTGGATGAGTTAGAAATCGTTGTTAATCCTTTCAAGAATCTTCCCATCTCCTTTGTCTCCACAAAGTTATTCACTCCATCTCTTTACATTTGCCACAACAAAATTAAGGGCAATATCAGGGGAAGGTTAGCAGGATTCAGTCTTCCCTGGGGGACAGGAGAACTGCATGCCCAAGCAGAAGTCATAGTCAACCATAATACCATCTACACAGACACCGCATCATGGTAACTCTCAGATAGCCAAATGTCTTACCTCAAGGCATTGGCAACAAGGACCACACATTCGTCATCTAAAACAAACAAGGTCACAAATTCCTTTTCTACTCCCCCATCAAACAAACAGAAAAGAGAAATAAACCCTTGTGTAACTCTGTGCAAGCCAGTGATTCAATACCAATTAAACTAGCTACGCAGATCAATACTGCTGCTCAGGATGACCGACTTTTCATAATTCGGGACCTTACATCAGAGCTTCACATTTGCAGAAGGGAGGGAAGAACGCTACATGTCTCTGTAGCATTCAGTTTCTCTCTCTCTCTTGCACCACCATGTTAAGTCACATCCAGCCTCCTACAGTACAAGGACTGACAGTCCCTCCCCCACCACCACCCTGGTTGCTAATGTGCTCAGCCACATTCTTCTTGTTTAGCTGGCTATACTCATGGCAGATCTGCATTGTTATTGTGTTCTCCATCAACCATGCAATTATATAATGGTTACAATGCCGATTTGATAATTCAAAGAGACCTGTCCCATTATCTAGTTACATGCCTGGCTTGCAAGAGCAATTGTGATACAGCAGCACCATGCTAGACTGCTCTTCCAACACAAGGTTGCAGCGGTAAGAAATTTTCTAGGGAAACACAAACAATGTCAGATATCTAAAATCAGTTTCATTAACCTCATCATCAAGTAGCTCATTGCCTTCTCTTTATCTTTCTTCCATTCACAGCATACTCTCACTCTCCCTCAGTTACTCTTTGTTTCTGTCACTCCTCATTCCCTGCCTCTCCTTTACTTTCTGTGGAAAAAAGTCAAGTCAAGTCAAGTCAAGTCATAGGGCTGGAAGGGACCTCATGAGATCATCGAGTCCAACCCCCTGGGAATTGAACCCAGGACCTTCTGCATGTTAAGCAGAGGTGTTAGCCACTAAAAAGAGAGAACATATGGAATCAGAGTACCATCCCTTTTTGGACTAAAAACTCCCCTGTCTCCACCCCGCCCCCCCAGTTGTTTTTTTTTTTTTTTTTTTTTTTTTTACAGCTTCTCTTCTTACCCCACTCTGCGCCTGTGTTACGATTGCGAGGTGCCCCCTATTTAAGGGCTTTTTAAAAGCTAGGTGCTCACACAGTACCTGCCCAGAGGTAGCTAACAAACTCAGCCTTGATATGAAGCAAACTTTGCAAACATTCTGAACATGAATACCAAAAGTGACAATAGTCACAGAGTAAATTAGAACTGACACTAAAATGCTTGCATAGTTACTGACTTGATGTGGTAATGATCCTAATTTCAGAAGACAAATTGTGGTTCAGTAACTCACACAGGTTGCACAAGGTGTTAAGAAAACTTTTTCTTTAACATCTATAAATTTCAAGTTTTAGTTAAAAAAAGTAGAAGGCAGAGAAGAAAGACTTCCATGGAATCTGCATCTTTCCACACAATCAGATTTCAAAATTGGCCAGGGTGCAAACATACTGAACCACTTGCAATTGTGCTTTTTTGAAATTAACAGAGCACAGATCACCAAATATTTCAAAACAAAATGAATAAACTGCAAACAGCATTATCTATGCACAAGGCTATTCATGTAATAGATTTCTGCTAAAAGAGAGGCGCCCCAACTGGTTTAGCAAAGCATTCAAGGAACTGCTGGATCATGTTACAAACAGCATTTTTATACTTACATGCAATGAAGATTGGAGTTGAACCTTAACATCCACTTAAAGTGACAGCTATTCTTTTAAAGGTAAAACACTTGGGCTTTTGAAAAAATTCCCTGAACAGTTTCCCTTGTTTGCAAAAGTTTCCAAGGAGTCTGATGGCAGTACATTGTGCTCCTTGCCCAAGGATCTGTGGTCAAGACCAGACCCCAGCTCTGTGCTGGCCTGGTAAAAGAGGGACAAGTCTTATGCACCATTAACTGTGGTGATTTTCACCAGCCTGTTAGCCTCATTTAACATGGTAACAGCGTGCGAGTTGCACTCAAACAGCTTTCCGCCTCCTCTCAAAACACAGTCATGTGTCAAGTGCTTGCAGATGTATAGCAGCCATAGATCCAACCATGTCTGTAGCCATGCACGCTGTGAAAATCTAAGCATCTGACACACAGGGCCATCAAAGCTGAGAAATCTTCTCCAAAAAATATTCCAACTGGTTTTAAATTTATTCAGCTGAACAGAGTTCGCTGGAGCCAAATTGTTGCCCACAGCCATTTTTACCACAGTAGTTGCAAAACCAACTTGAGGTGGTTTTGAGACTCATTCATGGAAATTGTTCAAGCTGCCTGAACTCTCATCTGCACTGCAACTCCAGTCAATTCTCTGTTTAGCTGAACTGACTCTACAAAAGGGGCATACCCAGCTCCTGGTTTCTGGCCAGGCCTCTGAGACTCAAGGGTGGGCCTGGCCAAGGGCAACTTCCAGTCCCATGACTGAAAGCTGCGCCTCTCCCCTGAGGGATGGGGTGAGGCGCAGAGCCCAGCAGTGGCGTGAACTTTGCTGATGTGGCCGCAGGACCAGCCAGCAGCCGGTGGCTGCAGCTGCAAGTGGGGCCAAGATGCCAGTGCCGGCACCTCCGCTCCACTTGCGGCTGTGGCTGCAGCGGGGCCTCCTGGCATAGAGAATGGGCCCCAGCCCACCCACGGCTGCACCTCTGCTTTAAAACCAGTTAAAATCTGTGAGAAAAATCACCGACAAAGCTTTCACCCTAGCCGTGGTGTGAGGAAGCAAGCCATCCTGGGACGGGGCTGGACTGGGCAAACGAGCAGAGAAGAGCAGCAGTAGTGGTGGGAAGAACCTACCCGAGCTTTGACTCAACAGCAACGGTTCCCAAAAAGTGTGGTCTGTGCCACACCTGATGGCGGCCCGCACAGAGCTGTCTGGTGCTGGCACCTCCTCTTGCTTCTAACTGCTCAATCAGCAGAGAGGAAAGCTACAACTACACTGGAATGGACAACTGTGGAGAAAAGCAAAGTAAACACTGCAAGTAACTAAAACTAAAACAAACAGTCCTTGGAAATGGCACAAAGTGACTTGGTATGTAGCAGTGGTGGCCAAATCATGGCTTGTGATTTATAGATAAATTGCAGCTTGGAGAGCCCCCACTGTCATCGTCCCCCACCTCCCAGACTGGGGTGGGGAGCACTGAGCTTCTGCCTGCAGCAGAGTGGTGGGGCTAGAGGATTTTGCCCACTCCCCTCCCCAGCTCCAGCAGACAGCAAAACTCTCTGCCTGGGTCCCTGGGTGGTAGAGTCACTGCTGGAGCTGGAGGGAGGGAAAAGCCGATTTCCCAATGCCAGTGCCATAACTATGCATTTTGGTGCTCTTTACAATGAGCGGTGCCTGGAGCTAGCGGCGCAGAACGCTCCTTTTGACAGAGTGGCTAAACGGAGCCATTCCAGGGCACCAGGGGCAAAGCCCCATTCTCCCCACCCTAGTTACGGCCCTGCTGCAGAAGGGACTCACTGCCTAGGGACCTGGGTGGAGCACATGGGGCTACAGGATGCATGTAGTTTCCCTGCTGCAGCCAGGGGAACAGACCACCAAGGAGGGAGATAGCATCCCTGCTGAACTCCTTCCCCCTGTCTGCAGTGAGGGTGGGAGGCTGCTGGCAGAGAATAATGGCCCTTTAGGGTTGTAAAAATGATATCTGTGGCTCTCAAGACACAAAGGTTGGAAACCACTGGCTTAGCACAATGGTGCCCTGATAACTGATCGCTAGGCACCACTCAGACACCAATCTGTTCCAAGGGGAGCTCTCACAGAAGGGTGGAAAATACCACACTCGCTCATAACCAACTTGTTTAGAATCTATATCTTAGACTTGTAAGCAAATCATGAAGCCTCATCGGAAGTGCCCATCTAACTCAAGTGTTTGTCTTTAGTCAAATCCCAGAAACATCATCATACCCAGACTTCCTTCTCCAGAGGGAGAGTGGCTACACTGTAAAACCAGTAGATTGGAGGAAGAAGTGAGAGACATTGGGAGATGCCACCTTAGCTAAAAACTATGGTACGGGAGATTTACCACTTGATATTCTGCAGGAAAAAGGCCTCTATTTATTATGTCCTGGTTAGAATAGGCTGAAAACTTCCTGAGCAGAACTTCTCCAGTCAATAATGTGTAACATTTGTTTTTAAGAAAGCTATACAAGCTAGATACTTTAAACATTTCACTTCTGCCATGCAGATGCTGTGTGTTTGGCTATCGCCCCAAGCACTCTGGACCGATGCGGTAGGAAAACCCTGTCTTAGTTTCCCATAAGTCAGGGACAGGCCAGCCAAAACCAATCACAAAGTGCCTCCTTTGGAGTCCTCACGCACCGACATCAGAAATTAACACAAATAAAACCAAGATCTTACTCAGGCCGCCACCATCCCACAAGTCAGTCCAAGTAACTTCAAACAATGATTTCTGGTTTCCTCCTTAAGGGGTCCTGTTCCCTTCTGCTGTTAACAACCTCTGGTTCCCTCTCTTCGAGATAGCCTGGCTTCTTTCAGCTGGGGGACAGCCTCTGACTCCTCCTCCCAGAATACTCTTCTTCTCTGTCCTGGATACAGTCTCAGTATATATCTAGTATATCTCACTCCAAGCACACAGATTGACACTAATAAGCCCATTTGATTCCCCCCACTCCCAATACTTGAGAGTCCTGAGTGCCAATGTCCATACTCCTATTTTTAGTACGTCAGCTTGAGCCCAGGTATTGTGAAATCTGCCTACCCACGACATTCCCTCAGATTTCTTCCCTTCAAGGTACTCCTGCTCCCACCAGCTGGGAAACAGACTCTCTCCCTGGAACTCACCCAGTTCCTTCCCAGGACTACGCCTGATTCCTCCCTGAGGACGTTCTCCCTCTGTTCTTCAAAACATCTGACAAAGTGGGATTTTCTCCCACAAAAGCTTATGCAATAAGTCTGTTAGTCTTTAAAAGTGCCACAGGGCTCCTTGTTTGTTCTCCCTCTGAGATTGCCTTCTTCTTACAAACCTCTTCTCTGAAGGGCTCTATGTAAGCTAATTGTCCCTCTTACCAATAGGAGTTGGTGCAGTAAAAGGCAATACCTCACCCACCTTGTTTCTCTTCGACTCAGTGGTGCCTTCCTCCTGAAAGCATTTTCTTCAACTGAACCCTGGCAGCTGTTTTATGGGGTGCATGTGCTCATCTATTAATTGACCAAACCAGTCACCTGTGGCAAGTACTTCGACCCAAGTAAGTTTTCAAAAAGTCATCACAGGCATGCTAGGCCTTGATTCTCCTTAAAGGGCCAATTGGCCCGTGACACTGTTACTAGAACTAGTGATTTAATACCAACTCCAGTGGGAGATTTTCTAAACTGTTTCAAGTTCTAATGTTTTCTAGGGAAAAAACGGGTTAAAACACTGAAGTGCTGAAAGTTTCCAGTCTTTCTCAAATTCATGCCTCGGGCTGAATTTCTCCTGTGACTTCCTGTTTGTAATTTTTCCAATATAAAGACATTTGTTTCAAAAATAATTTACTCTTTATGTTCACAAATTAAGATTAAACACTTGAAGGAAAAAAATTTTCATGGGTTTCATCAGTGGATAAGAGGAAAGAGTTGCTTATATTTGGTATCTTTATCACATCCCCTGAGATGTACAGAAAGTCACTATTTTTAAAATAAGCAATTCTTTAGCTGCATTTTTAATTGTTCAAAAAGATTTCAGTTGAGGGAAAACTCAATGGATGTTACACATAGTCCAATACTACAGTGGAACCATTTCAGAATTTGCATTAGAACTTAACCATCTTCCAAAAGCTTACACATATTTTAGCAAGGGAACCGATTTCTTTAAGTTCTTCTAATTTTCTTACTTGTTCCTAAGTCAACAATGAGCAAATATTAAATGCTTCCACCACTGACCACAAACCAGCATAGTAAGAGTAAGTTTCCCTTAGAGAGGAAGGTTAGTCACATGGTTAAGGCACAAAACTGCTGAGTTCAAACAGATGTGATCTACCCAAGCGCTGCCACTGACATGCTGCAAGACCTTGGGTGTGTCACTGAACGCTTGTGACTCAGTTTAGTCATCTCTAAAATGGAAATACTGCTTGCCTACCCCTCAGTGACATTGCAAGGGGAAGTTCATACATGCTTATAAAGTTCTTTGAAACATCAGTCTGAAGGCACCACATAGACACCAATGATCACCAGGTACAGCTGACATGTCTGCAGTCTCTAAAAGGGTTAAGTCATAAACTTTTGCTGGCACAGTTACATTGGTCATGGTGTAATAAGACAGGATGACAAGGTTGAGGTGACGAAAGCCCTTAATGCACATGCAGTGTGTTTTTAAATTTCACACACACACACAATTAAATTTTTGCTGGGATAGGTTATTTCTGGCAAAAGCAGATTGGTTGGTATAAGTTGAATCCACATTAGAAGCAGTTTTCTAGTCAGTATACTGCTGCAGTTACACTGAAAAACACACTTAACGTAGACCTGGCCTTCAGTTGATTGAGTCACTCTCCTCCTTTCTTGGAGAGATCAAGAACAGGTGCTAGGCAACTGGTCTCCTGAGTCACAGACTCCATCACCTCTCTCTCAACCATCCTCATGGCCACAACGAGGATGCCTAGGCTACATTGTCTCCAGTAAGCTGATAAGATAGCACTGGAGCTTCAGTTATTGGCCCTGACTGATAGATACAGCTTGATGACTGACTCAGTCTGTTGCCTAAGGCTAGGGCTAGCTGGCTGAGGAACAACCCAGACAAGACAAAGGAAGACTCTGGCATTCATGAGTTCGGGAAAAGAAGCAGGAGAAATCAGAGAGAGCATATTGGCCCTCCAGACCAAGGGAATGTACTTGACGATTGTTACTGGCCTCAGTTGGGGGCTCACACTAGATTGTAGGATGGTGGAACAGCTTTGCCAAGGGAGCCCCTTCCCTATTTCCATGTGGCAAGAGTCAACAATTTCTTTGGGATGCAGAGCTCGTTGACATTCCCCATTCATTCATCACCTCAAGATTAGCTGTGTACCTGCCACGGAGCAAGGATTTAAGGTCATTTGCAAACTTCTATTGATGTAGAATGTAGCTGCCCCCCCTTAGTACTTCTTGAGCGTGTTTACATCAACAAACTAGAGTCAGCACTAGCTTCCAGATATAATCTACGAATCTGCAGCATTAAAACTGAGTCTTCACACACTAATTTTCAAAGAGAGTTTAGAAGATAGTTTGGAACGTGTGCCATCTCTACCCCTGAGGAACCACTTCTTCCATAGGATGTAATATCACCATGGTCTCAATCCGCCAACGACACAAGTCAGCATCTGCCAGTATAAAAAGAGAGGACTGCTGGCATAATGTTCTTTGTGAGGTGTCCTAATTTCAGTCACCACCTCTCTGTCTAGCAAAGCCTAAATCTGACAAACATCAGAACATACTGGAAAGCTAATATATATTTCCGGTATTTTGTTCAAAGGATATTTAAGCATTATGGGACAGTCAGATGCAAGAGGCCATTTTGTTAGTGATCTGTTTTCTTACTCAGGGTCAGCTCAGATGCGAAGAGCGAGTTATTGTACTAGGAATTTTAAATCTTTAGTTTTGTATATTAAGTACCTGTACATGCTCTGGAGCTCCAGGCTAGGCTGTTTTACAGACAACTGGAAGAAAAATAAAAGGTGCAGTATTCAGCATTATAATGAAAGCATTATTTCAGAGCATTTTAGGTTCTGCTGCTGGGATTTTTCAGGAGGTTATTCTATTTCTGCTCATCTCTCAAAGGTTGTAAAACAGCATTTGTACTACTTACAACAGCACCAGTCCACTATAAAAATACTGAATGTAACTCCAGAAACAATCACCTACTTTTTACAACAATGCAGGTAATTAATTTTCCTTTAAAAATGCACTCACTCAAGCACTCTGGCTCTCCTCAAGGTACAATAAGCAAATTAAAAGCTGATCTTTTAACGCTCTATTGCACACCAGACTTCTGACAACCTGATAAAGCTCCCTTACCTTGGCAACGCAAGGTGTAAAATTCTGGCATTGATTACATGCCACACGTTACCATGACTCAGGAGTGGCAGAAAAACCCTACCTTGTTCAAGGCTCCTCACACCCATGGCCATGCTTAATATGGACTTTGACTTCAAAGCTCTGTGTAGTTTTCACCAGACATTTTTCTGTGTAAAGCTCAAGCACAGCAGTAAGTTAAAACACCTTTGAAATATCAGTTATACCCTGCTGATTCTGATCCACAGATTAGAATGTGGGCATTCCAGTCTGAACAAAAACCAATTTGGTTAGTTTCTTCTTGTTTTAATCTACAAAACAAGCCTGCTACTTCCCTCTTTAATCAACACCCAGAGAGGCTGCAAGGGGCAACGGGGACAGTCTGTCCTGACTAGAACACTGTACAAGAAGCTCCCTCCCAACCAAAGATCAGGTTAAATGCAAAATGTGTGTTTTATATCCATGTGTGAAAGCAGCAGTACAGCTGACATTTTAACTGCACAAACCCTGCTAATTCAGAGTCAGGTTTCCAACAGCAAGTGGTTGCTGAAAAGCATGAGAAGGGCAGGTGTTAGCACCACTTCTCCATTCTGGGAGGGAGGTTTGCCTCGTTATTCAGCACCTTGGTACCACTTGTTCCCTTCACTATCCTGCTAAAGCACTTGAGCAAAGCAAGGTACGACATGAGGTAGTAAGTGGCAGAATACAGCCCAAGGGACCAATTATCTTCGTGCTAGGGAAGGCTGCATTCGCAGCCCCACCAGAACGACTGGTCACATGATAGCAGGGCAGAGCATTCTCCAACGGCTCGTCAGGGGTTCCCATTGTGGCAAGTGTTTCCCTAAAAATCGAGTGTTATTTTCTCAGTTTGAGATCAGGTACAGCAAAACGCCATAGTTGTTTAATTTGTACACAATAAAACCACACTGCATTATATAATGCATGAACATCAAGTAAGTTTGGAGCAGGAATTGCATTGACCTTATACTAAGTGGTACTAGCAACTGAATGGTAGCTTATGCTATGTCCAATAAAATCCTAAAATGTCTGAGAAAGAGGCAGGCCTCTGGTATTGGTCAAAAGCAAGTACAACCCACCCAGGGTAGGGTTATCATAAATAATAGAATAACTGATAAAGAACAAAGCCCTGCATTTTTCTGACAACCCTGAAGAGACTATCATAGGCTCTTTTAATGACATTTCTATTGCTGCTGCCAGGGGGCTTTATGAAGGCCAAAACTGTAAGTGGGTTCAAAAAAGAATTAAACAAGTTCCTGGAAGGCAGGCCCATCAACAGTGGAGAGCCAAGATGGTCAGGTATCCCTTGAGCCTCAGTCTGTCAAAAGCTAGGTTTGGATGACAGAAAATGATCGATCATTTGCTAAATTCCCTGTACTGTTGATTTCTATCATCTCGCTGTCAGAGGATAGGCTATTGGCCTGACACAGAGTGACCATTCTTATATAACAATACCAGCGTTTCCCAACCAGTGTGCCACACCATACAGGTGCGTCCTCAGGCCTAAGCGTGTGTGCCATGGAATTTTTTGAAAAGCTACTCAGAGTTCTGTATTGACTTATGAATACTCATGAGTTCATTTGGCAGCTATACGGCAGTGTGCCTCAAAATTATTAAAGGCAGCAAGGTGTGCCTGCCACAGCAGAGAAAAGGTTGGGAACCACTGCACTATACACTAGTAAGTGATCTAAGCAGAAACTGAATTACTCATGTAGCAGCCATACAAACTAAGCAAATAGTTTTCAAATTCTATGAGAAATAGCCAATAACATTTTTCTGACACCCTTCTGACTTGAGATACTTCACCTTAAGCTCCTGGCTACATCTACAATTACCCTTTTACATTATAAAATCCAGCAGGGTTAGTTTCTGCAATCCTATAGTCACAAAAACAATGCTTAAGATCAGCTATAAAGAAAACAGAAGGACAAGTTCTGTTGCCATCTCAACATTTGACCATAAAATCTTTCAGCACTTTTGCCTTGAATAAACTATAATATACGCCAATTCTCCAATTAACAAAACAACTATATTATGAACTAAGCCATTGTGCTTAAAAGCAGGAGATTAAAAGAAACAAACAAAAAAAAAGCAAAGCACTTTGGTCTTTGTTCATTGTATCTCAACAGTTATGTCACCTATAGCTGCAAGCAAGTGGAATTACAGTCACAAACTGACTATATTATCAGCCATACACAACAGGCAACCCAATTACAAGAACTGAAGAGCTTGAGAAAAAAAAATTAGAAAACAGTTTTCTAAATAGTTTGACCATTAGCAAGCAGGTCAAGAGAAATTTGGGGCTTTAGCACATCATGTTTGCTGGTCCTTACCCTTTCGCATTTCACATACATTACACAGAGATTACAGTACAGATGTTTGGGGGAGGGCTCCTTGAACTCAGGGACTCTGTACAGTTGTTTCCTCTCAAACTCCTCTCCCTGTCAGCCCTAAACAGTGGGAACATGACTATGAGGTCTGTGCTTATCAGTTTTAGATACAGCTATGCTGCTCTTGAGCTGCAATGGATATAAACCATTAAACATCTGCCAACCATGCATATGACAAAAGTGCTCATTAACATACAAAATACACCACCATTGGTGAAGCTCTTTAGCACATCTCCCCCTTTCTGAATCATTCTGATGATCAATTTTACAGACATCCCAGTTAAGGATGGACCTTTTCTTTTCTTAGACATTACTTGTACTGCTGCAGTAAACCCAGCATCCTTCTGTTTTACTACATCTAGGTCAGCATAAGTATGGCCTGATTTTCAAGGATGCTGAGCACCGACAACATTTTATTAACTTAAGTGGTAGCTGGTGTTGTTCAGCACTAAGTCAGTTCAAGGAAAATTAACAGTTTTCCTTTCTCCACTCCCCCTCCCAGCAACCCACAAGAAAAGAGTGAGGTTTGGGTTTGGTTTATTTTTAAAATAAATTGCACTGGGCCAGACAAAAAAAGAGAGACAGAAATATCCTGAATAATGTTGTTGTAAGTTCATGAAGCTGTTATAAAATACCTATTTTAATTAGCACATATTTTAGGTTTCTGCTGATTAAGTATACCAAGGCCCGTTTCTCTTTCTGAACAAAAGAAAAAGAAAGACCATCACAGAGAAGCAATGGGATTTTGCTAACTCTTATCATGAATTGCTACAAGCTCTGGATCCCTGTACACAAATCTGGACTGGAAGTTCAGACTTCAGTACTATCAAGGAAGGATGGTCTTCTGCTTAAAGCAGAGGCCTGCCAGTCAGAATATCTAGCTTTTACTTCCAGACATGCTGTGCCACCTTGGATCAATCACTTAATTCATGTGCCACTGCTTCCCATAAATTAAAAACGTTTTTGTGTAGCTTCCAGTTGAGATTTTTGTGGGAAATTAAAAGTAATGTTAAAAGTAATGTGAAGAGAAGTCTAACAGTAGCGTATTTTTAAGTCATTTTCCAGAGATTTTTACTGAAAAGATAATAATCTGATTACCATTCTAGAGTACAAAATCATGATGCCAAGAGAAGGATGATTTCCCAGAAAATTCCACATCCATGTAATATCAGTTGTAGTCTCCTCCAGTTTCCCACCTCGATGGCTGGAACTCATACTTCTTTAGCAATACTGACATTAGAAATAGGGATACGAACTAGAAGCAAACTGGACAACATAAATTATTTCAGTAGAATTTTAAAAACGAGTTTTGTAACTTCAGTGAGAGAAACACAGAGCTAATCGTCACTCAGAATAAGAACAGTTAAGACAGTAATTTAAAACCAAATTCTCATTTAAAAAAAAAACACATTAAAAGAGCAAGAGGAGCAGAGAAGCATTATGGTACTTGTGAAACTATCACTGTACAGAATTCTGGATTTGTAAAAATGTCTATTGTTGAAATCTGGCTACTCTAGAAAAATTAGGAGCCTCAAGTCATCATCATTCATACCACTCGAATTGGTGCCAGCAATAATGAAGGCTATCGTCTAGACCAGTGGTTTTCATTGTGTGTGCGCCCTGAGAAGTGTCCAGTGAAATTTTGTACAAAGGTAATGAAAAACAAACATTGTTTCATCTCAACGTTCTCGCCAACCAAAATTACAACTCATAAAACTAATAAAAAATCATCATCAAATTAAAAGTAAGGTTATCGCTCATTTGATCCTAAAACGTGAACATTCTAAAGGCAAGTGGTCAAAAGGGCAAAACTGAGATGACGTTTTTGTTTTTTTTTCCAATGGATACTAAACATTAATGCATTGAGCCTTCTTTAGCCTGTTGTATGTGCTATGTTGCAACCCACTCTGGTAGGAATTTTCAGAGGGGTGGCTGTGTTAGTTTGTGTACAGCAAAAACGAGATTCTTGTGGCACCTTATAGAAAAGGTGATTGTGTCTGTTCACACATTCTCTCCCTTTGATCAGCTGGTGTGAATGGGCCCATCTGCTCTCTCAACTGACTTTGCTAACACCTGCCCTCCTCCATCCTGGCATGTGTATATGTACACCTCTCAATTGCAGGTTCCACTTCATGCATCTGACAAAGTAAGTTAGAGCCCATGAAAGCTTATGCCCAAAGAAATCTGTTAGTCTATAAGGTGCCACAGGACTCTCGCTGTTTTCACTCTTGTAAAACCATAAACGTAGTAAATGTAAAGTAAATGTGACACTTAGGAAAATCGATTCAGCTGGAAAAAAAGTGGGTGTGCCATGTTGCTGAAAAGGTTGGGAACCATTGGTCTAGACAAGACTCAAGTATTCTTACCACTCTGCCCCACGCCTGGCCCAAATCCTGTCTACACTTCATTACACCTTCACTCCTGTCACAAGCAGCAAGACACAAGACTCAATTTACCTCCTACTAACAATAGTTTTGACTTACTCCAAAATATTTATTTTTTGAAGTGTACTTAATGGGGGCAATTCTTCAACCTTCACGTTGTGTAGCATGTATCTGCACAAGCTGCACCACTGATTGCAGCAGGACTGCTTACACATACATTGTTCAGTGTAAATAAAGGATACAAAAATTAGGCCGTAAAAAAAATTAAAATGATCTAAATACAGTGTCACAAATACAGTAGTAGACTAGACTGACACTTTAGATACCCAAGGATATGAATTATGTTTGCAAAATATTAGCACACACCAAATGGGATTTAATCAACTGTTAAACTCAGTTTATAGATGCAAAGTATTATTTCAGGTGAATTTCATATGCCATTAGTGCTTTTGGTTTCCCATTATTGCATATGTAGCTTTATTATTTCCATTTATGTTTTCAGATTCTACAGTGATTCTAGCCACTCATGTTTGGCAATCATCCATATTACTCATAATTAACTGGGTTTAATTTACTAACCTTTAAACTCATCTGCAGTACAGCAACACAGCTTAGCTGGGCATGAAGGCTTCAGCGTTTACAAAATCCCAACTAAAGAGACTGCTGCAGCGCGTCTCCTCAGCCAGACAGGCTATGTAGGTACATCACACCTTTCTTTTGCTCCCCAAACTGCCTCCCATGGAATATTAAATAAAGTTCAAGGTCTCAGTCCTTATTGCCAAGGCACTGGGTCTAGGATATCTAAACCTTCACTACACAACCACAAGATAACTTTCTGCAAAAAGAGTCAGAACTTTCTTCAAAAAGGGTCATGTGTCCCTGATGACGGAGCACTATGCCACCTGAGGAAATGATTTTATTAGCTCGACTTCTGGATCAATTTGATCCCATCTTTACTCTCCCTCAATCAAACCAGATAAATTGCTCTAACGGCAAACAAACCACCGTCTATGTAGACACAGCCCACAGCTAAGAGAGAACAGCTGTTTTAGAGTAAGAGTGCTTTTTTCTATAATCCATTGTTAGGTGGATTAAGATAAATGAGAAAAAATACACTCATTCTGGAATAAGATCATCCACACAGGGCCTTATTCCAGAATAACAATTTCAGTATATTTGCAAGTGTTATTCATGCTCATCTTAGAGAAAAACAATCGAATGGATATAAACGGTTTCCATTCTAGTACCTTTTCTTGTCACTTGCCTCTCTAAAAGTTTAGTCTTTTAGGCAAAGGTTTGTCGGACTTGGTGGCTGACCTACAATAAATCTGTGAAAATCACTAAGTTTTAGTTTTAAAGAAAGCAGAGGGGAACAAAATAAAATGAATATTTGCATTTTTTTTTTAAATGTGGGTGTTTTTTCCCCATGGACATACCGTAGCACAAAAAGCTGTTGAATCCATAAGCCTGAAATTTGGCACATCTAGTCCTCAAAGTGTGTAGAGCACAGTAAGTTTTGGAAAATCTGGTTGTAAAATGACCACATTTTCACAGCTGGAATATCTGTATCAATGGTTCTCAGCTTTTCCAGACTATTCTATCCCTTTCAGGAGTCTGATTTGTCTTGTGTTTCCCCAAGTTACACTTGACTCAAAAAATACTCACAAACTTAGATATAAAAATATGAATGCCACAGTGCATTATTACTGAAAAACTGCATATTGTCTCATTTTTACCCTGTAATTATAAAATAAAGCAATTACAATACAAATATTGCACTTATATTTCACAGTATTATAGACAAAGCAGTATCAATAAGTCATTGTATGAATTTTAGTTTACACTGACTTTGCTAATATTTTTTGTCTGTTGTAAAACTAGGCAAATATCTAGATGAGCTGATGTACCCCCAGAAGACTTGTGTACCCCAGGGGAATGTGTACAGCTGGTTCAGAACCACTGATCTGTATAATTGCACATGCAAGTAGTATCAGTGGAAAGCCAAGCTCAAACACAGGATGGTTTGGCCAGAGACAGAGCCAAAGGAGATAGCTGCCTAGCCAGAGGTTAAAGTAAGCTGGAACACCCTGGAACGCCATTCTGGGGCCCACAAATTTGAGAGCCAGCGTTCTGGGGACCCTAAAAACAGAAAAAGCAGGCAGAACGCAGGTTCCTCTCGGTCCTGGCCCAGGAGCTGCAGCCAGCCTCGGCTGCTACTTCCCAGAGAAACAGCCTCAGCTGAGCCAGCTGGGAGCTGCCTCCTGGATCCTAACGCTGGGAGGTTCCCCCAGTGCATGCTGGGCTGCCCAGCCTCCAGAAATGAAATTCTTCCAGCACCAGGAGCAAGCATCTAACTGCAGCACAGCTCTGGAGTCTCTGCAGGAAAAGTAAGTGAGGGAAACTCCATGGGTCTGACACAGGGGACCCCTCAACATCCTCACCTGCACCCTTGCCATGGGTTGTAAATGGCTGACCCCATCCATACCCCTCCTCAGGTGGGGGAGGGGGGGGGAGATGAGGCTACCCAGCTCCAGCCGGAGGCTGAGGTCCCAGCTGCAGCAGATGATTGGAAGTGATGCTGGTGGGGGTGCTGGGCCAGGCCAGCCCTTCAAGGATGTATGGGGGGGCACAGGGGGCATCATGTGAGAACAGGATTGGGGGGGTGGAGGGGCAGCACGTAAGAACAGGAGGAGGGTAAAGAGTTGGGGGGGGGCAGCATGTGAACCTGGGATCAGGGCGAGGGGGTGGCAGAGGCAGAGTGTGAGGCTGGGATCAAGGTCAGGGAGGTGCAGAGGGGTGGAGGGTGCAACGTGTTAGGCCAGAAACAGGGCTAGCATTTTTATGGAGCAATAACCATATTTTTATAGAGTCATAATCAATGCACGTGGTTGCAAATGCCTACTTGGGCTGGGGCCCGCAAATGCATGAAGGGGGCCTGGACAATATGGGAAGGGGGCCCACCAAATTATACTTTAATCACCAGCTGAACCTCATTAGAGTTCACAGATTTTTCCAATCATGCCTTAAAAGTACTATAGATGGATATAAAAGAGCCTCCCAACATTTTTGTAAGTGCCATTTGCACAAACCTCTTACTTTAGTTGTGAGGGCCTGTGATTAAGGAGAGTAGTAGTGTCCCCTGTACTTAGGCTGCTTAACCCTTTCTATTTGTCATAGGGCATGCCTTCCTGTAGCATTCCCTGATGATCTAGTGTGGCACTGCAGGCAATCCCAGCGTCCATTTCCCTTCTCTGGAGATCCCTGAAGAAGTCTACACTTCCGTTTCAACTGTAAGACAAAAATCCCTCTGCTGGATTCTACTTTCCTGAAGACAAAATATACTTGAAATAATCTGAAGCTTGCTGCTCTCAATTCTGGCCTCTTAGCTGCAAGCCCCCAGTTCAGGTTCAGAGAGATGCACAGGCCTCCTCATAGAAACACAGAAACATAGGGTTGGAAGGGACCTCATAGGTCATCTAGTCCAACCCCCTGCCAGAGGCAGGACCACTCCCACTAAACCATCCCAGTCATGGTTTTGTCCAGCCAGGCCTTAAACACCTCCAAAGATGGAGACTCCACCACCTCCCTCGGCAGCTCATTCTAATGCTTCACTACTCGCCTAGGAAAAAAGTTTTTTCTAACATCCAGCCTCGACCTCCCTAACCGCAGGGCCTATGAGCTCTCGGAGTCTCACTCCCTTGAGACAGCTCTCCTCTGTGAGTTCCTCCCTTCAGCTGAGCCCCCAGGACCTTTTATCACCCCCAGGTGCTTTTTATTCAATTAACCATCTAGATGTTCAAATTAACTCCTCACAGGTAGCCAATGCCCAAACGTCAAATACAGGAGCTAGCAACCCCATGTCACCATCAAACAACCCTTTCAGGGTTTGTCTTGGTTTTTTAAGCACCCTAGCACTTTGGATGATTGCAAGAGTTGCATACAATGGAATTTGGCTTTCTCCACTCATAAAGGCCTAGGAAAATTAGTTGTGTACAGCACTCTGAACATACAAAGCAAAATAAAAATGCAAAATAATCCAAAAAATAAGGTCCCGAGATCAACCAAGCTTAATGGAGAAAATAAATCTTTGCACATTTTGGCTTTGATGACCCAGGGCCTCAATTCCCCATCTGTACAATGGGTACAATACCTACTGATCAGTATAGTTACCTACATCCCTCGAGCTTCCATCCTAAACATACCACACGATCCATTGTCTACAGCCAAGCCCTAAGATATAACCGCATCTGCTCTGATCCCTCAGACAGACACAGACATCTTGAGGATCTCTATCAAGCATTCTTGAAACTACAGTACCCACCTGGGGAAGTAGGAAAACAAATTGACAGAGCTAGATGGGTTCCCCGAAGTCATCTACTACAGGAGAGGCCCAAGAAAGAAAACAACAGAACACCACTAGTCACCACATATAACCTGCAAGTCAGACCTCTGCAACAGATCATTAAGGACCTACAGCCTATTCTAAAAGATGATCCCTCTCTCTCTCAAGCCTTGGGAGACAGACCTCTCCTTGCCCACCGACAGCCACCCAATCTTAAACAGATACCCACCAGCAACTACAGATCTAACAACAGAAGCATTCAAGCAGGCACACACCCCTGCAACAAACCACGCTGCCAAGTCTGCCCACATATCTGCACAACAGATACCATCATCATAGATCTTAATCAAGCCTGCTACTCCATCAAAGGCTCATTTACCTGCTCATCTACTAATGTGGCTTATGCCATCCTGTGCCAGAAATGCCCCTACACCTTATACAATGGACAAACAGGAAGATCCCTGTGGAAAAGAATAAATGAACATAGAGCTGATATCAGAAATCACAAAACAAAAAAACCAGTTGCTGAGCACTTCCATCTTTCTAATCACTCAATAAATGATTTGTTAAAGACCATTGTCAGAGATGTGGCTGGGACATCAAGACTTGAAAGAGAAACAGCTGAACTCGAATTAATATGCAAATTAAATTCTGTGAAAGCAGGATTGAATCAAGACTATGGGTTCTTTTCCCATTACAAAAGGTAATTTGACTTCAGGCTTCCCAGGGTTTGAACCTAACAACTGCTCTGATTTGCTGTTACTATATGATCTGATCCTATGTTTTACACCCCCTCACATTTATTTTCATTCCATTCTGTAAGTTCACCCATGTTTGAAGCATCTAAGGAAGTGGGATTTTCTCCCACAAAAGCTCATGCGAAAAATAAATCTGTTAGTCTTTAAGTGCCACATGACTCCTTGGTTTTTTTACAGTAATACTAGTTATCTCAAAGGGGCTATAAAGATAGGTTCGTTACTGCTTGTGAGACTCAAATGTTATAGGGTACAAGCACCACAGAAGACACAATGAGGCAGTTAATTCCATATTCAGTGCAGCATTTGGGTAGCATACAGTAAACTGGGCATGGGAACACACACACACACAGTGAGGAAGGTAAGAAAAAAAGTGAACCACTGCATCACTCTCTGAACATCATCTGTCCTCTGCAGTCAGTACATAAAGAACAGAATATGATCATATGACTAAAGACTATCACAGTACATACACACACAAGGGCAGAATTAGGGTGGGAACCACAACCTTAATTCTGGCATTTATCATCTTTACAGGCCTTGCCTTTCAAAGATTATTTATACTACAGTATAGTTTTTGGGAATAAGTATACCAATGTGTAGCACACTCTGGCATGTCTCTACACCACATAATTGGGACAGGCTATAGGTTTAACAGACATCATGAGGCAAACCAATGTACCAGTAAGCTAAAAAGCGATTATGACACCTGTTCCAGTTACTGGCACTAGTAAGATGCAATGGGGAAAATGGAGCCGATATGAAAAGTTTACTGGTAAAAAATGAACCGCTACATCTGCTAACACTTGTTTTTTTTTTAACCAGTAAACTCTTTCCATATCAACTACGTGTCTCGCTACTGAATCTATCAATATCCAGTAAATATTTACCTAGCCAAATATTTAACACTGACAAACCTTTTACATCTCTGAAAATCTCCAGTTTACTTTAGTTTGAAACTGTGGATTGATTTAAATCAGAGATTGATCAAATTTTAAATCAGCAAATAGGAAACCTTGATTCAAATGACCAGTTTTAATCTTGTTTTGCATTTTTAGCTTAGTTATTTCCCTAAAGGAAGATTTACTCTTGTTGGTCAGTAATCATTAAAACAGGCTGATTTGCAGCTAAATACTGCCTGTACACTCAATTCAGTACCAAATATGCTAGCTCCATAAACATTTATTTAACCTATTATATAGTTTAACATTCACTTAAATTCTTAAAATTAATATTATATTAATGAAGGGTGAATGGCATTTGCTTACTATATGATTATTTTACTCATTACTTGTGTCAAGCAATAGAAATTGGAATACAGTCAAAAATGTGCAAAAACATCATTTTAAAGTATTAATTTCACAAAAGTGTTAAACATGCTGTCTATGTTCCAAAAGAATAAATTTATCAGACTGTGTTTCACCTTTAAAGGAAGCATTATCTGTAGTCAGTCAACTGAACTGATTCTGTCACCATGTCCTTCAAGATTTTAGAGCCAGTGAATCTTATCCTCACACTATTTTTAATTCAGAAATGGAAAGTGGCAAACAAGTGAAGCTCTCCTGTTTTATCAATTCTGAACTGGTTTCATTGAACTGAACTACTGAATGAACTGAAATGAAGAAAATATTCTTTTTGATACCCAAAAAAAGATTACTGTTGCCAAAAGCAGTTTTAGCACTTCAACAAACTCTGGTTCACGGTGGTTTCACGCTCTTTAAAGATATATTTAAATTAAATTTAAATTTGATTTTTCATTTTGAAAACAATCATTGATTTTTCTCCACCATGGTTTGAAAGATACTGATCATGCTCCATACACGTTCTTATATTACAATATTCTTAAATTTCAAATTAGCATGGAACAAGCGAAGACTGAAAGACACAATATCTAAATTGAATTATATACATCTGCAGAAGAGAGAGAGAGAGAAAAAGTAGCATACAATATTGATACCATAGGTGTCATTGACACCTGGCACACTGGGTCTGTGCCCCGAATCTCCCACAAAGGGCCCTGAATGAATTTTCCTCTGGCAGCATGTGCTCTGCCTGTCTGCCTGGGAGAACGGAGCTAAGCAAATGCCCAGCCCACAAACCCTTAGCAAGCTGCGTGCATGTAGACATTCTTACTGCTGCAGTACAGCAGAGTGGGAATTTAAAATTCGCTCTTCAGCTGGACTGCTCTCCTGCTCAGGCCCCGGGTCAGGTGGGGGGGTGTCCGGAGATCCCCTTGCGGGGGGGGGGGTTGAAGGCAGGCACCAGGCAGGAACGTCACTGGCCCCAGAAAAGACCCAGGGCATGGGCCCAGGCCATGCCCCCTGGGTCCAGGCCACACCCCTTTGGCCACATTCCAGCGCCTGCGCCTGATAATTCATCAGGCTCCTGCCACCTCCAGCCTGGCCCCAGATCCCTGCCCAGTTTCGGGTCCAGGAGAGGCAGGCACCGTTACTGGTTTCCCAGCCTCAATGCCCAACCAGGGCCAGGGTCGGGGACAGGCCGGGAGAGGCAGGAGCTGCGGAGGGCACCCCGGCCAGGGTCCCCAGTCTGGGACAGGATGGCCCAGACACTCAGGGCATTGGTGCCGAGACTTGGGGCACGTGCCCCGTGTGCCAGGTGCCAGCGACGCCCCTGGCGCCAGGTCAGGTCAGGCCGGCAGCATGGCCCAGGATCAACTGGCCTCGGATTGTCCAATGGGTGCAGGCCCCAGGTCAGGTCAGGAGGCCCCAGTTCAGGCTAGGAGGCCCCAGGTCAGGCTGGGAAGGTGGTGTAGCCAGGGATCGGCCAGGGGAGGAGGCGGCAGCGGCAAGCCTTGGGTCGGAGCAGTGTCACAGCCAGGGATCAGCTTAGGGGAGGAGGCAGCAGGCCACAGGTCGAGCCAGCGTCATGGCAGGGGATCAGCTGGATTGAGCAGCAGGCCCAAGGGCAGGTCTGGTCTGTGGTGGGCGGGGCCTGGAAGGGGCAGGGCCTGGACCCCAAATGTTTTTGCTACTCAGCAATGCCCCGATTGATACAAAACTGTTTAGCAGTTTCTTCAAGAAAGCATGCTAAAAGCTATAATATTGTAAAGATAACTGTCTCAAGGAGGCAAATTTTGTTATCATCCTATAAAATTAAGTATATCCCTAATAAGAAAGACAAAAATATCACTAGACTACATATATAAAGTTATGTATTATACTCTGAGAAATACGCATTTTTGTAATTAGACTGTATTAAGGCATTTATGCAGAAACAATTAATGATCTATCTTAACTCTGGCAGCCTCTAACAGCTCCAAGTACTTAATATAATGCTCAAGTTGCCCCGTTAATTTAGGTTTTGCATTAAACCGCACAAGAAATTCCAAGACAAAAGTTGTCCATCACAAATTTCAGTATTTCTCAACGTATTTCAAGGACTAGAAGCAACATGAGACAAAATTTTATTTCGTGTACTGGACTTACCTAGTCACCAAAAGAAAAAAACATACTAACCCACTTATAATTCCTTCTGGGGTCCTTCTGCCTCTTAATAGCTTCATATTTAATCTCAAATGCATCATCCCCACATGTAGTCTTAGTTTATTAGAACCGTATCCTTTAGTACCTCTGTACAGCACTAATCTGACTCTCCAAATAAAGTAATCCTCTCCTCCCCCTGCTCAGGGAACATTCTACTGTAATGTCTAAAAAAAAAAAAACAAAAGATGATCATCAGACAGCTGGTGTACAGTGACCAATTTGGTTTAATTGCTTCCTTGTGATCCTCCAGTCTGTTGTCCATTACTTTATACATAGACTGTGATCACCTCAAGAGTGGGAATGCCTATTCTGCTCTCGTACAGTGCCTACCAAAATGGGGACCTGGTCGTCGTGCTGTTGCGATACAAACAATAAATATTACTACTAAACGATTAAACACTTACTTCGGCTGGCCCACGATCCAAGCCAAAGATGCCTTCTTAAATCTACATTAGACGCAGTGGCTCCAGCTGAGGAAGTCCAAAGCATTTAAAATGAAAGATTGAGCCAGCAAAATTTTCTATGTAGCCTCTGATCTCTCACGACTGTTAGCTCTTTATTTAGAATTTCAGTGCCAGAATGTATCATATATTGAATACACCAAGGCTGCTGCAAAGGCTTTGAAATGTCTTTGGGATGCCTATTCCTGTTTGCTTCCTCTTGAAGTAGATACAATCTTTTACTAAAAATTATTCTTCAGGAAAAATGCATTGGTTGCACCTACTATAGGAAGCAATGCATTCCATCTTTGCAAATCTGCTGACAACTATCTCACAGCCAAGTGAGGATAGTGTGTTGTACCTAATGACCACTACCACAGTACAGAAAAGAGTTACTTATTCTTCTCCCCTTAATCTGAGAATTATGTGCTTTTAAATAGCATTATTAATGCTTAGTATTTATCTTTATTCCTTGTCATCTTATTGCCAACCTAGACACAGGAAAAACAAATAAGGCGGCAAGCAATTTACTGAAGGGAGCCAATGACCAAGTCAGAATCAGGACTCAGACTTGTGTGCCAATAAGCAGTCCACATAGAAGTTCTCTCTCCATCTAAATGGAGCATGCCTTGAATTTGAGGGTAAGTGTTCACTAAAAGTCACCCGGGACCTCCTCCATTTCCAGGTTAATAAACAGAGCTTTAAGAACCCTTTGTCATTTCCAAATATATATTTCAGAATTATCCCAAAAATTTAATTCTGATGCTGTTAAAAACAGAAGGTCAACTTTATAAAGAACTATTAATAAAATGTTCACCTGGCTTTTACAGCAAGGCCTTTATAAAAGCTAATATCTCAAGAGAAATGAGTAGTGAGGCCATGCCCAGCCTAGACACTTGAAACCTTCCTGAAGGGAAGCTGACTTGTCAGGAGAAGAGAAAGACCACCCCTTTGTGGCACTTGCCATTAACTGTTGAAAAGGAAGAGCAAAAGGTTCAAACATGGATTCTGACAACAAACAGCTACAGCAACCAGTATGTGATCTTTTCCAGAGGGGTGGCCGTGTTAGTCTGCGTACAGCAAAAACAACAAGAGTCCTGTGACAGTTTAAGGACTAAGATTTCTTTGGGCATAAGCTTCCTGGGCTCCAACCCACTTCATCAGGTGCCACAGAGTCATTTTTTATGTAATCTTTGTAACTAAGCAGTCTAGCCTGTTCAAAAAGCATTGCAGTGCCTTCATCCAAGTGCAACTGAGTGCTTCTCTTTTATTCCCCTCAAATATGTCAACCCTCCTCAATAAAGGCTACCATCTGGATGTGACCGCTGAGTTGGGGATGCAGCAATCTCTGCCATCTTATAAAAAGACAAGTGGAGCTTACACTGCACCCAAAACTGTTTATTTAAAACGGGCCTGAAGTCTAAGAGGTTTAAGAGATGGCTAGAACGCTGTGTGGATACAAGATTTGCATCCACTCCCAATCCACAAACATGGTCCATGGATATCTGCAGATTCACAGAGTGTAAGAGATGGCAGACAGTGTTCCCTTCTGACTTAGAGCAAATCTTCAGGATTTTGGGTATCCAGGCACAGAGACACTACTATAGTGAAAGGATACTTTTAGGCTATTATATATTTTAGATAGCCTGCCGATTCTTCTTCTGCTTTTCATGTTTACATTCTTTTCCCATTATAATCCTTCCTATTTTTGTGCTCTTTCAATACCTTCTACCAAAGGAGAAACATAATGACTCCTTGTGTGCTCAGCGGTGGGGAATTTTAACTTCCTTGTACACACATCAGAAAGATATTCTGAAGGCTAGAAACTACCCGTGGATTAAGTACAGTTTGAAGAAAAGCAGAATCCTCTAAATTTCTGTTCTAAGGAACCCAGTACTCACAATGTCTCTGAACTGAAATACAGGGGTTTGAGAGGTTAGAGGAGAACTCACATGACCTTGTGGTTCTCATTACAAATCCCTCATCAGGATGCAAAATAGGCATTTATCGCTATATTCAAGGATACAGACACCAGGTCTACACTGGCAGAAAAATTTGGCAGCAGTTGACAGGAGTTATGCAAGCTACTCCTGTCGACTTCCTAACTCCCCTTCAGCACAGCATCTTCACTGCTCTGCACCAACGCAATGCATTTCTGTCAACACAGCACTATGCCACTTGAGGGGTGGTTTTATTAAGTCGATCTCCAGATCAATTTAGCAGGTCTTAACTGACAGCTAAGTGGACCTGCAAAGATCAGTCTGACAGCATCATTGTAGACACGGCCAGAATAGCAGTTCGAGTTGTGTTTGTTTCTCATTCCTGGCACTTTTGAAAACCCAGCCAAAGAACTCTCTTCATAAACAATTTAACTTTCTATTGCTGTGATTACAGTAAACATACACCACACACTAATCAACGTAGGCCAGAGGTGTTCAACCTTTTCCTGTCAGGGGCCACACTGGAATTTTTTCTCACTCTAGGGGGCCCAGTATACATTTGCACACACCCCCCAGCCTCACACCTCTCCTCCCCCACGCAAAGCAGAAGGGCTCCCAGCACTGCCCCTCTCCAGCTGCCCCGGGTGGGAGGCAGGGATGTGTGGCACAGCAGGGGGAGGGACAAGGGTGGCACGGACAAAAGAGGATTTAAGCTGAGGAGGGAGGAGGGAAGGAGGCTGTGGGCTGGAGGTGATGGGGTGCAGCCTATCTGGCCCCTCCTCCCCAGATGTGTCTGTTGCAGGGGGACAAAGGGGCAGGGAAGGGTGGCATAGATGGGGGAGAGGGACCTGCTGCTCCACTGTCCCCCAACTCCCCCCAATCAGACCATTCAGGAGCTAGAAAGGAGGGGGGGCTAGGCCACCTCTGGATTGGAGAAGAGAGAAGGGGCCACGCTGCTCTGCTCTGCCAGCCAGCAGGCTCCAGGACTGGAGGGGAGGGCTGGGCCGGGCCAGCTTGGGGCAGAGAGGAGGGGATGGGGGCCTTCCACTCTGCCCTGCCAGCTGGCTCTGGGCCTGCTGCTCTGCTCTGCCCTGCCCTGCCCCGCCCATCCCTCCAGCCAGCTTCAGCCCCAGCTCTGGGCTGCCTCAGGGCTGGAGGGGAGGGGGAGCCTGCCCATCTGCCCTGCTGGGGAGCCCTGAGCCTGGTGCTCCACTCCGCCACTCTGCAGGGTCTCGGGCTGGAAGGGAGCAGCTGGCCATGACAACTTGGGGCTGGAGCATAGGTGGGGCTGCTGTTGCATGCCATAGGGCTTGCAGGTCGGACAGCAGCCTTTGGTAGGCCACAGTCTTGAGCACGGGGCGCACGTTGGACAGCCATGCCGTAGACCAACTGCTCATGAATTAAGTATCAAATGATTACAGTGCAGATCGGAGGCTGCCCTATAACTAAAACCTAGGTTGACCTAGCTATTGTGCTAGGGAAGTGAAAAACATCACACCCTGTGTGTGATAGTTAGGTCAACCTAATCCCCACAATAGATGAAGCTAGGTCAATAGAAGAATTCTTTCATTGACCTAACTACCTATAGACATGGACTATCTACAACAGAAAAACACCTTCTGTCAGTGCAGGACAGGTACGCATCATAGTACAGAGCTGCAAGGCCATAACTCTGCTGCTCTCGTGTAGCCATACCCTCAGCCAGGGAACCCGAGTTCCATTACCACATCTGTATGATTTCTTGTGTGACACTAAGGAAATGTCTATATTTGAACCCCTACAGTGGTACAGATGCAGCACTGTAGCTGTACTCCTATAGGGCTTCCACACAGAAGCTACTTATGGCAAACAAACGGGGCCACTCATTGGCATAGGGGACTGTCACATTGTTCCTGTGGGTGGCAGAACCTGTGGGGTGCATTTAGAGAAGCAGTCCTTAGGGTGAAGTTAACCACAACTGATCATTTCAACAGCCTCTGGTAGCTTCAGTAATAATTCTGACCCAGCCTAATGGCATAATAGCAGAAAATGTGTCCTGCCTAGCAACATAATTTTCTATTCTAAAAGGTTATTTTGTCCATTTTCCCATGCATTTTAATAGATTCACATAATGGAATCTTCATCTGATTTAACTAGATTTGTTAGATTATTTCTTTAAAAGCCACTTGGATTTTTTTTTTTTAATTTACCAATCACATGTGGAATGGTCAAACAGTAGTATATCCAGGTATAGTAAGGTTTTATGTTCATAACTTCTACCAATAATATCATGTTTATTTTTAAGCTTTTTTTGCAATCATCAATCTAAACCATCACTGTTGCAGGAACTTATAATTATTTAACTCCAGCATAACAATTCATTTCAGACACATTCATCATGCTGGACTCTAATTGTTCAAGCAACATTTTTCTTCCTTTGCCTATCAGTTGAATTTTGGCCACCATCGATGGAGAGATTTTTCCTTGGTGTGTTTATGTACAGTGAAATTGATGTTTATGGACATTTATTGATAATACCTAATCCTTCCTACCCTAAACAAGCAGGGGTATGTCAGTATCAGGGATATAAATCTGCTTTGAAAGTTTCTGAACAATTAAACATGCTTTTAAAATTTATGTTAAAATAAAGACTCATGAAAATAATTGGGAAATATTACATTGCTTTGGAAGAATACAGGGCATTTCTGCAGTGGCATGTTCTACAGCAGTAGAAACCATTTTCAAGTCTGAGTGGTCCCCCCACCCACCCACCCACCCACAGCTACAGTGCCGTGCACACTTACGTTCAGGACTGGCTTGACCCATAAACAAATAAGGCAGTGGCGCCTCAGGTGTGCCGCGGCACTGTGCAGGGCGAAATGGCTCAGAAGCCGGATGCACGCTCCCACTCCTCCCCGAGCCAGGCACTCTGCCCCTGGGAGTGAAGTAGGCCAGCCCATAGGGCTGGCTCTGCCTTCTCTCCCCACCCAGAGTGTGGAACAGCCAGCCCAGGGGAGGGGCGGGAGAGGGAAGCCCCACTCTGGGCCGGCCCACTCCGCCCCTGGGCCGGCTGTTCCCCGCCCTAAGGGCAGGGAAGCCGGCTGGAGTGGAGAAACCAAAAGCTGGCTTGGGGAGCCACAACCACTTGAGCCAGCTCTCCTTATGTTTTATGTCAAAAAACAACTTAGAAATTACAGTGAGACATAGACTTGGTCTTCAGAATGAGAGCGATCAGGTCCCAGCCATAAATCCATAAGTACATACTTGATGCGGAAGAGTCAGCTGCCAATGACGACAGGTTCCTTCTGGATCTAACTGTCGAGATACCATGAATTAGTCAGCGTGACACCAATCTAATGAGTCTCAATCACCACAAGTCTTCTAGTTATGCATTGGGCACTCGATAAAATTTTAGTTTGTCAGGTGCCTTTTCTCCTTTGATAGAAAACCATGCCACGTGAATAATTTGCCAGACTTCAGTGCCAATGCCTCTAGAGCCCTGCAGATCCGCGAGTGTCCGCTTCAGATCTGCGGGTAACCACATCTGCAGGTGCAGCTGAGCACATCCACACCCCACTGTTGCGGACTGGCCATGGTTGTGGATCCTATATTTTACGAATGCTCCCTGCAGCTGCTGCTACAATCTGTGTCGTCAGCACACGGGAGTAGACAAGAAAGCACTCCAGCTAATCCCAGTTGGGCTCTGATTGGTGGTCTGCCAGCCAATCAGAGTCTCAGTCACAACAGGCTGGGGCTTGGAGAGACACCACTCACTGCCAGTGAGCATGCTGGCCTCTGATTGGCTCATTCCCCATGCCTTCTCTGCCCACTTCATCATCTTGTTTGTGGTTCATGTGCCATGCTATCAATCAGAAATTCCACTGGTGCCAAGGAAATCTGATGGACAGCACAGCACACAAACTGCAAACAAGAAGAGGAAAAATGGGTGGGACCCATGTGGCAAATGAGCCAATCAAATGCTAAAATGCTGACTGTGAGCCCAAGCTCAGTTGCTGATGCAGTTCTGAATCCACAGAAAACATGGCATGCAGATCGGATAAAGACTGACATTGGGTGGATGTGGTCTGGGTCCGGATTCACATTTTTGTATCCATGCAGGGTTCTAAAAACGAGAGTCCCATTTCCTTATTCACACGGGTATTATGAACACTTTAATATATCAGGTTTCAAACAGCATCACAATAAGTACCATTGAAAGGCATATGCGTATTATAAAAAACTATGATAAAAGAACATTATCTAGATTGCAATGCCAAGCACTCAAATTATGAAATGGCAGATTTACAGTTGTCTGCGCAACCTTAATCCAGCTGTCTTGTTTGCTAATCTCGTACACTGAATGTGGCAGGGGTCCTGTGGAAAAATTATATCACTAAAGACTAACAATACTTTTATGGACATCCATACCTCTAGCATTTCCTAACCTTTCAGTGACTGATTTTGTAGCCCAGATAATAGTCTTCCGATGTAGCTCCTAGAGTGGATGAGAGAGGAAAGGGAGGACAGCTGGGATAGAAAAGCAAGGCCTTACACTCATCACAACAGCAATGACTAAAAAGCATCTGGTATCCAAGCATTACAGTACTGTCACCAATATGGATGTACACCCCCTACAAAGCCATGAAATTAAAGACAGTAGAGCAAATACTGCCCTTCACAACCACAAAGCCAGTGGACCTAAGATCAAGACTGTGCAAGTGAGTAACAAGCAGAATTTGGTCCCAACTTTCCTTGATATCAGGACGTCTCACTTAGACGTACTACTCCTTGTTTGTTATACTTCAGATATTACTTTAAGATTTTAATCTTACTCGCACCAAAAGAATTTAAGTCAACATCTTAGGCTGTAGAACAAAACAAAACAGGTTGAGTTATGTTCCCCAATTCGGGCAAGCTCTGTGTTCCCCAAACACCAAGTCCAGTGCCAGTGGGCCATGGAAAAGAGACTAGGTGGGTGATGCCCCTCACTAGCTCTCCCCTAGATCTCACTCTTCCTGGGCAGTCAGCAGGGCTGGCAGAGATCTGGGCAGCAGCAAAGAAAGAGTGACTACAGTCGGCATGCGGACAATCAAATATCCGTCCCACCAGTGCTCCTCCACCCCACCGTACATGCTCTCACTTCCCCTGGCCCAGCAGGCAACAGGATCCAGGCAGCAAGAGCAGTAGCACAGAGGAAGTGCCTCTGTGTCACATGTGAGGCAGGGAGAAGTTGCTGACTGTCCCTTCCACTGGCTCCAGCAGCTTCCTCCATGCTACTGCTGCCGCCACCCTGATCCTGCTCTCACTTCCCATGGGCAGCAGGCATCAGCATGGGGAACGAGATGCAGGTAGCACCAGAAGCACAGAGAAAGCAGACAGGGCCAGCCAGCCAGCAATCAGCAGTTTGATAGCAATCACAACCCAACCCAGCAGAGCCATACAATTGCCTATTTTGGTTGGACATATTCCTGGGGGTTCATCACATGACAGTCTTTTAATTAAAGATTAAATCTTTAATTCCTGAGGACTCAAGACCAATTCTAGAGTGCTGGCAGCCCTCACCAGACACGCTAGGCTGCACAAAGAGGCAAGGCAGCTAATAAAGATGTGTCCCAAAAAAGGGACAAAACGCAGTTAGTGGGTCGCTTCAGTCAGAAGTTTGGAAACGACTAGCTGCTTTCTCAGTGCCACTCCCTTTGAAAAATTAAATCAGTCTATCAATTTTTCTTTCCACTTACGGTTCTCCATGCATTACATTACAATGCACTTCTGTTTATTCCAATATTGCAAGAGAATGTATAAACTCAGACAGAATACTGTTTTCAATGACATTTTTAGAGCCATGAAAATATTTTTATTCATACTAGGTTTTGTAAGGGATTCTCATCATTATCACCTTAAGACAAGACTGTAAAGCCTGGGTGCTTCAACTTAAGGTCTGACAAAAGCAAACCAGTTTTCAAAGGGACCAAGCACCCAGAGCTCCCACTGAATTCCCTAGATGCTAAGCACTTCTGAAAACCAGACCAGTTAGCACTGAACTATGGATCTAAGGTGTCTTTAGGCATCCAGGAAAGTTTGGACCTAAAGTTTTTCAAGAGATCTATTAAAAGAGGGCCTTTTTCTCATAATGTTTACAGGAGTAAACGTAACAGAATACATCCAAAGACTACTAAGAACTTTTAGAAGAGTAAAAATATTGAAGCTGTTCTGAAATGCAGGTTGTTTATCCTTTCAGTTTACACAATGCAAGCAAGAATGGTATGTCCAGAGTGACCAGCTGTGGCCATTCCTTGAAGCCTAACTCAATGTCCTTTGTCATTAAGCAGTACTTGTTTGCTTTTCACCTTTGAATGAACTGGCTCAAAAGTGAAAATGAGTTTAGTGCACTCATCCTAGTACACTAATGGGTAGGGTATTGGTCTACACCATAAATAACCTCCCAAAACCATCTGATTAAGAGTTCATGATCCAGAAAGGCTCACCACTGAAAGAGACATCAGCACTGAGGTGCATTTAGAGCAGGGGTCAAAATGTAACAGCCACCCTGCACTAGGTACAACTCCAGTTAATAATGTTAAGTTCTTGATTTTCACTAAAACCAAACAAAACTTAAAGACTAACACATTTGACATTAAATTAACCACAATTTTTCCAATCTGATTTGAAATTTAAACTAGTTAGTCACAAACAAGTGTCAAAAGCCTATTCTTATTAGTCATTTTACATGTGAAGGTCAAAGGCATATCAGCATTTCCATTAAAACCACTACTTTCAGGTATTTAAGCGTTCCTTCTGTTAGAAGCTGTATGCAAAGTCTTCATTCAGTAACAAAAAGGAAGCTTTGGGAGGAATGAAGGAGAATGTATTATTTTAAAATAATGCAAATATAAAAATCAGTGATTGCAGATACTTCAGAGGTTTTGCTGTAGATCCTGCAACATCTTTTTTTTTTTTAAATCAGGTCAGTACACCTTTATCCAGAAAAGACTGAAAGCTTTAAGGATTCAATGCTTCAATTAGTGACTTTCCCCCAAGGGTTTTAGATCTTTCAGTTAAACAAACATATATTTTAAAGGGGAGCCTTCCCCCCTCAAATTTTATGTTTCAATCTCTTGATATGTCATCTACGTCATCACCTCTACTTGTAGAGCTGAGACGTGGGCAAGAGCTGAACCCCTAATCCAAAACGTAGACAGGAAAGATTTGGCTTTTTTTTTTTTTTTTTTTTTTTTTTTTTTTTAAAGGCCAACAGTTCCTTATTCAGGACATCATGAACACACAGAACACTTGCAAGGCTAGTTCTTCTCCCATTTCCACATCAGCTAATCCATGTAACTGCCCAATCGATTTTAAGCATGCAATAAAAATTTTTAAAAGGTGACCAAGTTCAAGATATCTTGTTCTTAGTTAAGTAGTCTGTTTTATGGGCATCTTTCATGATACTGAGTTCATGGAACAAACTTAGAAACTTGTTTCCCCAAAAGTTAGACAAAGGTTCAGCTTTGATTTTGCACCTTCTCAAATCTGTCTTTTTAAGATAGAGCTTTTAAACATTTAAATGCCTTTGTGCCTCTGGGGAAAAATTACACAGAAAAATCTGAGGGCAGAACATCCTCTGTTTTATTTTAGAAACTATCTTAGCTTATTCGTAGCTAGTACCCACATTGTGCAACTGAGTATCAATCATACAGTTTACTCACCAGGGGAGCTCAAGTGACGCTGCTGACTTGTATATTCAATGAATTACTGAGTTTCTAGAAGACCTTTTCTTTGGTTTGTCCACACACAAACTTGTATGGGCTTAGTTAAACACGAGCAAATCCCTGTGTGGATGCACAGTATTTTAAAACTGGCTATCAGTTTAACTTACTCTTACTAGTAGTTTACAGGGGCAAGTTCAACCTTAAGCAAGTTTAAACTGATTTAAAAATGTACTGTCTTAAGAAAAGCTGGATTTGTTTTTTTTTAAAAAATCAGATTTTAGTTAAACAGATGCATCTTTATGTTTAAAGCAGTTGTCAGAGTCTTCAAAGCTCTTTGCCTTGTCTGCACAGAAGATATAACTACAGTATGTAGGTAGGGGTGTTATGTTAAACCAATGCAACTTGCATAGCACTGTTCTTCTATTTGCTTAAGAACTAGATTTAAACAGAAGCAAGAATAGTGCCATGCAAATTTGTACAATTTTAACATTATTCCTTGTAACAGGTGCAAGGTCTGTGTTTAGACCAGGCCTCAACTATTATGGTTATCTACAATTAATGTCTGCTTGAACTAGTTTCTAAATAAACCAATAGAAAATGCTTGATTGAATTTGTCAGCAATTAGCATTTGTTTCTGGCAGTGGAGGCCACAGGATGCAGTAAGTAGACTCTGGGCTGATTTTGCCATTTTGGGCAGGCCAAATTGAATGTTTACCTGTTTCTCCTTTAAAAACAAGATTTCAATCATTCTTTAAAACTTTTTATTCCTCTGCTTTGATAAAAGAGATAAGCATCACCGCTTCAAGGAAACAGGGAACAAGCAAAACCTGTAATATAAATAGTGTGCTTACACAAAACATAAATTAATGTTCTTCAACTGGCAAATTGCTTATGCAAGAGATGGGATATTTTTAGTGGCAAAGCTCACACCTTAACTTCTGACAATCCCTATAATGTCTCATGCAAATTAACACTCTTGGATTAGTAGCCAACAAGGTGTTGATCTCCAGTAAGTCTGCTCATTATAAAAATGTTTATATAATTATGGCGGTCTAATGATCCTAAAGGCTTCAAATGTTTATAGATGTACCACTTGAAAAGGATGCGAGGACACCAAAGTCTCAGCAGTGGGCACACAGGTTTCTAAACCAAGACAGTATTAGAACATAAAAGGATAGTATTACTATGCCAATAATTCTACAGTGGAAGTTACATGACTAATTACATGAATTACTCATACAGTTGGGAACATTCCTCTTACAGTGTTCGCAGCACAAGGCAAGTTATGGGGAAAAACCAACAGACTAACACCATCTCTAAATCAAACTGTAATGACTAAGAAACAAAGGTCTTAATTATCAATGCTCTAACCCTACTCCAGTTTCTCGTGAAGTTCATTTGTTTTGAAAGCAAGGATCGTGCTGCCATGCTGTTTAGCAGCATGCTTCTGGACAATACATTTTTATCTGGAGCAATCCCTTTGGAAAATATATCATTTCAGTTATGCCCACAGGCTCTGAGACAGGTAGAATATTGCTGAAGTTACTATCCTTGTCTAGCACCCATAGGTGTTTACCTTTAAAGGGGATATCTTGAACTACCATTTCAAAAACTCAGTTAAATGTAGTTTTAGGCACTATAATAATTCCCAAGACTCTCTGAAAATTTGTCGATTTACAGTCACCTTCTCCTGTTTTAAAAGTGTTTTTCGCTGCACAAGGGACCTAACTGTGGCAAACTGAAAAGTAGTATAGCCTCTACACTGGAATAGGATAGCACACCCCTGGAAAAGTAAATCCCCTTTTCTGTTTAAATCTACTACCACGGTTCTAAATGTACTCCATCAGGGGTACCACTCTTGATAGCCACACTTCCTGCAAACTCTCATAAGCCAAGCCTTGTTTATAAGTTTAAACTATCAAAGCAAGATTGTAAGATTGAGATTTTTGAGAACAGCATATGCTAATCAGCTATATTACCATGACTTTTCAGCTCTATTCTCTTCTTTGATATGTTCCCTTTTTGGTTACACCACATCTGAGTCTGCAGAGCTAACACCTATGATATGCTGATTAAACTTGCACGTACCGACTCTTTAGCACTTCAGGTCCAAAACCACCCCCTCCTTGTTTTTGTAGTATTAATGCAGCACAATCTTGAAAATGTCAAACACACAACAACCTAATAATGGCAAACCAATTCTCAGCTATTGAAAGGTCAACATGCACCTAAGAAACCATAGATTTTAGCATGTCTAGCAGCCTACAGTGGAAGAAAATTACCTTTCAGCCACTGCTCCCATATAATGAAATGTCACAATCTATAACCCCATTAGTTGCAACCAGAACTCGTGGGCTGCCACTTACACAGGCTCCCCAGCTTTAGGATTATTCACAATCTGCTTCTAGTCCACATTTCTGGGGCAAAAAAACCCAAGGAGTCCTGTGGCACTTAAAGACTAAACAGATTTATTTATCGCATGAGCTTTTGTGGAAGAAAAATCCCACTTCTTCAGATACTTGGATGAGGGGGAATTTACAGAAAAGAGTGAAAATAAATGCAGGGCAGTGTAAGACATGGGATCAAGTCATACTGCAACTGCAAATCAGAGCATTTGTAAAGATTCAACCTCTGGGAAACAGCATATAGAGAAGGCTGAAGTCAAATTACCTGTTACAATGGGAAATTAAGCCGTTTACTAGACCAGAGATCTCAAATTCAAATCACCACGAAGGCCACGTGAGGCTAGTACCTTAGCCCGAGGGCCGCACCACTGAAACCTTTCACACAACAATATTGCAAATATTAGTAAAAACAGTAATTTCCAGAGAGGTAGCCGTGTTAGTCTGTGTATAGTAAAAGCAGCCAGAGTTCTCTGGCACCTTATAGACAAACAGATTTCTTCAAGCATAAGCTTCTGAAGACTAATCCAGAGGGGTAGCTTTGCTAATCTGTGTACAGCCAAAAACAAGAGTCCTGTGGCTCCTTACAGACTAACATATTTCTTTGGGCATAAGCTTTCGTGGGCTTCAACCCCGCATCTGACAACGCGGGTTAAAACTTATGCTCGAAGAAGTCTGTTCACCTATAAGGTGCCACAGGATTCTTGTTTTCGGCTGCACACAGACCAACACAGGTACCTCTGTGGATTATTCTTCACAAGCTTATGCCTGAAAAAGTCTGTTCATCTATAAGGTGCTGCAGGACTCTCGTTTTTGGCTGCACACAGCCACCCCTCTGGATTATTCTTCAAAAGCTTATGCCTGAAGAAATCGGTTCGTCTATAAGATGCCACAGGACTCTCGTTTTTGGCCACACACAGCCACGCCTCTGGATTCTTCTTCAAAAGCTTATGGCTGAAGGAATCTGTTTGTGTATAAGGTGCCACAGGACTGTCGTTTTTGGCTGCCACCCCTCTGGCTTATTCTTCAAAAGCTTATACCCGAAGAAATCTGTTCGTCCATAAGGTGCCACGGGACTCTTGTTTTCGGCTGCACACAGACTAACGCCGCTACCCCTGTGGATTCTTCTTCAAAACCTCACGACGCAAGAAATCTCTTCCTCTATAAGGTGCCCCAGGACTCTCGCTGCTTTTAGGAAAAACAGCATCACCAACGGCCGCTGGAAACAGCTTTAGGAGCCGCCTGCTTGAGCCCCCTGCCTAACACAGCTGCCCCTTTGGCGCATTTCTCCGGCAGGAACCTAGGAAATTTAGGGCGACGACAGACGGAGGGGGGGGAGGCAGCGCTGGAAAACCGACGACTTCCCTCCCACACACACACCCCCCAGTTATCTGCTAGTGAGATATGAGGTGGCCCCCCAACACCCCCCTCATTTCAAGCCTTGGGGAAAACACTGCCCACAACTCAAACCCTCCCCCTTGCTGGAGCCCCCTGCCCCTCTTTTCCTCAGACAGACCCCGGCTCTTTTTGCCCAGCCGGGTCTCCTGCGGCCGAGACAGCCCGGCTGTGGGGCAGAGAAACACCCAGGCCCGGCAGACAAAGGGCTGTCATCGAGGGGGGCAGCCCCCGCTTGGGCCCCCCACGCCCCGGCCTCGCCTGCAGCCGCCCCCCGGCGGGAAACGCCAATGCTGCCCCGCCACCCGGGGGGCGGGCCCCAAAGCGGGGGCGGCGACCCCCCGACCCGCGGGCCGACGCCAGCCGCCCCCTCCCGTCGCCATGGCAACCGCGCCTGCCGCCGGCCGGCCGCGCTCACCTGCCGCCTGCGGCCCGGCTCCCGCTGGGGCCCCGGCTGCCGCTGCCGGGCTCCTGGCCGCCCGGGGCCCCCTGCTCCGGCTGCGCGGCTGGGCGGCGGAGCTCGGCCTCCGTCTCCCTCCCGGCGGGGCGGGGCGGGGCCGCCGCGGCCTGGCTCGGATCCGCCCCTCAGCCGCGCTCGAGGCGGGCGGCCGCCATCTTGCCTCCCCCGCCGCGCCGCGCCTCCGTCGGCCAATAGGGCGGCGCCGCCCTGCGCGTGCGCGCGGCTGGAGCGCGCCGCCATCTTGGGAGAGGCGGCAGCGCAGGCGACCTTCCCAGGCCCGCGCCCCGCTGGCCTCAGCGCCGCCGCGCCCCCTGCCTGCGGGAGGCTGCGCTGCAGCGCTGGCTGCCCTGGGGCCCTGTCCCCTTCTCCCCAGGGCTTGAAGTTGGGGGTGTAGGGGTGCTTGCTAAAGTCACAGAATGGTAGAGTTGGAAGGGACATTTATTTTCTTAAAAAAACAACAAGCAGTTGTGTGGCACTTTAAGACTAACAGGTTTATTTTTTGCATGAGCTTTCGTGGGAGAAGATCCCACTTCCTCACATGCTTCGAAGAAGCATCGGACCAAGTGGGATTTTCTCCCACCAAAGCTCATGCGAAAAATAAATCTGTCAAAGTGCCACACGACTCCTTGGGTTTTTTTCAGCTCGTCCAACCTGTGGAGTTAAATTATAAGCCAATAATGAGAGGCAGTATATTCAGAGCTGTGTAAGGAGTCTTTATTGAAAGAGAAGTGAGAGAGAGGGTTTCCCTAGCACCTCAACGAGCCTCCCATTTATCACAATGACAACCCCAATGACCCTAGGTAGTCCAAAACACCACACGACCCCCTGCCAAAAAGGCAGGACCCCTCCCACTGAAGCAGGGGTCTCAAACACATGGCCCACGCACCCCCTAAAGCCATTTCCTACAGCCTGCAATGACACGATGGTTACCAATATTTGCAATATCATTGTATGGAAAGGTTTCAGGGGTGCAGCCCGTGGGCTAACATACTAATCTTCATGTGGCCCTCATGGTTAGGGATACCAGATACCGAAGAATGGAAAGGAGGACAGGGAAGTATGAAAAGCAGGACATTGGAGGACACGGGGAGAAAATGAGGTATTAATGGAATATGTTTCTGGTTTTAGGGGACCCTGAAACGCTTCCCCCTAAAAATAGGGTGTTTGGGGGCATGCCAGCATACTTTAAGCCCTGTAAGTAAAAAGCCAGAAAAATCATGTATTTTTAAAATGCCTGCCGGACAGAGGACGTGAGGGTAAAAAGGAGGACATGTCCTCCTTTTTCCTGATATCTGGTAACCCTGCTCATGGTGATTTACACTAAATTATCCCAGCCAGGGTTTTGTCCCTCTGGGCCTTAAACATCTCCAAAGACAGAGATTCCACCACCTCCCTAGGCAGCCCATTCCAGTGCTTCACCACCCTCCTAGTGAGAAAGTTTTTCCTAATATCGAGCCTCGACTTCCCCAGATGCAACTTGAAACCATTGCTCCTTGTTGTCTATTGCTCCTTGTTGGTATAACGCTGTTATTAGCTGACAACTGGGGAGGTGTTGGGAAATTCAGGGGGGTGTTAGGAAAATCCCTGGGGCTGCGACCTCCTGGAGAAATGCAACAGGGGATCTGCATCAACATCCAGACCCACCCATTGCACCCTCCAGGAGGCGCCAGTTACAGCTGGTGAGGACGGCTCTGACCACATGGCCCAGCGCGGGAGCCACACTCAAGCCACTTGCCCCTCAGCCCCATCCACGGCATGGCTGCAGCGATGCAAGAAACAGCTGGCACCTCCTTCATCCCCTCGCTGGGGTGGAAGTTGCATGAGGTCACAGACAGTGGCCACATCTTCTAGGCTCTTGGCATCCTCGGCTCAGCGCCACATGCTGCCTGTCCTCTTTCTCCCCCCAATGTACAGTTTGCCTTCTGCCGGCACCTCCATAGCCAAGTCACTCGTGGAATTCAGTCAGCTGGATAATATTAATTTGCTCTAACTCAGTGGTTCCCAGCCTTTTGCAGGCTGGGGACCCCTTGTGTAGGTCAAAAAGATTTCGTGGACCCCAGGCAGGGAGTAGGAGCCACTGCTGCCATGGCCCTCTCCCTCTCCCCTTCCCCGTGCCGGCGACCAGGGCTGCTGCAGCCATGGCCCCCAGCCAGCCCCTGCAGGGGAATGAAGTCGAGCCACCACCAGCATCTGTAGGCAGCGAGGCAGCCCTCTGCACGCCCCTAGCCCTGCCAGTACCCAGCCCCAGCAGGGAGCATCGGGGCTGGAGCTGGGTTCCTTCTGGCCCCAGGGGGGATCAGTGCCGTGGACCCCCTTGCAACATCAGGGGTCCACGGACCCCAGGTTGGAAACCACTGCTCTAACCCAATGAATTCCACCCCTTCCTAGTCCGTCATCCACCAGCTGCAGAACTCCTCCAGTTGCTGAACCACTCCTGAGCCAAAGAGCCTGTAATCTCCTGGTTTTCTAACCAGCTGTAGTAGACTTTCCCAGTGAGTTTCCAAAGGAATAGCCATGTTAGTCTAGTCCAGCAAAAAAACCAAGGAGTTGTGTGGCACTTTAAGACTAACATTTATTTTTCGCATGAGCTTTCGTGGGAGAAAATCCCATTTCCTCAGATGCTTCGAAGATGGGTGAACTTACAGAACGGAATGAAAATAAATGCAAGGGGGTGTAAAACATAGGATCAGGTCATACAGTAACAGCAAATCAGAGCAGTTGTTAGGTTCAAACCATGGGAAGCCTGACGTCAAATTACCTTTTGTAAAGGGAAAAGAACCCATAGTCTCGATGAAGTCCTGCTCTCACAGAATTTAATTTGTATACTAATTCGAGTTCAGCTGTTTCTCTTTCAAGTCTTGATGTCCCAGCCACATCTCTGACAACAGTCCTTAACAAATCATTTATCAAGTGATTAGAAAGATGGAAGTGCTCAGCAACCGGTTTCTTTGTTCTGTGATTTCTGATATCAGCTCTATGTTCATTTATCTTTTTACGCAGCGATCATCCTGTTTGTCCAATATATAAGGTGTTGGGGCATTTCTGGCACATGATGACATAGACCACATTAGTAGATGAGCAGGTAAATGAGCCCTTGATGGAGTAGCAGGCTTGATTAGGACCTATGATGGTATCTGTTGTGCAGATATGTGGGCAGACTTGGCAGCGTGGTTTGTTGCAGGGGTGTGTGCCTGTTTCAGTGCTTCTGTTGTTAGATCTGTAGTTGCTGGTGAGTATCTGTTTAAGATTGGGTGGCTGTCGGTGGGCAAGGAGAGGTCTGTCTCCCAAGGCTTGAGAGAGAGAGGGATCATCTTTTAGAATAGGCTGTAGGTCCTTAATGATCTGTTGCAGAGGTCTGACTTGGAGGTTATATGTGGTGACTAGTGGTGTTCTGTTGTTTTCTTTCTTGGGCCTCTCCTGTAGTAGACGACTTCGGGGAACCCATCTAGCTCTGTCAATTTGTCTTCTTACTTCCCCAGGTGGGTACTGTAGTTTCAAGAATGCTTGCTAGAGATCCTCAAGATGTCTGTGTCTGTCTGAAGGATCAGAGCAGATGCGGTTATTTCTTAGAGCTTGGCTGTAGACAATGGATCGTGTGGTGTGTTTAGGATGTGTAAGAAAAATTATATGTAATCTCTTCTGTAGGACAGTGAGAAAGGTGCTAAAGTGTAGGCCTCGTTGAAGCCGTGGGTTGCTATGGTAGTGGGGTCGTTTCTCTGGCAAGTCATGTATCTAAGTTTCTTTAACAAGCGGCTTAGAGTTGATAGTTAAAGTGTGTTATCTCCCCTTTCTCATGCTTTTTCTCCTGACCATCTGGACAAGGAATGTAAGCTAGACTGTCCGTCTTTGTTCTAACTGAAAAGGGAGTATTACCTCCTATCTCCTGCTCACCCTTCTTGGCACCACAGCCTCACAAGAATGTAAGGTCAGCATCTCTAGGCAGAAATTAATAAGTTTGCAGGTACTGCGGCTGCCCAGGATAATGCAAATGATGTCAACAGTAAACAGAGGTGGGGATAATTATATGCATTCTTTAATCATTAATATGTATTTAATAATGTTAATGTAACCATATAAGGGTCTCTAAAACATTGTCAATCATGTAAGCATTATGATAGCATTATCATACTGTACTGGATAAAAGTGTTGTGATGCTGCCCCTCGGGGCTCTCTCTTGCACTCGAGTTGTTGGGGGGGCCTGCTCAGAGGGGCTAGCACTTCTTTGCTGCCCTCTGATGCAGCTCCTTTTGTTATTCAGCTGAATAATAAATCCTGAACCACACCTCGTTCTCTGCTAATTTGAGTCTCAGCTGGAAACGGGCCTTCATCACTGGGAAGGATCAGTGGTCTCTCTTTCCAGGTTGAGAGCCCTGATTAATTTGTCCCCCACAGATGGAAGCTCGAAGGATGTAGGTAACTATACCGATCAGTAAGTTTTCGGTACAGGGTGGTGGTGATGTGTCTATCCCTGATTTGTACTATAGTGTCAAGAAAGTAGATCTTCTGTGTGGAGTGTTCCAGGCTCAATTTGACGGTGGAGTGGAAATTGTTGAAATCTCTGTGAAAATCTTCAAGAGCATGCCTGCCATGTGTCCAGATGATGAAGATGTCATCAATGTAGCGTAAGTAAAGAAGAGGTGTTTTGGGATGAGACTTGAGGAAACATTGTTCTAAGTCACCCATAAAGATGTTGGCATATTGTGGGGCCATGTGGGTGCCCATAGCAGTGCCACTGATTTGGAGATGTAAATGATCCTCAGATCAGTTCCTTTGTGTTTATATTAGGCACCTTCCAGCTTCCCTGTCCTCCTAGGCTTCCCCCAGTAGGACTGAAGGAAAATTTAAAAGGCCATGGCACTTAAAGACTAACAGATTTATTTATCTCATGATCTTTCATGGGAGAATATCCCACTTCGTCAGACACTTTGAAGAGGGAGAACTTACAGAATCGGATGAAAATAAATGCAGGGGAGTGTAAGACATGGGATCAGGTCGTACTGCAACAGCAAATCAGGAAACAGCCTACAGAGGGAGGGTGAAGTCAAATTACCTGTTATAATGTGAGTTTGAATCCTCACAAATGCTCTGATTTGCTGTTGCAGTACGACCTGATCCCATATCTTACGCTCCCCTGCATTTATTTTCATCCATTTCCATAAGTTCTCCCTCTTCAAAGCGTCTGACGAAGTAGAATATTCTTCCATGAAAGCTCATGCGATAAATAAATCTGTTAGTCTTTAAGTGCCACAAGACTCCTTGCTTTTTTTGCTTTACTAGACTAACACGGCTGCCCCTTTGGAACTTAAAAGGCCATGGGTGGTCCTAGGGAGATGAGGGGAGGAAGGCTATGCCTTTTCTTGAACCAGCTTTTGTTGGTGGGCAAGACAAGCTTTTGAGCTACAAAGCGCTCTTCTTCAGATCTGGGAAAGGGACCCAGGGCTTCCACTAAGCGTAAGATAGAAAAGATAGCTTAGCATAAGTAGTTAGCATGTATTCTAAGGGACCATTCAAGTTGAAGTGGCCTGTTAACTCACTGTAGTCATCGGAAGAAGAGTGGTCTGCTCTTGGCATTACCAGTGTTCTCCTCCCAGTCACTCAAACGTTTTAGGATACAGGGTCAGCTGGATCCAAACTGAGGCAGAGAACAACTCCCACGAATTAATATGGTGTGAAATATGACAAGCTTTTCAAATGGAGAGATCCGATCCACTCCACCATATATGCCAGGACCCACTTGAAGCCACTCCACTAGCACTTGCTGCTACTCCTCTATAAATTGAACAGCAGCAACTGCTCCATCTGTAGCAATCAGTTATTTTCCCACACTTTCGTTCTTCATTTTGTAACATTATTTATATGCTCTATGGAAGTGTGAAATCTCACAACATCCCACATGTCATCCAGGCAAATAATTCAGCAGGTGGAAGAGTGGCCATAAGATGATTCTTCAGGCAGCTCACATTCATCCTTAAGGCTTTTTAGTCCACAAAGTGTTGAGAGTGCAATAGTTAAAACAAACTACCGGTAGGCTTCCGAGGCCAAAAATCGAAGCCAGAGAAACTCCAGTCTAGCCTATAGCTTGAGCCCTATGATAAGTTGATAGAGATCCCTTCTGAAGGCTACTTGGTCCCTAAGCACCTGTCTTTATAGAGCTTCCAGTCATCCAGCTGAGGAAACTGATTAACCAGCGTTCCCTAGCCCTGGCTCATTATCTTCCCCTAAGCACCTGTGCAAGGGAGCAGAGACCTGAGCAAGAATCAACTACTTGTTTTCCAGGTTGCAGCTTCTGCCCTGGCATGGGCATGTTGGTTTTGCTTTTTTTCCCTCAATGTGCAGTGGCAGTCAGAAAAGCTAAAAGAATGTTTGTTGGAACTCTGTAGGAAAGGGATAGATAAGATAGAAATGTAATTTTTGTTGAAACTCTGTAGGAAAGGGATAGATAAGACAGAAAATATCATATTGCCTCTTTATAAATCCATGATATGCCCACATCTGGAATACTTGCATGGAGATCTGGTCACCCCATCTCAAAAAATACATATAATGGAATTGGAAAAGGTACAGAAAAGGGTATGGAAGATCATCCATAGGACGACAGATTAGTAAATCAGGGAAGAGTTGCAGGCAGCAGAAATCAAGCTCTGCAGCGGGGGTCTCAAACTCAAATCACCGCGAGGGCCACATGAGGACTAGTAGAGGGCCACATGAGGACTAGCACATTAGTCCGAGGGCCACACCACTAAAACCTTTTCATACAACAATATTGCAAATATTGGTAACTATAGTGTTGTTGCAGGGCATGGGAAATAGCTTTAGGAGCCGCATGCGGCCCATGTGCCATGTGTTTGAGACCCCTGCTCTACAGTGTCTCTTCAGGCCATACCTACTACATCATGGGGAGTGGGGATGTACAGAGACACTGAATTACCTCTCGAATGCCTCCTAGTCGCTAGATGAAGTACTGCAGTCATCCCTGCCATCACCCGGAGACTGCTAGCCAACCTTGACGGGTTATCAGCAGTTTGGTCCTCTAGCACGGTCACAAAGTCCACATGAACCCCTTCCAGAATATTGAGGAGCCCAACAGCTGCACAGTCTATTTGTCCTCATTAGGGTCCTCAGTCCTTTAAATTTAAATTTGGCCCTTTGTTCTGGCTTCTTAAATCTGGCGTGTCCCCTTCTTGAGGCTTATGCTGTGTTACCTGTGATCAGTAGGGGAACTCAGCTCTTTTGCACCTGCAGGTACCAATGGATGGACCCTATACACAGCAGCCATGTTCTGCTCAATTCAGTCTTTTGCTGATCTTTCCCTGTTTGCCCTTTTATGTCCAGCCCTAGCACAGGGCCAACAGCCTTAGGCTCTTCTTCCTCTTCCATTTCAGTGTGAGTTTTTCAGTCTGCCCATAAACTCAGATTATTTGTAAGCTCCTGTATGGAAGAGGAATGCCCTCCTCTGCTTCTACTTAGGAACCAGCCTGTTGTTGGGTTCTGTGAAGTGCTGAATAACTCTTGGTAGTTACTGATTTTTCTCTAAGGAGTGGGACCTAAAGGTTGATTGGTAAAACCTTTATAAATGTCCATAATCTTTTTCTGCTGCTGCGTTCATTACAGCTTGGCTACTTATGTTTTGGCCCTGTTTGTACCCTAATCCAGAGCTATACGTGTCAGCCTTTTACCTTCATTTATAATTAGTGTAGCTAGCCTTTGCGACCATCAAATAAAGGTTCAAAGTTTGGTTTCTTACTTGGTGGAGGATGCACTTAACACACTCAACTGGAGGCTTGGAGGAAAATGCTCTTAATGAATTGATTTAACATCTTTTATGTACACTCTATTTTTACAATTTTGGGGGCTGTACTGCAGCCAAGATGAATGTAGAATTCCATTAAGGTTAATTAGTTGTTTTACATTCAGACATCTACTTATCCTGTGATAATTCATGCGAGCAGTTGGCAGTGCTGAAGATTTTTAGGACTTGGGTTTACAGGAAAGTAGCTGTCTACATTGAAATAAATCCTTTACTAAGATGGTTGATACAAGGCTCCTGAAACTATGTGTCTTGAGTCCTAGCTCTCCGCCGAGATTGAGCCACCAAGCACAGCGCCCTCTCGTGCGTTTAGAAGCGTTTGCTTTTTGGAAACCTTAATGAAAAGCCACTCATAAGCAAGTTACGTAACCTAATCATAATCCAGGCTCAGCCGTGTAACAATATTTAAAGATACAGCGCCTCTTTTCTCTGACCTATTTTACAGGAAACACAAGGACGAAGTGCCTGCTTAGTATCTCTGCTCTGACTTTCACAGTGGAGTCATACCGTGCAGTTTTAAAACCCCCCTATGCATTTTTTTTCTGCTTTCAAAACAGGCTGTTAGTGCACACCAGGCACTTCAGCTTCCTCCGTGACTTTTTATGGTATCAAATCCAGCTCGGCAGAGAGCAACCTTGCAACAGCAGCAAGAAAGCAAATTATAAACAATTAAAAGGAAGAAAAGATTTATGCCGTGCGGGAAACTGATGTACTGTAAATTCAGTTTCAAAGGCTGTCCGGTATCTGTTAGCTATGTGACAACTCACTTTCAAAGCCATATTTAACCACACAAATAGCTTTTTTCCCTCCACTTTATTGGACCTCACACAACTACAGTGTGTACGTTCCACATTCTGCTGTCACATTTGTATTTAACTTAATAAGAAATTCATTAAAATTGCACTGAATTAAATTAAAACACGCCAGCTTTCCATAATAATTTTTCCCCATCAGGGTACAGAAGTCTGGCTAACAGATTAAATGCTCATCTGTTAATTTAGATCTCACCATTTCAGAGGCAGCCTTAAGATATCTGGGGCCCTAGGCAAAAGCCAGTTGTGGGCCCCCTGTAGGAACTAAACTCATAATAAAAAGCAGAGCATTTTTTGTAGATATTTCATTTTGTTTTTTAAATCACTTTTCAAAAATCTAAAAGTTTACCTTCCTTCTCTTTCTGTTGCTAAAATCAGAAATAAGGTCTTGGAAGTCAACAGATAGTACAGTGGCTTGTTCAACAGAGAGGAAGGCAGCTAATGCACTAATCCAAAGGGGTTCTAGTGCACTAAATTTCTCTTGTGTCATAGCAGAGCATAGGTTTCTCTTCACTAGTTTTAACCTGGAAAAGCTGTGTTCTGCAGCGCAACAGTTACTGATATGGTCCCCCCCACACTCCCCACCTGCCCTCCAGTTAGGCCTGATCCCAGCCTCAAGAGCTGCTGCCTGCCCCCACAAACCACCCTGCCCTGCACCCCCTGGGTCTCACCTTACATTCACCTGCTGATCTGTTACTGCTGACTTCCCTCTTTGATGCTGCTGCTGGCTTCTGCCCTCCTCCCAAACTCTCAGACAATTGGATTGCTGCCCAGCCCTTCTGGCCTCACCTGCACTGGCTCACCTGGCTGCCTTCCCCCCACCCCTGCTCCGGCCCAGCCCAGCAACACAGCCGTAAGTTGTCCCCTACCCCCCGCCTCTCCAGCTGGACCCTGCGCGCTCTGCCGCCCGCGCACCCGGTCATGCACTTCCAAGCCCACTACTACCTCCAGCTGGCTGTGTGGGACCCACTGAACCGTGGGGCCAGGGGCAGCAGCCCCTCTTGCCCCCCCCCCCGATGACTCTAGCAGGTGACAGCCCCTTCAGTATGCTGACAGGGCCCCTTACTTAATGCTCGGGGCCCTAGGCGGCCACCTGCTTCGCCTACCCCAAAAGCCGCCTCTGCATCATTTTGTCACACAACACGCTGGATGAAAATGGATTTATACACACACACAAATGTGAAGTTTCTTGTCAATTAATTTTTATTTATTTTTTGACTAATAAAGGCGTAGAGCTATAGTCAAGTTTAAAAAACACAGCAAACCTCACTTGACCCCCATTCTCCTTCTACAACACCCAGAAGCTCTATGAATTCAATAATTTCTATTAATGATTAACAACATTATACAATTTTGCATTTAACAATAATCAGTTTTTTCACAGGCAGGGTCAGCTCCCAGCCCACTACACTAGGTACGGTAGATTGCAGAGAAGAAGAGAGGCCTTTGGTGACAGAAGGTCAGGTTAGGGACTACTTAAAGAAGCTGGATGTGCACAAGTCCATGGGGCCGGATGAACTGCATCCAAGGGTGCTGAGGGAATTGGCCGATGAGATAGCAGCACCGCTGGCCAGTATCTTTCAAAACTCATGGAGAACGGGGGAGGTGCCAGAGGACTGGAAAAAAAGCAAATATACTGCCTATCTTCAAGAAAGGGAAAAAGGAGGATCCACGGAATCACAGACCTGTCAGCCTCACCTCAATCCCTGGAAAAATCATGGAGCAGCTTCTCAAAGAATCCATCCTGAAACACTTGGAGGAAAACAGAGTGATCAGGAACAGTCAGCATGGATTCACCAAGGGTAAATCATGCCTGACCAACCTCATTGCCTTCTAGGATGAGATGACCGGATCTGTGGATGCAGGAAGAGCCGTTGATGTGATATACCTCGAATTTAGCAAGGCTTTTGATACAGTTTCCCACAGCATTCTCATTGGCAAATTAAGGAAGTATGGGTTGGATGCGTGGACTCTAAGGTGAATAAAAAACTGCCTAGATCAACGGTTTCAACATGTAGGAATCAATGGCTCCATGTCAAGTTGGCAACCAATAATGAGTGGTGTGCCCCAGGGGTTGGTCCTGGGGCCAGTTCTGTTCAATGTTTTCATTAATGATCTGGATGATGGGATAGATTGCACACTTAGTAAGTTTGCAGATGACACCAAGCTGGGGGGAAACAGTAGACACGCTGGAGGGCAGGGACAGGATTCAGGGAGACCTTGACAAATCGGACCAGTGGGCCAATAGGAATCTCATGAGGTTCAGCAAGGACAAGTGCAAAATCCTGCACTTGGGACGGAAAAAATCTCATCCACTGCTACAGGCTGGGGAGCGATCAGCTAAGTAGCAGCAGTGGAGAGAAGGACCTGAGAGTCATGGTGGATGGGAAGCTGGATATGAGTCAGCAGTGTGCTCTTGCTGCCAAAAACACCAATGGCATATTGGGCTGCATCAGAAGAAGTGTTGCCAGCAGATCAAGGGATGTGATCATTCCCCTCTATTCTGCACTGGTGAGGCCACATCTGGAATACTGTGTCCAGTTTTGGGCTCCCCACTACAAAAAGGACATGGACAAATTAGAGAGAGTCCAGCGGAGGGCAACAAAAATGATCAAAGACCTGGAGCACAAGCCCTGTGAAGAAAGACTGAAGGAACTAGGCTTATTTAGCCTACAGAAGAGAAGACTGAGGGGGGATCTGATAGCAACCTTCAGCTACTTGAAGGGTTGCTCCAAGGAGGATGGAGCTCAACTGTTCTCGGTAGTAACAGAGGGCAGAATGAGAAGCAATGGTTTCAAGTTACAGCTGGGGCGGTCCAGGCTGGATATTCGGAAAAAACTTACTAGGCGAGTGGTGAAGCATTGGAATAAGCTGCCTAGGGAGGTGGTGGAATCTCCATCTCTGGAGGTGTTCAAGGCCCAGCTGGACAAAACCCTGGCTGGGATAATCTAGTCGGAGTGGTCCTGCTTTTTTGGCAGGGGGTTGGACTAGATGACCTCGTGGGGTCCCTTCCAACCCTATGATTCTATGACCACTAATTTTTGCTGTTAATATTAAAATTTGTCTTTAACATCACAGGTGAGAATGATACTGTACAGAAAAATTAATGATATACTTCCTGTTCGAAAGAACTTATAATATTGGAACAAATACTGTGAATATGAGAGGCTACAGACCCTATTCCTTCGGTTGTATCCATGATGACAAACCTTTACACATCCACAAAGCCCTGTTGATTTCAAAATTGCAATATTGGGGTCATAGAATTTACTTCCGCGAGTAATCCCAGATCTTGAAAAACACATTACCAAGTATAAGTACTTACACCATGGATAGATAGCAATGTATTAGCAAAGAACTCTTAGAGATTACAAAAAATAAGTATTAGTTCTGAGTGGTTTTTTAAACATTTATTTTGAAACAGACACTGCCAGGCAATTTAGGTTCAACATTTAATTTTGTTTTTAAATGTTTACAAAACCTAATATTTATAGAAGTGTTTCATGACATTTAAGAAGTAAATAGAGAAAATTCTATTAAAACACTTATGTTTGTTGGGATTTAAAACCTTTCCCTGCTGTGTTTCCATCCAAAATACTGCAGCATTGCGCTAGTGTCTGAGAAACAGACAGGAACCAACTAAAATCTATTATAATGAAAAGGGAAGCTAGAGGGAAAGCAACTAATGTGGTTTCAATGTCTAATTGAGTGAAGAGCAAAAATACTAAAAAAAATTTAATTATTTTGCTTTGGACAATTCAGGTATTATTAACAACAGAAGTAAGGAATACATTATTAATAATGTTTTAAAACCTGACAGTGTTTCTTTAAAATGGAATTGTTAAATCAGAGGTGGAGGTGGGAAGTAGATGGTTTGGGGAACAGCAATCGGTTCTCCTTTCACCTCAGCTAAATTGTCTCCATTCAGGTGCAGATAAGCAATTATAGCTATACTGGATCAAACTGTAAATCTATCCAGTTTGAAAATAGATAATATCTGATATTCTGGAGGAAAGTGAAATCCCACCCATAATGCTGGTTATGGAGAATGAGTGTCTGTTTTTGGTGGTCTGGTGAAAACAGTCTCAGTTTCTTTCCCACTAGAAAAGTACTACCATCACAGTTAGAAAAACTTACCCTTTCTTTGGCAGTCTCAGTTACCCTCTCACCCAGAGTAGCTCCAGCCCGAAGAGGGATGTGAGCTGTTTTTTCATTTACAGAGTGATTTTTCCATTCCTCTTTCTCTCCTCATTCTCTGCAATACTTTTCTAACCAGAATTTGAAGGCAGAGCATCATCTGTGCTTCATCCCAATCCTAAAAGGACTATGGCCCTGTGCCAGTAAAGCCTTTAAGCAGGTTCTTATCTTTAGAGATGTGAATAGTCCTGTTAAGAAAACAGGAACTGCCATACTGGATCAGACCTGTGGGTCAATTTAGACTAGCATTCTGTCTCTGACAATGGCCAGTACTGGATCCCGGAGTGTAACCCCATAGCAGGCAGACATAGGGTAATTTCCCCTACCCCTCCCATGAAGGTCTCATCCTAATCCTTAATAGTTAGAGATTGCTTTATAGCATCCCTTCCCCCCAAAATTACTACTATTCATTATTATAAATCTCGATATTCTTGTTATGCATATAAATCACCAGTCCCTCTTTGAATCATGCTCAATATGTCATCTTAATGACACCCTGTGGCAGAGAGTTGTGCAGTCTAATTGTGTAGAAAAAAATTTCCTTTGACCAGTTTTGAATTTTCCACCTCTCTCTTGTTTTGGTGTTACGAGTCACAGAGACCAAAAGTTATCCAACTATCTTTTCTAGGCCATTTATTATTTTGTATAATTTTATCTTGTCATCTCTTATTTGTCATCTCCTCTATAAGGTAAACAATCACAGTCTTTTCCAAAGGATGTCATTGAGATTGAGTATTTATCATAGAATCATAGGGTTAGAAGCGACCTCATGAGGTCACCTAGTCCAACCCCCTGCAAAAAAGCAGGACCACTCTCACAAAATCTTCCCAGCCAGGGTTTTGTCTAACCGAGCCTTAAATATCTCCAAAGATGGAGATTCCACAATTTAGCACAATTCAAAGAGACACCAGATATTTATATACATAACAGGGGTTTATTGCTTATTAAACAGATAGAAGAAGTGTCAAGAAAAAATCCAGGTAGGGCACCCATTCTGGAACAGCATTGCTTTGTATGAAAACACATCCAGATTTTTCACTAACAGAATTAAATTGAGGTTACAAAATCAACAAATGGAACAAAAGGTAGATAACCAATTCAATACAGTGTGATTAGCAAGGTCCAGACCCCAAATATTTTATCACATTTCCAACAAGCGTCACCACTGATGCCTACTGGTCGTTGAGAATTGTATTGGTGACTTAGTGGGCAAAACTGCATATCACAAAACGCCAGGAGAGGAAGCATCAATAGAAAACGGTTTATAAGGACAAAATTTCTGGAGACCTCCCAGGTGTTCTCCATTTACAGTGCATGTCCTGAACATAAGAGAGAGGAAGGTTTTGTGACTGAAGTATACAGGGGTTCAAGTAAGGTGGAAGGCCCTGGAACAGCCCACTATTTTTAGGGGCTGAGTGTTCTGGGCCCCCTAAAAATAGAAAATGGTGCTGGAAAGCTGCGTTCCGGGGCCCACCATTGAAAAATAGCAGGCCCCGGAACGCAGCATTCCGGTTCCATGTTCTATATTTAGGGGCCTGAACTCTGGGCCCCTAGAAATAACGGGCCCCTGAGCAGCATTCTGCTGTATTCCAGTGGACAGGGGCAGGGGCAGGGGACAGGGGCGTTGCTGGGGGGCTCAAGCCCAGCCCCCAAACCCTCCCCTTCTATGCCTCGCCCCAACCTGGGTCCTGCAGCCTTGTCCCCAGCCACACTACCACCCCAACCTGGGGCCTACCACCTGCACCTCCCCAGCTGCACTGCTACTGGTAAGTGCAGGCCGGCCCAGCTCGCATGGGGGCTGCTGGCAGGTGGGGGGGCAGGAGCGGGGGTCCAGGGGGCCTACTCGCATGGCACTGGGACCCACCCAGGAAGGAACATTCCAGGCCCCCCCAAATTATACTTTTACCCCTGGAACTATATGTCTGGGGTCCAAAAAGTCTGAGTTCTAGATCTGTCTCTAGGCGGATTTGATGTGAAAGTTTGAAAAAGTCACTTACCTTTTCTGCGTTGCTTTCCTCCTATGTAAAATGAAATATGGAATATTGTGTTCAGTTTTGGACTCCCCGCTATGAAAAGATGTGGACAGATTAGAAAAAGTGCAGCAGAGGCAATGAAAATAATTAGGGAGCTGGGGCACATGACTTACGAGGAGAGACTGAAGGAACTAGGCTTATGTAGTCTGCCAAAGAGAAGCCTTGGGGATGGGGGGTTGATAGCAACCTTCAACTCTACAATAACAAATTTGTTTGAATTAAGGAGCCTTAATTTAAAAAAAAAAAAAAAAAAAAAAAAAAAGCAGCTTGCTAGGATGATTTAGTGGGAATAGGCCTGTTTTTAGCAGGGGGTTGGACAAAATGACCTCAGGAAGTCCCTTCCAGCCCTAATATTCTATGATTCTATTACTCTATTCTGGAAAATTTGAGACACCAATACTTACCTGTGAAAGGGGCATTTTGAAGCTAAATTAATACTTTGAGAGCCTCACATGGAATGTGCTATAGAAATGCAACATATTATTAAGAAAAGTAGCAGTTTTGTAGGAATAATCGTTCATTCAGAAAGACTGGCTTCAAAAGATGTCTTTCCTCTACAACAAGAGCCTCTCTAGGTTCTCTGGCCTGTCTTGCATTTTTCTTTAACTCTATCTCCCTCCCCATCTTTTGGAGATGCTCATATTTTTGGATTTAGTCCAAAGATTTCTCATTCTTGATCTCCTACATCAGCGAACAGACACTGCTGCAGCCAGGAGACCCTGTCTACACTGTATGTATGACACACGAGTCTAACATTTCACATCTGAAAAAAACTTTTTCATTTCTTCTTTTTTGTTCCTGTAGTTGCAGTGCTTCTCAGATTGTGAAGTTGGCTTCTCCAGGGAGGCTCAGTTCTCCTCCCAGAGAAACTCAAGAAAGTCCAAGGACTATGAAAAATGAAATATTATTTTCATGCTCATTTAGAGATTTTCACTTAGGATTCAGCAAAGGCAGAACCATCTGTTGTGTGTGTAATATATCCAATAATAGATGGTTTTCAATTTGCTGAATTCTAAGTGGAAGCAAGCCAACAAGAAGAAGAATGACCCCAGCTCTTCTGTTTAAGATCAGAGTATACTTCCAAAATGTATTAATTTTTTGCCACCCGCTTGAGACAACATTTCCAACAAGAGAGGTCACTTATGGAAGAAACAGTGAGGCTTAAAATTAAGGAACTCAATTTTCCTTGCTTTAGTGATGTCAAATTTTCCTTATTATTGCTAGTTATTTCATTATAAAGCACTATTAAGGTATCAGATTATATGAAGCTTTACAGAACAGGTAAGATGACACAGCTGACAAACTAAGGGCCTGATCCTGTCACACTGAAGTCAATGGTACATCTGCCGTAGATTTTACTGTGCAGGCTCAAGCCCTAAGTCAAAGAAAATCAAAAGATCAGATATAAAATACAGATAGTTGCACAGATCATTTGTGAGTAAGTGTGGAAATATTGTTGGTGAGGAACTCGAATTTAGGAAAGCAGGTGTTCCCTCTGATCTGTTTGTGTTCACATCAGTCCTTTTCTTGATCCACTGCAGTTTGTTTAGAATCCAGAAATGTATACAAGAAGTTCAAATTATTTCTTCCAATGTGCATAACCTTATATCAGTGAATTTCATCTGCATTAAGCTCCTTGTTCATCAGACTTTGTTAGGTTCTTCTGAAGTTCCTCAAATCTTCTCTTTTTTAACCTAAATAATTGTATATCATGTGCAAAATTAACTAACAATATTGATGTTTACATTTTTATCATTAGTTTTCAAAGTTGAAACTTCTACAGAGGAATGGGACCAGTTCCCATTTTTCTCAAAACAACTGTTTCGTGCTGTCTGCAGACTCAGGCAGACAGTACTACATCAGAGCTCTTCTTTTACCCTGGGGATTTTAGCTACCAGTGTAGTAACACGGATGCAGATGCACTGGTGCAAAACCTCATAGAGATGCACTGCACTGGTATAACTTGCACCAGAGGCCCACCAGGGTAAGCATTTGCAATGGGGCAGCTATACCAGAGGCTAAAAACATAATGTAGAGAAGGCTCCCATTTAGTTCATGTTTAGAAGGTTTTCTTGGCTACCATAAAGGTCAACTTAATTTTTTTAAAGGATAAATGAAACCATACAGTCTGGACGGCAGTTCTGTGGCAACGAATGGCAAATTCTTTGGCCATGGAATTGCAAAGTTCTTTGTTCCCTGTGTATAAGAGACCACAAAGAACAGACATTTTGGCCATGAGTTATACCACACACTTAAAGCACAGGAAATGGAAATTAGGTCTTTCGTATTCAGAAGTCTCAAGCTCGAGCTAAAATCTCAAGCTTGAGCCACATGAGGTGAAGACGAATTGGTGAAATAACCACAACCAGTTGATCAGGTCTGCTTCTACCCAACAAAGGGCAGTGGTGACACATACTCTATATACTCCCTTACACTATAACCTCAGCCATGCAGAACGCAATGCCATCCACAGCCCCAGAAACAAATCTGACATTGTTATTGAGAAGGCTGACAAAGGAGGAGCTGCCGTCATTGTGAACAAAGCATATTACAATCAGGAGGCTTATAAAGAACCCTTCAACACAGTTTTCTACAAACCACTTTTCTCTAAGCCCACTGAGGAATATCAAAAGGAACTACACCACCTACTCAAGAAACTCCATGAAGCAACACAGGAACTAATAAAGACAGACGCATCAACAGAACTGTGACCTGGGATATTCAATCTACTACCAAAAATCCTTCAAAAAGGAAACCCGAGGCACCCCATCATCTCGGGCACTGGCACTCTTTACAGCAGGTTTATCAGGCTATGTGGACTCCCTCCTCAGACCCTATATGCAATGAACACTCCTAGCTATGTTCAAGACACCACGGAGTTCCTGAGAAAAATCCAATCCACTGATGAGTTTCCAGAAAACACCATCCTGGCCACTATGGACATAGAAGCTCTTTACACCAACATCCTCCATAAAGATGGATTACAAGCTATTAGAAGAACCATCCCAGATGATCCCACAGCACACCTCGTGGCTGAACTTCATGATTTTGTACTCACCCACAACCATTTCAGATTTGAGAATAATTTATACCTTCCAGTCAGCGGCACTGCTAAGGGTACCCAAATGGCCCCATAACATGCCAACATTTTAATGGGTGACTTAGAACGGTTCCTCAAGTCTCACCGCAAAGCACCTCTCCTCTACTTATGCTACATCAATGGCATCTTTATCATCTGGACCCATTGTAGGGATACCCTTGAAGATTTCCACAGAGGTTTCAACAACTTCCCACTCCACAATCAAACTTAGCCTAGAACACTCCACACAGGAGATCCATTTTCTGGATGCTACAGTACAAATTACAGATGGACACATATGGCATGTCTACACTAGCAAATTAGTTCAAATTAAGGAGCTTTAATTCAAACTAATTTGAGCCCTGTCTACAGTAGGCTTTGCCTAGTTCTAACTAAAAGTTTTTTTAGTTGAAGCTAAGCAAAGCTTAGTTCGAACTATTTAGTTCAGCTAGTTAGTCCGAACTAACTGCTTAGTTCAAACTTATTTCAAAATTTAGTTCAAACTAGCACAATGTAGTCATGCTAGTTCGAACTGAATAAGTTCAAACTAGAGGTTAGTTCAAACTAAGAGTGGTTTTAAGTTCGAACTAACTTTTAGTTTGAACAAGCTGCGCTTTTTTAGTTTGAACTAAAGTTAGTTCAAACTAAAAAAGACAGGGCTAGTTTGAACTACAAAGTTAGTTCAAACTAAAAAACCATGTTTAGTTTGAACTAACTTCAAACTATTTAGTTCAGACTAAGAAAGTCTGAACTAAGGTTTTAGGTGTAAACATAGCAATAAACACAGAGCCATAACACGCTGTTTCAGCTCCTGGGGCGCGTTCTGATCAGAATGTGCCCCTTGCAATTAAGGTAAGTAAATATGATGTTTATGAGCAATCAATTCAGCTGAAAAAAGTGGGTGTGCTGTGGAATTGTTTGTCTCATTGAAGTGTGCCATGTTACTGAAAAGGTTGGGAACCACTGTAAGGCAAGCAGAGTTACCAAGCCATCAGACAAACATTTATTGGCACAATTCACTTTTCTTTCCTTTTACACACGCTTGATATTTTAATAGAGAAAAATTCAACCCCTCCAAAAAAACCCATGGAGTTCAGCTCAAAGCATATTTATACACATATATGGAGAAACCCTTGCATTATTCATAAAAGTAGTCCTGCTGAAATCAGGTTAAAGGTGTGGGGCACTGGGTGTTAGGGACACATAGCACTTCACCAGGATACTATGCAGGATCAGTCCATGAAAGAACTGCCTTAAAGCAAATCACTCACTGTCCAAACAAAGTTAAAGGGCTGTCTACAAGATGGAAATTTATACTGGTGCAAACCCTTCATGCAGACACTCCGGACTAGTGTGAAGTGCAGGTTCCTAGTCTTCTTTCAATAGCATATCGGTTCAAAAGAATCTGGTCTACGCTGCCACTGGCGGTCTATAGGAAATGAGCAAGATATATGATGTAGCTTGTATATCTCTCATCAACATACTTATGTTGACATACGACGGTGTCTTCACAGCACTGCATTGACAGGAAACACTCTCCTGTCAACGGGAAACGCCCTGCCAATGACACAGCCTTATTCCCAGTGTCAACTGGAAAGGCCATCTGGGATTGACTGAGCGAGTCTACATGCCCCACTCAGTTGATCCCACTGTATTGATCATCACGGAGCCTGTGGCATAGACAAGACTGTGCTCCACTGTTGTAAAGGAGTGGTAAAGTTGGTGGAGGTGGCCACTGGGGATAGATCTGCTGTAGGGGCAATTCTTGGATGGCACAGAGCTAGCGTAATAGTTGTACGCCACCTTCCTTTGCAGCCCAGGGCATAAGGGGCAAGTCATCATCATGGCTGAAGAAAAGCAAGCACAAACAGGATGCCTTTGGTTATACTGGCTTGTTGGAACTTCCCTTCGGAGTCATAAGCATCTAAAAACGAGAGCAGCTCCAAAGCTGCTCTAACTTAACCTGGAGCTGGCCACAGAATGCAGGGAGATATAGTAGAGGTATAACCTCGCTTTGTCCTCCGTGACAGCTTCGGTATTGAGCACAGTTCCTCTGGAATGGGCAGTTGGACTGTCTGTCTTGTTAATTCTTAGGACAAAACATTGATCTATTTAAAATTGTGATTAGCTGGAAGGGGAAAATCTGGGAATTTATCACTATTTTATATGAAACTGATCTCAGATTTTCCTTGCCTAGCTGGGTTACTTCATTCTTGACTCCTTTAGATAGCAAGGTGGTAGGTAGCATAGAAAGACAGAAATCCACATGCTCATCTCACTAGTCAAGACATTACAAACAGTATATCTGGGATTTATCACGACAAATGAGAATCACACAGTGTTGCTTATTTTGTGACCTACAGAATAATGGGAAAAACACCAACATTTTCTTTTCTTTTTTTTTTTTTTTGTTGGTAATCTTTTTAACTGCAACAAGAAAGAAGTCTTTTAAACACTATTACCAAAGCTGTTGCAACATTTTTGGCAATGCTTGTATGCTCAGACAAAAAAAAAAAGCCATGCTAATTTTAAGGCCATTAAAAAGAAAAGAAAAAGAAACAGAAGGAACAAATCTATGTTTATGCAACCAAAAACATACTTAGGTAGGGAATGGTATTTTATCTTTGAGCTTCTGAGTTAGACACTCACAAACCCAATTCACTATCTCCATAACCCTCATGTAATCATTTACACCAGTGGAAAGTAGATCTAACATGATGCCATTTTGATTTGATTGCTAGCATTTTATACCACTTTGCCCTGGGATAAATGACTATGCAGGGTGCAGGGCAATGGTGACTTAAGCCAATGAAGTTGATAGGAGTTTTGCTTGGGAAATGAATTAGGAGGCTGGAATCCTTTTTTTCCAAAGCCTGGCTCTAATACATATTTATCTCACCCTGGGAATGCAGTATTCTTGCTATTTCCCTCCCCACTGCAACTGGAACTGATTTTTAAGGTGTAATGCAATCAGTCCCAGACTCAGTCTCACTGTACTGACCATCTTGCATGTTCTTCCCTATGCCCCCATAGTTACCTCTGAATGTCCCTTTAGGAGCTTTTGTCTCTTGCTATAAAAAGTTGCTCGCCTTTGAAAAATCCTTCATTTGACAAACCCATTCTAAATACTTGGACCTTCTTAGCCCTAGGACATTTCTGATTGATTAGAAGCTGGAAGTAATCCAAGACATCACTTTGAGTGAAATTAAAAACACCATCTTGTCCATGGATCTGGGAACATTTGTGCACCTGAAGGGCAGGCATTTCCACTATAGGAGATGCTTTCAATAACATGGCACCTCTTATTGTATTTTGGAAATGGGCTTGTTTTCCAACCCTGTATCCCATGACCCCTGACTTTGCAAAAGCACAGATTTGGACCTAAACTCAGTAGGATGGTGCATCTTTGTGAAATGGGCCAAATCAAAACCCCAGATCTGAGCATCCTTATGTTTTGGGGCAGTTCAGACCCAGCCCCAAACATTTTTTAAACTCTGTTTCTTATTACTTCCTTCCTCATTACAAGTGAGGCACAGAGTGACTCTGAGGGAAGAAAAGTTTATCTTAGCTTCAACTAGTTTGTCCTGAAGGAAGCTCCTTTGCAGTTTACCAAGTAAGTTGGCTGTTGATGTCTAATGACTGCTAAGGCCTCCATTTGCCTCTGAAATGTATTAATGTGCAGGATAAATTCACATAAATGTTATATCTAGAGCATGTTAAACAGAAGCTATTAAAGTTACACATTTTTAAATCAACAGGTCCAGATAACTTGCAATCAAGAGTTTTAAAAGAGCAGGCTGAGGAGTTTGCTCGCTAGTTAATGATGATTTTCAATAATTCTTGCTGAAACACTGAGGAAGATCCAGAAGACTGGAAGAAAGCTACTGTTGGGTCAATTTTTAAAAAAGGTAAAGGGGATGAACTGAAGACCCCTCTATGGTCAGGATACTCAATTAGAAGGACTGGGTTCAAGTCTCTTTTTCATGTGACACAAAGTGGAGATTTGAAGCTGGATCTTCCACATCCTGGGTGAACAGTATAGTCACTAGGCCATCAGATAAAAGGCAACATCCTTTTTTCCTTATTTGTTCTTGAAAAAGGAATGACATGGCTTAGCTACCTAACTCTGAGACCTGGTTCACAGCTCTGAATCCAACATGGTGGAGATGTCTAACTCCCTATAATGGGGTGGCGTTTAGGTAACACCCCTCTTTGTCCATTTTACTCCTAGCTTGGTTAGGCTGCACCCTGCTCAGTGTGTTGTCTTCTGGGAAACCATTTTTAGGCACGTAATTCTCCCCAAGGGCATTGCTGGGCCCCCAAGCCACAGTTCCTAGCACAGACAGCTCTGGCACCTGTGAGGAGCACAGCTGGGGACAGCCAGGGATAGCCCTTTTAGATCTCCCACCCTGCAGCACCTAACTGAGGCAAGTAGCCTGGCATGGGAGAAGAGGAGTGAAATTTAAATGCCTGCTTCTGCGTGGCCAGCCCCAGGCAGCGTGCTCTGGTGGTGGCTGCAACTGCATGAGATTCGACTCTGGGAGGACCAGCACAGACAGTGCAGGTAAGAGCTGTCTATGTGCCCAATGGGCAAGGAGGAGGGAGAGGGGAGCTGGGCCAGGTGGCAGTAAGTGAGCAGGGCCCCAAGCCGGCAGCAGGTGACCAGGTCCAGTGGCGTGGCAACAGGGAGCAGTGGGGGACCAAGATGCCAGGCACCTGGCCAGCCCCACACCAGGGCCAGGTTAGGCAGCCCTGGCCCAGGCTCCCCAGTTTTAGGGTGCCACTTAAAGATCTCCCCTCCTTGGGGTAGCATAGGGGGGTGACCCCTTCTGCTCTGTGCAGGGTGCTGCACATGGTGGGGGGGACATGAAGCTAATGGGGGGGGGCAGCAAATTTGATTTGGCCCCTGGGCACCAGAAAGCAGGGACAAATTACCACACAGGCCTATGCGGCCCATGCCCAGGGGCCCACACTATGCAGGGACTCTCTGCCCTGCTGGCACTGGGGGGAAAGGGGACCTCCCTTTGCCAGAAACTGAGTTCCTCTCTCCTACCCCATCCCTGGGCCAGCTGGTCCATCTGCAGAGACAGGGCCAGCTGGCTTGCAGTACAGCCTCTGGCATGGTTTTTGGGCTGCACTGCATGTGCCAGTCAGCCCTGCCACCCCTGGGTGCCAACCAGCAGGGCTGGGGATGGTCTCTGGCTCCAGGGACCTCCAGTGCCAGTCTGCCTTCAGGAGGCAGGACCCTAGGCTGGTAGCGGGTAAGATGTGTCCACAGGTGGGGGGAGTCCCAGGGCCCTGTGGCCCCAATCTGCCTCTGCCAGAAATCTTGGCTATGCCACTGGGCAGGTCTTGCTGCCCAGCAGCATTTTCGGCCAGGTGATGGCCCCAGGCCAGGTCAGCGGGTGAGCAGGCCCCAGGGTGGCCAGGAGCAGCACCAGGTGAATCAAGTCCTCTTTTCTCAACTCAGTCATGACAAGGGGATCCAGGAGGACAGAAGAAATACTATAAGGACTCCTTCTACTGCTTTAGAAGTGAGGCATTGTCCCCATGAATTCAAAAAAGCTGGCTGGCAATCAGCTTCAATAGCATCAAATCAGACAGCAGATCTCAGTCCGTTTTGAAGAGAGTCACCTTGCTCAAGAGGCTGAGAAAGGTCTGAGGAGGAAGGAAAATGTACAGCATCTTCACTAGTGCTTGTGCCCCTTCCAAGCAACCACCCCTCACATATTTGTAAAAAAAAAACAAAACAAAAAACCTATAAAACAGAAATGGACTTCTTAGCTGCCTTAAGCCTCAGCAGTGACCTTTGCCTAGCAGACATTGTCTTCGTATGTAGGGATAGCTGCCACCACCAATATATTGGTTGAAGTAACAATATTTAGCAAACCCAAAATGAAAGAGCCCAATGTGTCCAACAGGTGAGCTGGGTCCTTTTCCCAGACACAAATCTTCATTGTTTCACTTGCTTTGCTCCAATTCTAGCAGTTCTCCCCCAGTCTTCCAGCTTCATGCCCTACCACCAGGGCCCATTGACTTCCTGTAGCTCCAGTAACTGTTTTTCAGCCTTTATTAGAATCAGGTGCAGTCACCTGACTGATCCAGCAGTCATCTGATTTCTTCCCCAATGGGTCTGATAATCCCCACCAGGACCAAACCCCTATTCTTATTGAAAGACCTCTGCCTCAGAACAGGGCTGGCTGGCCTCAGGCTTCCTATCTAAGTCATTTTTGTCCCTACCACAGGAGCGTCGCTGCCCCAGGGCAACAGCCCAGACCCTATCCCCTATCCAAAGGCCATACCCCCTGGCTGCAGGCCACGCCCCCAGCTGGGGATGGGGCCGGGAGCGGCCGTGGTGGCCACGGGCGGCTGGGCCCTGGATCCCCATCCCAATCGGGCTGGAGACTGGGAGAGGTGGGGCCCCACCAGATCCGGGGCACTGGTGCTGGGATTCAGGGCACAGGCCCCGTGTGCCCAGCACCAGTGATGCCACTGCCATACCATAACTTTTATTATAAAGAAACCAGTCTTCCTGAAATGTCACATTTCTTCTCATCTCAGAGGAATTTTTCTGGAAAGACCGCTAAAAATCAGACAAGCAATTTTAAAGTCAGCAGGTCAGACTCTCATATGGTAGAAATCATTGTAGTTCTACTGAAATCAGCTGGAGCTATATTAAACCAGTGAGAATCTTGCCCAGAGTGCTGTGAACCTGTACCCATGTTCAATAATCTCCTAGTATTTGTTAATCTGATATTTGCAAGAATTATTGCAAATTCTGGGAGGCAAAGTTAAATGCAGGATCTGGTTGGATCTCAGTGATAGAGGCCGGTTAAAGGGATGGCCAACTGAAATTAGATCAATAATTATGCAGAAGTTGGGTTGGTGGTTTAAAATGGAAATGATTAAGGCAGCAAAGTCAACACATAACCACAAGTCAGCCACAAAAAATACAAGATTTTCTTACAAATTATGATTTTTCTTAAGATTAAATGAAAAAATTAGGGTTTAATTTATGCATTATTTTACCTTTTTGGTTAGACTTTGTCCATATTTTCAAGATTTTCTCTTCAACCATTGGGGTAGAAACTATTTTTAAAAGATAAAGCCTTAGAATCTCACATAATCACAGGACTTCAAGCAATGGTACTTACAAAAAAGCACAAGAATTGTGATAAAGTTGTGAGATGGCAACCCTGTTAGAAGGATTGTATAGAAATAGAGAACTGTCTGGATCCATTAATTATTAAACTATTAATTTCTGTGCATTCTGCTGATTGATTTTTTTTTAAAGTGGTTTGCGTATTCACTGAACAACATTGCACTATACTTCAACCTTAACTCCTTTTTAATTGAGATATTTAAGAATATTCTTAAAAAGCTACATTAAATCTTTGACATTCTGCTTTCTAGTTGACCTAACTCTAGAATGACTAACAATCCTTCTGACTAAGAAAGATCTGATTAACAGCCTTGGAAAAGGAAGTGAAAAAAAGCAATCTCATCTCCTCCTCCAGGAGGAGAAAGTGTGGCACTGTAGTGCAGTGGTTTGCAAACTACAGGTCAAGATCCAGTACCAGATTGCAGACTCTCAGGTACTGAGTCATAGCATCCCCTGCTGCAAGACTGGACTGCATTGTTTAAAAATGTAACTGTTGTGTTGCAGGCATAAATGATTTTTTCCAACTGGGTCTCAAGAAAGCATTTGTAAACCACTGCTCTAGTGAATCAGGATTGATGAACTTCAAATATCCAACTTGGGTGAGTTAGGTCTTAATTTGTAAATGTTCTATGGAATAAACTGGAAGGGCGATCCAGTACCCACAGCTGCAGTTACAGTCTTGGAACATACCAATTTCTTAGAGGGTTCATAATGGCTTTTAAACTACTGTACTGAGTGAACTATGTGAACATTATCACAGGATTGATCAGAGATCAAGTTAAGACCTCAGAATAGAAGGATGTTATCACAAGGCCGATCAAAGGTAACAAGAGAGTGTCTAATAATGAACTAAACACCATATCAGTTTGCTTGTTATCTATATTAAAAGCAGAAGTGGAATCCAGGCATGAAGTTCAGATCTGGATTTGGTGTTCAAAAACTCTTGCTAAGGAATACAAAGTCAATCATCAACTAATCCTATATTATTCAATTCATGATCTGGTTTTTGGACAAACTTTCCAGCTCAGTCAGCATCACTAGACCCGGGCAGATAACTCCTAGGCTATGTTCACACATACACTTATTTTGAAATAAGTTATTTCAAAATGAGTTATGTCAAAATAAAGTCCCTATTTTGAAATAAGTTAATTAGAATTAAGAAAATGTGAATTCATATTAATGGAAAGCCTGCTATCTAATCAGCTGTTATTTCAAAATGGTTATTTTGAAATAAGGCCATTCGGACATGTTTCGAAACAATGGTGTTGTTTCAAAACAGCCATTTCAAAATGACTATTTCAATTTCAAGTGAGGTTTTACTGTTTTGAAATAACAGCCATTATTTTGAAACAATGGGTCCTGTTTTGAAATAATGGACCGTTGTGTGGACATAAGAAATTTTATTTCGAAACAGCTGTTGTTTCGAAATAAGACTCATCTGAACACAGCCCTAGAGTCTGATATTGGCCAAGCAGGTTGTATTCTAGTCAGCTAAAAAGGTTCTACTCAGCTAAAAGGAAGGCAAAAGTAATCCAGGACAAAGATAGTCATGTTCCTGTCCAACCTCATATGCAGAAGATGCCCCACACTGGAGAAGTTCTTAGGGTGCAGCTTGACAAAGCCCTGACTGGGATAATTTAACAGGGGTTGGTCTTGCGTAGAGTAGAGGACTGCATCCTGAGCTCTCTTCCAACCCTCTCCTTCTATGATTTTATTGTCCCCATTGCTCTTCTGCATTCTCTAATTAGTGGATGTAAAGTTCCTAACTCCCAATATTGAACATCTATATAAGCCTTTCACTGAGGGTCCCCTAAGCTTTTAAAATGTTAATCCCCACAATCCCACTGTGACGTAAGCTATTATTAGTACTCCATTTTGACAGATGAATCAGCGGAGACATAAAGAAGGTTCATATATTCATAGATTACAAGGTCAGAAGAGATATTCCAGTTTGACTTTGTATATGGTGCAGGCCAGGGAATTTCCCTCAAAATAATTCCTAAAGCAGGTATTTTAGAAAAACATTCAGTCTGGATTTTAAAATTGTCTTTGTTGGGCCCTTGGTAAATTGTTGCAATGGTTAATTACCCTCACTGCTAAAAACGTCTGCCTTATTTCCAGTCTGAATTTGTCTGGTTTCAACTTCCAACTGTTGGATCTACCCTTCTGTGCTAGGCTGATGAGCCCATTGTTAAATAGTTGTTTGCCATGTAGATGCTTATGCATCTTCTGTTTCTTAAACTAAAGAGATTGAGCTCCTTGGGTACAGCTACACTGGAGCCTTAGGTTGACTTAAGGAAGGTTAAGTCAACCTACAGACTTCTGAAGCCACACAGGGCTTTTATTAAGTCAACTTAAGTGGTAAATCAACCTTAAGAAGTGGTGTTCTTAAGTCAATCTTAAATCAACTTAAGCCAATGTAGAAAGGAGAAAGCCCTTAAGTTGACTTAACTGGCCTCCAGGCCCACTCCCAAAATTCCTGGCCACCAGGAAGGACCAACCTAGCACCTGCCAGTGTGGCCACAGGCATTCAACACAAGTTTTCCATGTGGACTCTAAGTCAACTTAATAAGGTCAACTTTAAGTCGACCTAACAGAGCCTCCAGTGTAGACATACCCCATGAGTCTAACACTAGAAGGCATGGTTTCTAATCCTTTAATCAGCCTTGTGGATCTTATCTGAATCTTCTCTAGTTTAAGATCTTTTTGAATTGCAGGTGCCAGAACTGGACACAGTGGTTGCACCAATGCCAAAAAGAGAATTAACAACCTCTCTACTCAGGCTACAGCTTCCCCTGTATCCGCGTCCCAAGATTGCATAAAGACTAGATTGTGCCTGCAATGGAGCACAGGAAGAGGGAGTGGGTGCCAGTGCATATCTGTGTGGGGTACAGTTATAATCACCATACTCGCAGTATGCACAGAAATGCTAGAACACAGGTTCTGCAGCTGTATGTGCTTCCTGAAAATGCCCTGAGGCAAACTGACCCTGGTATGAGCTACACAGATCTTCCTCAGCCTCCCACAGCAACTAAAAGCTCTGCCAGTCTTGCCCAAGGTCATACGAGGGGCAGCATTGGAGTCTGGAACAAGCCAGCAGTCTTGCATCATAGGCCTTCCCTTCAATTACCACTTCATTCTGGAATATAAAATATAGCAGAGAGGCAGGTGTTTATGGGCTGGTTACATTTCACCCAACTGCACATATTGTTTGACATTCAGCCCCCACAATCCCAAAAGAATAAACAAGCCCATCTAGCGATCTATCATGTTTCTGCCACTGTAGTGCCTAGATGAAGAAGAAATTAATTCCATGGGAGTCTCAGTTTTCAAAATGTAATATTATTTTTCAATCAGTGGGTCAGTTTCCATTCTGGGTTGCCTCCAGGCTCTGTGTTTGAGTTCCTGGCACTATATGGAGTGCGGAGGTAAATGTTTAAATCTCATTTGCTCTGACATTTTACAACATTTCAATAACATTTCTCTTAATGCTATATTTTCTAAAAGTCTTTAAAACAACATTTGATCCAAGGTCTTGTTACACATTTCAGGCAATAAGCCCTCAGCAAAGAGCCTAATCTGAGGCTCAATCCTGCTGCCACTGAAAATAGGGGGAGTTCTGACAATGACTTCAGTATGGGTAAAATGAGGGGTGGGTGGGGTTGGAAGTAACTACACTTGATTTTATTCTGCATGTAGAATAGACTAGACAACTGTGAGCCAAGCAATAAGTAAACCCATTGGGTTTTTATTCAGGGTATGCCTTCCAATATATGTCTGTGTGGCAAAAGAGCAACGATCCTACTCTATTAACACATAGCTCTTATTTAGGGCTTTTCATTAGTAGATCTCAAGGCACTTTGCAAAAGAGGGTGATAATCATTATTCCCATTTTACAGATGGGAAACTGAGCCATGGAGAAGTAAGTGCTAGTCAGGCAATTTTCTTTCCTGTGTGGGAGTTTGATTTCAGCAAATTGCAAACACACTGTCTGGCCACACAAGGAATCTAGAACTGAGATTTTGTAATTTTATGGGGTTGCCTCGGTGCTGGTCTTACCAGTCACTGGGAGAAAAGTTTAAGTATGGGAGCAGGTTGGAATCACCAAGTAAACAGCCTATGTAATTGAAAGTTTAAAAAACCTTTTCAAAACCGACATTCTGATGGTCTTTATGCTGTGTGGCTTTGCTCTGTGCATTTCAACTTCCACTGGGAGTAGCTGGCTTCCATCTCTATATCTCTTCTTCTGTACTGATTTAGCACATAAGATTTATATGAGTGTGTGGGCATTGAAAGGTCACAGAATCATGGAAGTGTCGGGTTAGAGAGGACCTTGAGAGATCATCTAATGCACTCCCTCATGCTGCAACAGTACTGAATAAACCTAGACCATCCCTAGCAGGTTTTGGCTAACCTGTTCTTAAAATCTCCAGTCACAGGGACTCTACAACTCCCCTGGTAAGCCAGTTCCAGTGCTTAGCTCATTATATTTAGCAAGAGTTTCCCAATATCTAACTTTAACCTCCCTTGCTGCAGATTAAGCCAATTACTTTTTGACTTTTCCAGTTATCAAGGAAGGCTGACAGTTCCTTGGGCCCTCACTAGTCCCTGGGGCCCTCCTTGTTTCCTTTTTTAAGACAGGTACTGTGGGTGCTCCACTACAGCACTCTGGGAATCTCATCCCTCATCCATGAGTTCTCAGAGATAATTGCTAAAAGTTACAAGTCTGCCTCAGTTAATTCTTTAAGTACCCTGGGGTTCACCTGAACAGTCCCTGTCAACTTGAATATAGGTAGCTTATCTAAATATTCTTTCACCTGTTTCCCCTCCATATTTTGGCTTGAATTCCTTCCCACATGTGTTGCTACACTTGTCATGGTATTTGGTCACAGTTTACCTTTCCAGTGAAAATTGAAGCAAGATAGACATTAAACTCCTAGGCTATGTCTACACTATAGGGCTCAGGGAAATTGACTTATTAAGTTGACTTAGTGAGGCCCTATTTGTTTAAGTCAACTTTATAATGTTAACTTAAGCAAGGGGACCCATTTAAAATCAACTTAATAAGTTGACTTTAAATGGGTCCCCTTGCTTAAGTTAACATTATAAAGTCAACTTAAAAGGCTCTATTGCACGAAGTTTACTTTATTAAGTCAGCTTTAATAGCCACATTGTATTAAGTCAACATAACTCTTAAATTCAACTTTAAGTGTGAGTTATTAAGTCAACTTAAGCAAGTGTTTAACTTGACTCAATAAACTCCAAATCTGCCCAGGGAGTTGCTTAAGTTGACTTAAGCCTGCTTAACTCATGTTAAGCCCCTACTGCCAGGATTGGCAACTCAGGCTCCATGAGCCACCTGTGGCTCCCTGAGTGTCCTGTTCTGGCTCCCTAGTGCTGGCGGGGTGTGTGTGGGTGGTGTATTTTCCCTCTGTCCCTCCCTCCCTGCACTAGTAGAGCAGAGGGGCACCATCTACATCCAGCCCAGCTGTCCTTCCCAAGAGCAGTGGCAGGAAACTGCACCTTGCAGAGGCAGAGCCCTGGAGCAGCCACTCCATGGAGTTCAGGCCACTTCAGGCCTGAAAAGAGACCACCTCACCCCCCAGACCATCAATCAGGCCCATTTAGCCCTTGGGTGGCCAGTTCAAAGCAGCCCAAACTCTGCATAGGAGCCATTCCAGGGCCTTGCCTCCACAAGGAGCAGCTCCCTACCACCACTCTTGGGAAAGACAGCTGAGCTGGAGGTAGGCAGAGCCTCTCTGCTCCACCCCACCAGCAGAGGGAGAGATGGGGGGAGCATGTGCCACCCTGTTGCAGGGTACACTGCCCCTGCTCACTCAAATGCAGGGAGTGCCCTGGTTTGAGCCCCAAACACAGCCCCTTCCATTTAGGGCAATGCAGCCCATTGGCCAGAGTCAAGGTTCACAGGCCCTGGTGGCACAGGGGAAGCATCCCCAGGTAGGGGGGTTCAAGCCCACCCACTCCACTGAACCCCAGCCCAGGGGTTACCATGGGGCTTGGCCCAGTCAGCAGGGATCCATGCCACAACATGCCAACTGAGCCCATGACAATACCACAGCTCACCCCACTGGGCACTGCCCTGGGCTGCTTCCTACCCAGGACTTGGACAGCATTCCCCATTTCAATTCTCTGGGTCCATCCAGCTTCACCATGTCTTTGGCCTGGGTCCCAGGATCCTCACAGCAGAGTACACCTCAATCAGCAGCACACCCAGTAGTCAGCATCCTCAGTCTCTCAATGGTGTGCTCCTTTAAGGCAGGGGCCAAACCAGACCCTCAGTGGGAGCCTCCACCACACATCTGCTCTCTCTGCTAGCCTGCCCCAGACTGAGGGGAACTGCAGCCTTTTATACCTGGGCAGCTGTTGGAGCATGCCCAGCAGGGCCTAAGGGGCGGGGCCACCCCTTTCCTTAGGGCATATAGGCCTGCTTGAGTGCAGGGTGAGTCCACCCTATCACACACCCACATAAACCACCCCCACCAGTGCTATGGGGCTATGGCGCAGCCATGGACCAGCTCGGGCTCATGGGGTTGAGGGGGTGGGGAATGGCTTTTCCCCTCTTCTGTTGCAGACATCTGCCCTAGTGTATACATAGCCCTGGGTCTTCTTGAAGTTGTCTGTTACTAACTCTTCTCACCTGCTAAGAAGAAGACCTGCACTCCCTTTATCTTTCTATTGTGCCTCATGAATATATATCTCCTCTTCTCCTTAATGTCTTGCATGTCCCTTGCTAGGTGTAACTCATTTTGTGTTTAGCCTTTCTGATTTTTTTCCTACATGCTTGCATTATTCTTTTTTGCTCCTCCTTAGCAATTTGTCCACACTTCCACTTTTTTAGGGTTCCTTTTTTTATTTTCAGGCAATTAAAGAGTTCCTGACAGAGCAATTTTGCCCTCTGACTATTCCACCTATCTACTATTGCTCCTCACCTCTTTCTGGGTCTTAGAACAAGTGTAACTATTCTTGATGCATCATTCAATATCTTTTCTCTCCTGGCCTGTCCTTTCTGACAACCTTCTGTGCCAATATTACTGTCATGAGATTAGTCCCATCAAGTTTCTGTGATGCCAATTAGATCAAAATTTAACTTAAGATACTGAATAAACTCCCTGCTGTTATTGCTCCTGTGATCCTATTTCCCTCCCAACACATAACCATCTGTACCTGCCTGTGGGTTTTGGTCATCTCACCCCTTTAAACTTAGTTTAAACCTCTGTTCCCTCAGTTGGTGAGTTGGTGCATGATGGCACTCTTCCTCTGCTTGGGCAAATGGACTCCATCTCTTTGCTTCAGTCCTCCTTCGCAGGGGGGGGAACATTAAGCTAAGTAGCAGCAGTGTCGAAAAGGACCGGGGGTCGTGGTGGATGGGAAGCTGGATATGAGTCAGCAGTGTGCTCTTGCTGCCAAAAAGGCCAATGGCATACTGGGCTGCATCAAAAGAAGTATTACCAGCAGATCAAGGGATGTGATCATTCCCCTCTATTCTGCACTGGTGAGGCCACATCTAGAATACTGGGTTCAGTTTTGGGCTCCCCACTACAAAAAGGACAGGGACATGCTACAGAGAGTTCAGAGGAGGGCAGCCAAAATGATTAAAGAGCTGGAGCACAAGCCCTATGAGGAAGGACTGAAAGCATTAGGCTTATTCAGCCTGCAGAAGAGAAGATTGAGGGGGGATTTGATAGAGCATCCCTTCAAGTAGTTGAAGGTTGCTAAGGAAGATGGAGTTCGACTGTTCTCTGTAATAACAGAGGACAGAACGAGGAGCGATGGTCTCAAGTTGCGGTTAAGGAGGTCGAGGCTGGATATTAGAAAAAACTTTTTTACTAGGCGAGTGGTGAAGCCTTGGAATGAGCTGCCAAGGGAGGTGGTGGAGTCTCCATCTTTGGAGGTGTTTAAGGCCCCGCTGGACAAAGCCATGACTGGGATGGTTTCGTGGGAGTGGTCTTGCCTCTGGCAGGGGGTTGGACTAGGTGACCTATGAGGTCCCTTCCAACCCTAGGATTCTATGATAACAGCATCCATGGCCAAGAAAGTCAAAGCTCTCCTGTCATCTGCACAACCGTTCATTCATCTTCACGATGCATGTGTCCCTACCTGAACCCTTATCCTTACCTGAGAAGATGGCCAAGAACATCACCAGTGCCCCTGAATCCTTTACCTTCATTCCTGTAGTCCCTGCTGATCTGCTCATGCTCAGACTTGGCAGCATCACTCACGTCCATGTGAATGAACAACACGGGGTTGTTGTCAGAGGGATGAATGCAGCAAGCAGATGCTGTTTTCTTCATTGGCCATTATTGTTGTTGCTTTATTATAGGAATGTTTTTAGTAACTGCAGTGTGATGCTTTGGGGAGCATAGATAGGACATTACTCCTTCTGTGAAGGATTTACCACTAAGGGTCTTGGAAATACCTGGGCAAACCATGATGTCTACATGGAGCTCCAAGTTTAGAAGTCACCGTATAAATGATTGCAACAGACAAAATGAACTGTGAGGCTGTCCATGAGACTGGTAGTACCATATTATGTAGCTTTTGAAGTTATTGTCTATAAATTATTCCCTGCTATTTTGAAAACCAGAATGAAGTCAAATCGATGCTGGAAATCTTAGGCAGGCACCTGGATATTGCACTACACATTCCTTGAAATCAGCTGGAGTTTGAAAGTACAAACCCAGCTTATTTTGTACTAAGTAGAGGTTACAAAACAAGCCACAAAGTTATTTTGATTATTTTAACATTGTGAACATTTTAAGTCAGCCGTTTTGCATATGCTCATTAAATGGTTGCTATTCACGTATTTTTATTAATTGGATTTTTTAAGCGTGTAGTTAAGGAGATGCTGAACATCTGGTAGCTAAGAACTGTTAAGTTTTAGGTCCATACTCCACAATCCCTGCAGAGCCCTGCTAAATTAAATTGGACTCTGCAAAAGCACAGAGGTTGGTGCTAATGAATCTTGCTTTGGATCCAGACACTTTGTTATTAAATTTGTCACCCCTCCAGAGTTACAAATTAAAGACTGGCATGAGCTGCAAAGGTTAAATACGAATTCACATTTCAAAGCCCCAAAGTTCTTTCTCAAGTGATTTCTCTTACTTCTAATATTGGGAATGGAAGAATTTCTCCTTTTTCTGGTTTTTGGTTGTAGGGATTGCCCAGGTTGGCCTGAACACAATATTGGCCATGTTTTGAGTCTAAGGCTCCTAGAAGCATCATCTCCTGTCCTTCTTCTACAAGGGAACAACAAGTCTTTGACGTGCTTTGAGCTTTCCTTCTTTCTCACTTTGGATAATGTGACCTTATCGATCTTCCCATAGATCCTCAGTTTGTGGAAGGAAAGAGATGAGACCAATCTTTGCCTAGATTCCCATCAGAATTTTTTAAGACTCTGTCAAAGGTCCTAGCCTCACAAGAGTTTGTGGCAACTGAAGGCTCACTTCAAGATATGGACCCTAATGCCAACTCTGAAGTCTTGGTACCTTGTATCTCACTTGAGAATAACGTTAATGCTCTTGATTCCCTCTCCTTTCCCCCAGCTGGTCTGAGATGGATGAGAAGAATGTCTACCAATATTTAATATCCAGGCATTAGCAACAGCCTGTCCCAAATTTAACACCTTAGGCTATGCCTACATCTAAAATTTTAGTTTGGATTTGCTAGTCTGAACTAAATAAGTCTGAGGTTAGTTCGAACTAACCGCATCTTTTTAGTTTGAACTAGCCGCAGGTTCTAGTTTGAACTAACATTTTAGTTCGAACTAGAACACATGGCTAGTTCAAACTAATGGCTTAGTTCGAACTTTTTAACTTCAAACTAGCCATTATTTTGCATCTTGCATGTGCTTAGTTTGAACTAAAATTCCAACTAAGCCAGCGAGTCTGAATTAACCAAGGGTACTTATTAGTTCGGGTTAACTTTTGCCTAGTCCAAACTAAGAAATTTCTTAGTTTGAACTAGACAAAGGCTAGTGTGGCTGTGGGCCAAATTAGTCCAAGCTAAGCCTCCTTAGTTCAGACTAATCTGGCAGTGTAGACATAGCCTTAGATTCTGTGGAGAAAGGTAGAACCATTTTACCTACAAATGAGACAATATTCTAGCCTGTTAAGAATATGTGGTTAACACCCACTTCTGGATCTTCCGTGTTTTTACACAGTCTAGCACAGTAAGGCTGTGGTCCTTGAAAGAGGTTCTTAGGCACGACCATAACACAAATAGTAAACAAACCTACCTGAAAAGGTTACACGGTGGAGGCTATGTTCCAAAGGGGCAGCTGTGTTAGTCTGGTTCAGCAAAACAAGTCCTGTGGCACTTAAGGACTAACACATTTATTTATCGCATGAGCTTTCGTGGGAGAAAATCCCACTTTGTCAGACATTTTGAAGATGAGAGAACTTACAGAATGGGAGGAAATAAATGCAAGGCAGTATAAGACATGGGATCAGGTCACACTGTAACAGCAGATCAAAGCAATTGTTAAGATTCAAATACTGGGAAACAACACATAGAAGAGGGTGTTTGGTTATGGTACAAATATGGTTGCCGAAGATGACATTCCAGCAGTTTTCATGAGTTAAGGCCAATATCTGGCTTGTTCAGAGAAGGCCCCAACCTGGATCCAACAGCTTTTGTATTTTCTCAGTGCAGGACTGTTGAGGAGATACACATTATCCAGCCTCCTGTTCCACAAGCAGTACCATGAGTGGTTTTCACTCTATATGCTGTTCCAGAAAGCAAATCTACCAGCGACCCAGTCTAGGGTCTGAAAAGCATTTAAGGCCTCATAAAAATAATCAAAAGCAACAAGCCTATTAGACAAAACCACAACTGGATGTCCCTCTGCAGGGCATGCAGTTAGATGCAAGGGACTGAACTCTTCATGGGCTCTCTTATGTCACTTTAAATGTGTAGCTTGCCCCTGTCAAATTACAATTTTATTTACACAATTTGCATCATTTATATACAGTTTTTAAGAGCTTTGTTTGTAAATACATTATATTTCGGGGTGCCCATCCTGAGATGCTTTAAAAGGACCCGACACACATTGAGATTAAATTACATATATATGGATTAGGACCACATGTAATCAGAAAAACTTGCAGAAATGGCCAAAGGAAAAGCATAATAATTGAACATTCCCTGGCACTATAAAGCAATTAAAAAAAAACAGTTCTATTAAATAAATGCTTAGGGAAACAATCCATAGAAACTTGATAAAAATTCACACACACACACACGCAAAATCAATGATGCATTAAGGAGGTTGTCAACACAAAAACTATTAGATGTAAATCATTATTTTATGTTCTAGCAGGAAGTTGGGTACATACAGTTCCCAGTGAATCCTTTGGAGAGGAGAGGAGAAATTTAAATGTTTTACCAGACAAAGTAGAAATAGCACATTATTTCACTTTATGACAATGATGAAAGCAACCCTGCAAGGTGCAGACCACTTTACTTGTCCAGCAAAGCACTGAAACATATGAGGGACTATTCACATTCTTACAGTTATGCTTCTGCTTAAAACTTTCTGGGTCAGGGCCAGAGTGCTCAGCACCAGCAGGATCAAGCCATCACAAACGATATGGGATGGAAGGGACCTCAGGAGGTATCTAGTCCAACCCACTGCTCAAAGCAGGACCAACCACTGAAACCACCCCAGCCAGGGCTTTATCAAGCCATATCTTAGAAACCTCTAAGGATGATGATTCCATCATCTTCCTACCTAACCAGCTCCAGTACGTCACAAAAAGGTTTTCCTAATATCCAATCTAGATCTCCCCCACTGCAGCTTGAGACCATTGCGCCTCGTTCTGTCATCTGCCACCACTGAGAACGGTCTAGTTCAATTCTCTCCAGAAGCCCCTTTCAGGTGGTTGAATTGAAGGCTGCTATCAAATCGCCCCTCATGCTTCTCTTTTGCAGGCTAAACAGGCCTTGTTTCCCCAGCTTTCCCTCAGAGGTCACGGGCTTCAGCTTCCTGATCATTCTTATTGCCTTCCTCTGGACTCTCTGCAATTTGTTCACATCCTTTCTGTAGTTGGTGGCCTAAAACTGGACATAACACTCCAAATGTCTCATAAGCACAAAAAATAATCCTCCTGAAACACTAGAAATGTAGAACTTGATTTTCAGCTGCTGTAAATTAATCTCACTCCATTGATGTCCATAGAGAGTCAATATCAACATCTGCCAACTGAGTATTTGGCCCATAATGAATTATGCAGCTGACATACTCCATCTTTTAAGACAATCCAAGCCTTTTTGAAGAAATAAAGTTAAGTAATAATGTAGATCAAATAAAGGTGATCCAAAAATTAGATGAATGCCCATTCAGGGTCATTCAACACCATGGAGCCACAACTTGGCATGTTTACATTTTGAAAGATACTGCAGCGTTGTATATTGTTTAAAGGTATCATGTACAATAAAGGAAAAACGGGTTGGTGCCCATCTTTGCTTCTTCATAATGTATGAGGGAGGCTTTTAAGGGGTTTTAATCCACTTATTGTATGCATTAGTAATTCAGAGATTGTCTACACTGCTTTCCTTGGAAGACAGAAGGACGAGCAGGATTATGATATCACATATATCAAGTCAGAGAAAACTGAGTGAGAAAGTGACTTTTATTCATATTACTTAAACTTGGATCAGTAACAAGTCAGAAGATAGGAAATGAAGAGAAGGGCTAAATGGTCAGTTTCCAAAATGGAGAGGGGTGAATAGTGTTGTCCCCAAGGTGGTCTGAATTAGGACCAATACTGTTCTACAGATACATAAATGATCTGGGAAAAGGGGTAAACAGTGGTGGGGCAAAATTGACAGATGACACAAAACTACTCAAGATAGTTAACTCCAAAGCAAACTGCAAAGAGTTACAAGGGAATCTCACAGACCTGGGTGACTGGCAACAAAAGGCCAGATGAAATTCAGTGTTGATAAATGAAAAGGATTGCACATTGGAAAACATAATGCCAACTATACAGATAAAATGATAGGGTCTAAATTAGCTGTTACCACTCAAGAAAGAGATCTTGGCGTCACTGTTGATAGTTCTCTGAAAACACTCACTCGATATGCTGCGGCAGTTCAAAAAGCTAACAGAATGTTGGGCATCATTAAGAGATGGATAGATAATAAGACAGAAAAATGGTATTGCCTTCTATAAATCCATGGTATGCTCACATCTTCTATGGTATTTGCAGATCCGGTCACCTCATCTCAAAAAGATATATGGAAACAGAAAAAGTACAGGAAGGGGCAACTAAAATAATTAGGGTTATGGAAAAGCTTCCATATGAGGAGAGATTAATAAGGATGGAATGTGTCACCTTGGAAAGGAAACTTCTAATGGGGTTACAGTAGAGATCTATAAAATCATGAGTGCTGTGAAGAAAGTAAATAAGGAAGTTTTATATACTACTCATGAGAAAAAGATAGCGGTTACCAAATGGAATTAATATTCAGTAGGCTTAAAATGAACAAAAGGAAAACTTTCTTCACACAATGCTCAGTCAACTTGTGGAACTCCTTGCCACAGGCTGTTGTGAATGCCAAAACTATAACAGAGTTCAAAGAAGAACTAGGTAAGTTTATGGAAGATAGATCCATCGATGGTTATTAGCCAAATGGGCAGGGATTGATGTTTGCCAGAACCTGGGAAAGGCCAGCAGGGTGGATCACTTGTGGACTACTTGTTGTATTCATTCTATCTGAAGACCTTGGAATTGACCATGGTCAGAGTTTCTTATGTTCTTATATTCTTTGTATTTGTTTTGTTTTTTTAAATAACTGTTTAACTCAATCTCCTTGTAAACAGCCAGATGGAAAGATCTGTTTGTTTAAGCCTGAACATCAACACTCCTTTAGTTAATGACTGTGAACTCTAGTTACATCAAGTCCTACAAGAAGATATCCAGAAAAAGATCAAACTCTGCATTCTTATGTTCCTAACATCCAAAAAAAAAAAAAAAAGACAATTAAAACTCAAGCCCTCCCACCCTTCTTTTATGTGTCAGAATTGAGTGTAAAAGGACATCGTCTTAGGAGGCTCACTTTCCATTTCGCACTGTGCCACAGATTTCCTGTGTGATCCTGGGCGAGCTACTTAACCTCTCTCTACTGCTATTCCCAACCTGGGAGAGAACACAACTGCCCTACTTAACAAGGGTGTCATAAGGATAAATATTAATCTTTTAATATTAAATATGAAAAGCAACGAGAGTCCTGTGGCACCTTAGAGACTAACAGATTTCTTTGAATGTAAGCTTTCCTGGGTTCCAACCCACTTCTGACAAAAGAAGTGGTTTGGAGCCCACAAAAGCTTATGCCTGAAGAAAATTGTTAGTATTTAAGGTGCCACTGGACTATCCGTGTTTTCACAGTACACAGACTACCACGGCTACCCTTCTGTGAGGGAGTCCCATACTTCAGTAATGGGAATGTATAAGTACCGTAGAGGAAGAGAAGGATAACGTGCCGAGTCTTTGAGTATTGACAATTTTGGAAAGGTGGCCATGTGGCCATAATTTAGGTTGAAACTCATTTTTCATTATGAATCTCTCTTACAATGGAATTTGGCTCTTTGCCCAAGGAGGTCTTTTTGTGGTTTTGTTTTGTTTTGGTTTTGACTAATATGCCAGTAAACTGGTGGACTCTTTTTTTTAAAAATACAATGATTATCAGGTGTAAAATTCTTCTAAGTTCTCTTTTCCACCTGAGTTAGAAAATGGCAAGTAGGCTTATTAAATATATTTTGTTGGGCTAGATGTGCAGCACTTGATTAAATTTCTCAGCTTCATAGAAAAATTTTAAAAGTCATTACATTTTTAAATAGGAACAACAGAGTGGCACATGGGATCAAGGATTTAACATAAGGTGACAAATACCTACTGGAGACAGAAGATTTAATTACAAATTTGGACCTGTTTTTCATAAATGCTGAACACTCACCAGATGCAGAGGGCCTGGGTGGGCACAGGCCCACCCAATTGGCCAGCTGACCTACCTACCACTGCCCAACTGCAGGTGCAAGTGGCAGCGCTGCAGGCAGATGGGCTGCACTCTGCCGGAAGCTGGCTACGTCCCTGGCACCTGCTACACCATTTGAAAAATCAGGCAGTACATGTCTCAAGTTGGGCACCCTAAGTAAATGGCCATTTTTGAAAACTTTGGCATAAGTCTTGAGCGCTATTCTTTGCAGAGATGGATGTTAAAGAGTAAACTAAGCTGGAGCCGGGGTAGGAAATCTGTGCAAGAATCATAAGAACACAAGAACAAACATACTGGGTCAGATCAATGGTTTAACTAACCATCTAGTCCAGTAACCTGTCTTCTCACCATGCCCAATGCCAGGTGCTTCAGAGAGAATGAATAGAACAGGTGACCATCAGGCGATCCATCCCATCCTTCCTTTCCCAAGCTGAAAAGTCCCAGTCTTATTCTCTTCTCACTTGGAAGCTTTTCCACACCCCAAGTCAATTTAGCTGCCCTTTTCTGTACCTTTTCCAACTCCATATGTCTTTTCTGAAATGGGGCGACCAGACCAGCAAACACTGTTCAAGATGTGAGCATAGCATGGATTTATAGAAGGCATTACCATTTTTAACGTATTATTATCTATCCATTTCCTAATGATGCCCAACATTCTGTTAGCTTTTTGAACGGCCACTGCATAGCGAGTGGATGTTTTCAGCCAACTATCCAGTGTGATTCCAAGATCTCTTTCTTGAGTGGTAATAACTAATTTAGACCTCACCATTTTATCTGTATAGTTGGCATTATGTTTTCCAATGTGCGCTACTTTTAATTTATCAACGCTGAATTTCACTTGCTATTTTGTTGTCCAGTCACCCTCTTCTGTGAGACCCCTTTGTAACTCTTCACTGCTTCCCCCTTTTCCCAGAGCATTTATGAGTATGTAGAACAGTTCTGGTCCCAGTCCAGACCCCTCATGGACACAACTATTTACCCCTCTGCATTTTGAAAGAGCTTCCTCCAGAATCATTCCTTTAGAGGGTAGGGTTTGCCTTCCATGAACAAGCTCCTCATATTACCCAATCTCATGGATTTCTGCAATCTATGTGGAATCTGGGGCACCCCTGGAAAATTAAAGCCACTGGTGCACAGGTGCTGGGCTTTCTTGCTGGCCCTGGATCCAAGGCAGTTGGCTCCCAGCCTGTGACAGCATAGCTCCTGTCTTGGTAGTTCCTGTGTCCGCCCACAAAGGGAATTCCCCAGCAGAGACCATAGGCCACAGAAATGTACCAAAGTCTCCCGTATATCTCTGTGCTGTAATCTGGCAATTCCACTGTTGATCTGTGAGCACAAACTCAAGAATACAGCACTCTTAAACGTGCAGGACTCACACACTCTTCAACCTTCTTCACGCCTAAGCACAGTCCACAGACGAACATGTACTCTACCAATTCCTGGTTAGACAAATAGCAAACTGAAGGCCATCAGCCCATCTTAGCTGACTCTATGTGCTACCAGTTACATAAGTACAGTTTTAGCATCATAGGTACCAAGCTATTCTATTTTACCCAGGAACACCCGGTATTAGAAGTAGGGCCATTCCTGGGGTGTTAGAGAGGGGCCAGGACCAGCTGGTCAGTGGGCTCTCCTGGCCCAGAAGCCGGGCTCATCACTCCCACCCTGCCCTGGGCCAGCTGGTCCACCCCCTGGGGCAGATTGGCAGGTCAGCACATGGTTCCTCCAGAGGTGGGGCCGGCTGGCATGCCATATGGCCTCTGGCATGGCCTTCATGCTGCAATATCAAGCACTCAAAAGTTAGGAAATGCCAGCACCAAGGTTGTCTGTGCAACCTTAACTGAGTCCCTTTGTGTGGACGCATCATGACACAGACTACCGGTATCTTCTCCACCGGGCCCCTGGCTCAGTGCTCAGACTGAAGGGTGCTCAGTGTATAAGCAACTGCTCAATATTTTCTTTCATCCTCACTGTTCAACATGTGGTGCCATGTCTCATTCACTGCTTTCTATTAACACCCTGTTCTGAAGACAAAATTATTCCTTTCCTCACAAGTTTTTCCATGATGTTTAATCACTAAGTACCTGAGTTCTTCACAAAGCTTAATTTCTTTTTACAACACTCTTATGAGTGGGGCTATCATCTGAACTTTACAATTGGGGAACTGTGATAGATTACACTCAAAGTGTCCACTACTTTTGGTTGGCCAATGGGAGACAAGCAGGACCTGATTTTTCAGAGAGCTTGACATTATATAGCTCTTCTGATGCTCAAAGCGCATCTCCTACTGATTCAGCTGCAGTCGTGTATGCTCAGCACTTCTACAGAAAAGAACTTCAGGTTCTCAAGTTGGCACCCAGAAAATGAGAGCCACTAAAAACCTCCAGTCTCCACTGCTATGGGGTACAGACAGTCCTTCTGTCTGGGCTCATCCCAACATCTGGCCTTTGCAGTGGAACCCAGGGAAAGGCCATTCGCCAGCCCAGTGGTTCGCAAGCTTTTGCATGTCACGACACACTTGGTGGCATATTGTGACCCTATAGGACACACCAGCCCACCCTCAACCCCAAGTCAAATCCAGCCATCTCCCCAACTTTCCATGACATGTTTATGGTAATTTACCACTGTGTGGCAATACAGTAATATGTTCCAACACAGTGCTTGAAAACCATGGCATTAGCCAATACCTGGTAGAAAATAAAAGCAACACTGGAATTTTATGTGAACATGAAATGACATTAATATGGTAGAATTCCTTTTGTATGTGAGACTGGCATAGGTCAGCCATTCCTGTGTTGCTGTCTCAACAGGGCAACAAAATATGAAAAACCTCATAGCTAATGAGAAGCCAAGTATTATTTAATAACTCACACTGATAATTATTTGATAGGCTCTTGGGGGTTCAAAATATACCTTGACCAATATACATTCACAAAGTTGGTCCAGCAACCCAAGATGCCAAAAGTGAACTAACATATTCCACCCAGGACTTGTCTTAGCAGACAAGTTATTTCAGCCGAGGTGCACTTGTGCTGGACTTCTGAGGTCCTTCAGCAGATGCCTGTAGCTAACATAATCCCCTCCTACAGTTCCCAGAAAATAATAACAGGACGCAGGGTTGTATTGATGAGGACTGTGGGCAAAAAGCCATAGACAATTTCTACGCTGCAGAAGTTATTATTCTGTGATTAACTGCATGTAATGTACAGCAGTTTTCAATACCAAATTTAATAGAATGCTGAAAACTGAACATATAGGGGCAGCATAAGATGAATTTAGTCCCAAATTAAACCACACCAGGGATGCTGTTCTAACTGTGGTTCTCATTTTCATAGTTAATTCAGTAAAACCATCTAAGTTTGAATGGACCTGAAGTTGCTGCACCAATCCCAGCCTGCTGCCCTGGACAGCCATAAACAGCAGGGGGGCCTTGTCACCGAATGCCAGTTGAGCTAGTCAGGGAATATACATGCACCAGTGATTAATAGCTGAGATCCATTCTTTCCCCAAGCAGAACAGCACCTGAGCTTGGTCCCATCAGTGTGGACAGGCTAGGATCCAATTATCTCTTACGCATGGCCCCTCTTCTCCTCCCACAGCTTGACTGCTTTTTTCAGTGTTTGCACTGCGTCGGGATGTACATGCGTATCAGCCTCCTTAAGTGGCTACCTGTGCTGGTCACCACCATCAGTGGTCAAGGGAGTGAAGTCATCTGGTTACTACCAGCATCACTGCTACCAAGTCACGTCACCGTCCCCCTGAGGGAAATTTTAGAATACCATTTGGGGGGCTCTATAGGTCAGAGAAGAGAAGGGTGCAGTAACTGAGGAGGGGATTGGCCAAGACATGAAACACTGGAGCACAATCCTGCACTGGTCCCCAGAGGCTGGACTACTTATCATAATGCAGACTGCATCTTAACAGGTTCCAAAGTGGCAGCTATGTTAGTCTAGTTCAGTAAAACAAGCAAGGAGTCTTGTGGCACTTAAAGACTAACAGATTTATTTATTGCATGAGCTTTCATGGGAGAAAATCCCCCATCTTCAGAGCATCTGACGAAGCAGGATTTTCTCCCACAAAAGCTCATCTTAACAGAGAGATCGAGCCAGATTCCTATCTCACATGAATGTGACTGCAAAAGAACTCCACCAAAGCTAAGGGAGTCACTCCAGATTTACACTGGGGGTCAGAATTTGTCTAGTGGACAGTCCTCACCATTTGCAATTGCTCTGACCATCTTACCTTTTGCTTGCTGTCATACAATGTTTTCATGACAGCAGCTGCAATTCTTTACATGGAGGATCATTAAAAGGAAAATGTGCATTTTAAATGAAGATCCAGCACTGTCTGACCAGCTAGCTTACTGCACACCATGCTCTGTAGTCCTCAGGTTGAAATATTGGCAGCCAACATCAAGGATTCTTGACCTTTTTCGACCAGGGACCCAAAAATCAGACATGGTTTGCTGGAGTGACCTAAAATATCAGAATCTCCTATTTCCCTTATCAGAGGAAGTCCTAACATAGGTCTTTTCCCTTTTTGATTTCTGTGATTGTAAAAGAGCTAAGAATTAGTCATCTGTAATCACCTCTAACCTGAGAGAACAAAAAGAAACTTAGAAAGCTGCCAAGACCTTTCTCCAATATGCTCCAGGGAGCAATTTTCCCCGTTTCTGCCCTTCAAATGGATGAAAACCAGCAGCATTGGAACGTGAACTAGCTCCAGCAGTAATGTGGGTAAAAGGAAAGGGGCACTTTCGCTTCCACTGGCCTAGTCTAAATAAACCCATTTCTGGCTTGAAGAGCATCTTAGCAAACTGAGAATCTGGGGTTGATTATCAGAATCCACGCTCATATTTTAACTAGAACTGGTCTTTTTTGCTGGAATATCTATTTTAAAACTTTGGCTGAAAATGTGCCTCTTAGTAAAGAAAAGGAGGTTTCTCTGGACAGTGCTGTAGGTAAAATGGGACAGGTCGCATAGCAATGAAGTGTGACAATGGTGCTGTAGTTTCCAGGACCCCATCTCAAAAGCAGAAGGAGAAAACAGGGCTGGACTCTTCTCCACCCATTCATCTAGCCTTGAATATCCCTGAATTCTCTATTTTACCAAATCCTCATTTCTCACCTCCTTACAGACACCCCCAAACTGACCTCGCCCCACCAGATTCTCCCACTTCTTTTTAACAAGTGTCCATCACATTCCATTTGCCAGCCACTGTGATGTGTCAGTGGCAGTGATTTGTAGGAAAGGAGGAAGCACTTACTCGCAACCAGACGTCAGAGGATGTGCACAGCCAGAGGCCAGGGAAGATACTAAAAATTTACCAGCAGAGTCTGCTAGGCTATGTCTACACTTAGAATGTTACTTCAAATTAACTTACTTTGAACTAGTTAGATTGAACTAATAATGGTTAATTCAAAGTAAGTTAATTTGAAGTAACATGGCCGCACTAGAAACCCAGATTGCACTAGCATGTCCATGCACAGGACTTGCTAGTTTGATTTAGGAAGGGGGCACCATGGGAAATGTGGCAACATGGTACCCACGAAGGGCCGTGACTCCATCCAATACATAGAAAGGGGCTGGCCTCCTGGGGCAGAGAAGGTCAAACCTCATTAATTTGAACTAATGGTTAGTTCAAATTAAAATGGCTACATTGAGTTAATTCAAACTAATAAGCTTGAATTAGCTGTTACTTCAAAGTTAAGCGAGGTTTTATAACTTCAAAGTAAGTGTTCATTACTTCGAACTAAGGAATTCCTTAGCTGGAAGTAATGAAAGCCAGTGTAGCCATGTATTAATTTAGTTTGAATTAATGCTAATTAACTCAAACTAAATTCCAAGTGTAGACACAGCCCTAGAAACTTGCCACAAATGCAGGAGGAAATGTGTAATAAGGGTAGAGTCTGTCAGTGGTGCATACGCTTGATAACTGAAAGAACAGTCAGAAGTTTGCCAAGAAATCTACTTTAACCACTTTTCTAGCAGAATTTGAACTCAAGTCCTTAGACCATCTAGTCAATGGCCAGAATTTCCAGAGGAGCTCTGCCTCCAGTAGCTCCCACTGCGGCATTTTTGGCCTATTTTTAAAGGGTCGAATAAAGCATGCTGACTTCCTCTGAAAATTTAGCCACTTATTTTGATGCCTACATGGGATCCTGTCCCTTTTGATCCTCTGGCACAATGGGCGTGCGCCAAGTATTCACTGCCCCACACTGGCTACCACACTGCCTTGATGCATACTGACCTACGAAGTGGTCCTTTAAGAAGAGAAGGTCAGAAATTTTGGACTTCCAGGGAAGCCTTAAAAAGGCATTTTAGCATCAGCGCTGATTAAACCAGTGAGACTTGGTCCTCCAGTGGCTAGAAGGGCTGGGAGCAGGCAGAGGCCAATCAGGGCTAAGCAGGCCAGATTTAAATAGACTGGCTCCTTCTGTCAAAGAGTAGTTGAAAAGCCAGAAAAGAGGAGGAAACACTCTTCCTCTGCCTTAATCCTGTAATCTAGTCCTAGTCAGGGACCTAATTCTGAATTCATTTTCTGTTTAGGTCACTGAAAGACTTCTGATTTGTTTTGTAGAGTGTAAACTTCAAGTTAATGCAATCCCTCAACCAATACAAGTTCTGCAGCCCTTTACTCATACGATACGGGTAACAACATTTCATTACCCTGAATTTATTACAGGAGAGGGTGGCTGATGTTTTTTGACCTGCCCTGTGGAGGAGGTAAGATTGGATGATCATACTGGTCCCTGCCGACCTTAGATACTATGCATCTGTTCAATACTAAAGTGAATTGTAAAAACTGATCACTATGGCAAAGCAGCTCTGTTTGCTAAGCTAAACCCTAGGCAGAGTCGGTGTGTTTATGCAAATAAGGTCTCGTCCTGAAGTCTTTTCCTCCAGTCTGTCACTAAACGTCAGAGGAGAGCTCATTCGGACCCTGCCTACACTTAGATATTAATTGCCTAGACTACTGACATTATGCAACCTCGTCCTTTGCAAGACATCCTTTGGCAGATGTGAGCTTGTGATGGAGCCCTTAAGAAAGTTCCAGCCAGTGGATCAAATCCACAGGAGAAATATTATCATCTTCTACTTACAAATCTCAATGATCATCACAAAGGATGGTGGGGGGGAATATAGCTCAATGTTTGCATCCTTCAAGAAGTCACAGAAAATCCAGGCTTAGGTATGAAGAGGAAAGAACCTGGTAATGCCAGATGATGTTTTACTGGCGCATGGTTGAGCTGGAGTTGCTGGTTACTTGAGAGCGATTTTTTTCTCCTGGTCTTGGAGGAGGTTTCGAGGCTTACACAACCTTCATGATTGCAAACACACCACTTCAATTTTTGGCTTTCCAAGAGCTTGTTTAGTTCTTGTATTTTTCTGAACTTGGACAGTGGAAATAAAGCAGTTATTTTCATTTTCATTTATGATCAGATTCTGGCTCCGTTTCACATGCATGTGCTCAAAACTGCAGTGCTTGGACAGTAAACACTGGCTGCAGGGGGGTTGTTTATTATACATTTCAATATACTTCAAAGCTCCCATCCATGACGCTGGGCCTTTTTACAATAAGCATGGAAGCATTTTTGTTAGTCTTAGGTTTTAGACAACCTTGTTCTCATAAAAGCTAAATTTGAGCCCAGATTTACCCTGACAATGTCCATTAAATGGCACAAAAAAAGTCACTTCAAAGGGAAAAAGAGAAGAAGGGAAGTTTTGTGCATAAACCACAGAACTGGGAGTCAAGGGATAGAGGTACTATCCAGGGACAGTTGTAGGGGCAGGGAAGCAGGGTGGTTGCCTAGGCACCAGCCTTCAGGGAGTGTTGGACTGTGCCGCCTGCTGTTTGTTTGTTTCTTTTGTTTTTTGGCTCAGGTGCTAAAGGGGTCCCTCACTGACACCTAAGAAATTTTCCTTTCTGGTTGCCAAAATGACTAGGGATGCTCCTGTTCTATTCCATGGCCTTCCACAGATGTGCTTTCTCATCTTGGACAAGGACTTCACCTCTGTGCCTTGGTCTTCTCCAGCTTTATAATGGGGGGTAATTATATCCATTTCCCAGGGCCGTTTGGAGACTGAACTTTCCAGTAACCCCTGTCATGCAGTTGGAGTCACACTGACCTTCTGATAAATGCATGGATATGACTGTGAGAGTCGATTCCAGGATCCAGGTCAACACTTGCAAAGCCTTCTGAGATCTTGGCTAGAAGGGGCTATCGAAATGCAAAAGCAGAACTGGAAGGAACCTCATCCACTCATTTTGCACCATGTCCTGGAGTCTTTCCAGTAGGAAGTATCTTACTAGAGCAAATTCATTAACGTGGTGGTGTACAAGAAATACAAAAAATGCCCCTTTGAAAAATAGGGAGATAAGTCTCCTCCCCCTTGGATCTACAGCCACATAACACATCTGGAAATGTTTCCTCTCCCCCTCATCTGTGAGAGGAATTTAGCAAATCAGTAACAGACACAGTTTGGAGAAGGAAACAATTCACTCTAATCCCTGGAGCTTAGTGAGTTTCTCTGTTCTGAGGCTTGCCAGCTGCGAGTGTGATCATTTTGTGCAAAGATCAGATATGCCTTTGTTCTGCCGTCTCACGACTAATCCAAAGCAGGAATTACAGAACTATGGGGAGATACACGTGCATAGTCTTGTAACCAATGCACAAGTCTAGTTATCACAAAGACAAGGTTCTGCTGTTCCTGATCCTGCCCCAGACCTGCTGTGCACCCTTCAGCAAGTCACTCCACTGTTCAGAAGCTCAGTTTTTCCATCCATAGGAGTTTAATTAGCCACATCAGAGAAGTGCTGCGAGGGTGGATTCATGAAGCCAAAGAGCCATGGCCCCTTTGCGTGGATGATGATATTGAAGGTGTCTCTAAACTTTCAAAAATATAGATATAAATAAATAACCAACACCACAGATAAAAAGCAACACTGAAAACGCAGGGTGAAATTGTCATTGATTTCAGGGAGGCTGTGATTTCACCCAGACTGCAGTGAGCTTCCCAGCAGATGGCTTTGCTGCTGCCAAAACTGTTGCATGACCCCAATATGCCAATCAGCTAACAGAAAAGACGGGGGACTGGTGTGGGAGGGCTGGGGCTTGCCCTTCATTCTGTTGTGATTATTTTGAGAAAGTGTTTGTATTACATGTTATTAAAAGCCTGATGGGTTAGGAAATGTGGAATGTTTTTGTGTTAGTTTGGGGGGAAAAGTTGAAAAATAGTTTGAGGCACCATAAGGCAGATGGGAAAATTTGGCCCGCTGCTTTTATTTAAAATTCATATTGCTGTAGGGCCTAGAGACCTTGCTCCACTGGCCCCCACTGTGCAAGGAACTGTACAGCTATAGCAAAGACAACCCCCACCCTAAAGAGATTACAGCCTAAATTAATATGCAGCTTCAATTGTGTGGAAGCAGGATTAAATCATGACTATGGATTCCTTTCCCATCGCAACAGGTGAGTTGACTTCACCCTGCTCTACGTGCTGTTTCCCAATGTTTGAATCTTAATAAGTGCTTTGATTTGCTGTTACAGTATGACCTGATCCCATGTCTTACACTCCCCAGGATTTATTTTCCTCCCATTCTGTAAGTTCCCCTATCTTCAAAGCATCTGACGAAGTGGGATTTTCTCCCATGAAAGCACAGGCGATAAATAAATTTTTTAGTCTTTAAGTGCCACAGGACTCCTTGCTTCTTTTGCTAAACTAGACTAACACGGCTGCCCCTTTGCAACCAGCCTAAAGCAGCGTTTCTCAGCTGGTATTTGGCAGAACACGGGTGCTTCGCAGACATGGTGAAGGAGGTGTCCATGACCGACACTGACTCTCCCCGCCAGGGGAGGGAGGACTGAGCGTGGAGGAGGGAAAGAGAAATGCTGTAAGCCAGTGCGTGTCTGGGAGATTTAAAATGCCCCAGCCCCAGCAAAACTTCCAGGTTCACGATGGTGCTGCTGCTACCTTGCTTCTGCTGCAGCATTTTAAATTTCCCACTGCTTGGACATAACTTCCGTGGTAAGAGATGATGAACCTTCCTCCAAGAATAGATGAACTTTGTTCAAACATGCAAGCCCAAAATTCCTATTAAAAATTGAGTAATATAATTTTCAGTTTTAAGTTGTGTGTGTAATCATTATATATCTATTTTTTAGAAATAAATGCATATTATATTCATAAAATTGTATTAAATTTGATTTCCTGAACCTTTTTCATAGGATCATGTAGTACAGAGATATTATGAACACTGCTGTCAGTAGTTGTTGGCTTTTTTGAGAAAGTTTTCATCGGGTGTTCTGAATAAAGTACCTAATGCGTTTAGGTGTTCCCCAGTCCACTAAAGGTTGCAAAACACTGGTCTAAACGTCCTTAGAATTTAATGGCTACTTTCCCAGATGCTGAAAATTGGTGCAGCTCCATTGACATTGGTTCAACACCGATTATAAATGATGGCGCTCTGGCCCTAAGTATCTTTAGTAAGGTTCCAAATATATGTTCACTTACACAGTAGCAAATAAGAATTTCCTGTGCTACGGGATTCTCTGGATGCAATCCTGCATCATCCAGGTCAGACTAAACTAGATATAATGATTTCTTCTGGCCTTAAAGCTTCATATTTATGACTATTGCTAGAGCAAACTGACTCTATCAACAAAAAAAATGTCTGTGCTGTTGAAAGCCTTGAAAAACTAATCCCCATTAAACTATCAGAAGCTGACACTAGATATTAAGATACTCCCCTTTAAACAGACAAACTAAGCTGTGATATATATAAAATATCAAAATTCTGAAAGAGTTTTCAGGCTTTAAAATGTTAATAAAAACCAGCTGCCATAATTCCTGGCATTTGTGAAAAGATCTTCCAATGGGAAGGACAAAAAAAAAAAATCTTTCACAACGCAAAAGTTTTTGTGGTTAAGCCTGGGATGAGTTAGTCCCACTGTGAAACCAATAGATTTGTGTTCTATAAAATGTATGGCTGGGAATAATCCTATGTTGGGGGAGATGAGAGGATTCCTCTAATTTTTTTCCTTCCAGTAGTGCCTGTTGTATCAGATAAAACAGGTTTTCTTTGCTGAGCTATAGACTATGCCCCAGGGAGAATGGGATTTAAAGTGTGTGGAGTACACTAATTTGAGATAATTAGGTCCAACTCACGGCCTAAATCCACCAGTCATATCCTGCATTAGAGATCCATGCAGGTGCAGAGGGCAAGATTGCAGGTGAAAACATAAGAGCGGTCCAGAGAAGAGGCACTGGAGGGCAGTGCAGAGGTCTGTGAAGTATGAGTGGACGATGCAAGTTATGCTAAAAACAGGGAAGTGTGCTGCCCTGTGACTAGGGCTACCAGATACCGAAGCCTGGAAAAGAGGACAGGGAAGTACGAAAAGGAGGACACTGGAGGACACATGGAGAAAATGTAGTATTAATGTCATATTCTTCTGTTTTTAGGGGGCCCTGGAACACTTTCCCCTAAAAATAAGGTATTCTGTGGCATTCCAACATACTTTAACCCCTATATGTAAAGAGCCAAACAAAATCATGTATTTTCAAATGCCTGCCAGACGAAGGAGATGAAGGTAAAAAGGAGGACATGTCCTCCTTTTGCCTGACATCTGGTCACCCTACCTGTGACAAAATAAGTGCTCACAGCTCAGACCAGATTTTCAAAAGAGCTCAGCAAGTGGAGTTCTCTTCAAAATCTGGCCATAGGGGTTACATCAGGTGTGGTGATGACATAAAATGCTGCTTTCTCTTCCAGCAACATGTAGCACTAGCAAGCTGCCTTTCTAGCCTAACCAGAGCAATAGTTCAATAGCCTAGTTCCCAGGGCTTTAGCAATGGACTCTCATCATCTCCCCTGGCACTGGCAAACTGTTAGACACCTGATAAATCCTTGGGAACTTGCATAAATTCCTGCTGCTCCAAGGCAAACCCCAAGTCCATTTGCTCTCATGATTGTGTCTTCGTTTGGAGGAGGGCTAAGTGAGGGTTTGTGTGGCACTTAAAGACTAACATTTATTTTTTGCATGAGCTTTCATGGGACAAAATCCCACTTAAGTGAGGGTTGCCAGCCTTGTGTTTTAGTTTTTACTAACATGAAGATCTGAAATTAGCTTTTTTTACTCTTGTGGTGAACTTTTATGGACATCACTAAAAATACGATAAACCATTACTAATGTCACCTAACTGTGTACTCACTGGTGGTATTCTGTACATTAGAATTTTTAGCTGAATTTAATTGATCAAAAGGGTTCTTTGCATAAGTGGAATAATAGAAATGATAAAGTCGTGATCTGTGTGGTTTTATGGTGCAAGAAGAGATTCTGAATGACAATGAATGTCCAAGCGTAATGTGTTTTATTTCTACCTGATTTTACGGACATTTTAATTTATTTACCGATTTGCTGACAGTGTTAAAATTGCCTTTTTCTTTACTGACTGTCAGTAAATTTACAGATGGTTGGCACCCCTAAACTCCATCAATGTCAATCCCAGAAGGTTTGGCTACCCTTGGGGTTGTTCACGCCATCAGTGCAAATTCCCAATATAGGCCAGGCCTAGATTACACTCTGTCCCTCCTGGTTATACTCCCTTGTAACACACTAAATAATTCCTCCCCTTCCCATCTTGCAAATATTTGTAGATAGTTATTTTGGTCTGATCTGCTTAGTCCTCTCTTAGCCAACCAATATATTTCCTTAATTTCACTGAAGCTATTGCAGGAATAGGGCAGAGATGTAGGTCTCTGGGTATTCCGGATTTGCATTTCCTGAGTTTTAGGCACTTAATCATAGTCAAAATACAGAGAACAACCTTAGTTCCTGGGTGACCAAGATTTTAGAGTGGGAATGTTGATGGATTTTTGTCTTCCTGCTTACATCAGTCCACTCAGCCCCCTGATACCTTTCATTGCTCTTTTCTGAACTCCTTGTCTCTAAAACAGGCTAAATAAATATGTAGGGCATTGTTCACCATAGCCCTTTCACTATGCATGGTCACGTTCATGAGTGCAGTGAATGTATAATGCTATCACCATGATTTAACTTCCAAAGGAGCAGCCATGTCAGTCTAGTTCGGTAAAACAAATAAGGCGTCCTGTGGCACTTAAAAACTAACAAATTTATTTGTTGCATGAGCTTTGTATTGGTGTAAATGACAAGAAGGTGCAAGGCAATGCCAAATCAGGCCTACAATTCATAGTAGTGTTTTGAGAAGAACGCTGCTGGAGATCAAATACCACAATGATGGATATGGTAGAAGAGTCTAGCATAGAACAGACTAGAGAAGAAATGTGAAGGGGAAGGAGTTGTATTTGAGTATTTCACACAAAATGGAGATCAGGAATGTCTTCTTTTTGTTTAATATCTTCCTAAATGACTCTGTTCCCTCCCCGCTTCCCCCACCACTAACCATAAAATTCCTTTTTCTAAGCAAACTTTTTTGGACCCTTGCTCTTAAATGATTACTTCAAATTGTGTTCTCCACAGCTGTGCTCCCCTCCCCTTTTGAGGGTCCTGAATCGCTGTTCTGACTCAGATTTCTCTCGCAGATTCAACTGTTGCCATCAGCAGAAGGTTTTCAGAGCTCACACTGAAAACCTTCGCGTTTTCAAACTGTCTCTCTCTCTCTCGTATTTCAAACAAATGACTCCAATTTTAACAATTACACTAATGCACTTTGGTTAGGAATTGCAGAAAGAAACTAAACAAAGAGCAAGAGTAATCTTTTGGAGGGAAACTGCAGTGGTTAAATAGAACGGGGAGGGTTCAGAGGTTTTGTGTTGGTTTTTAATTAAATGACTTACAGTAATTTACTGCCTGAAACAATGAGCGGGGGGGGGGGGTTGTACTTGGCTTTTAGCATTTTTTATTGCTTTTTATGTGCTTCAGTGTCTGAATCCAAATGAAGTGACAGTAAAATGATTATCTCATTTCAATAAGACTTGCCATCTTAATTGAATAGAGTAATAACATACATTTCCACCACTCAGAGATTTGAGGATGAGCCAGTTCTTCCCAGAAGTACGGCAGAACAAATTAAGGCCCCAGTTCAGCAGAATATGCACTTCGGTGTGAGGACGTGGGTAGCTCAGTTGACCATCATGGGACTTGTCATGTACTTAACTGCTTTGTTGGGTTACAGCCCACTCTGTTTAGTTATATATGGAGGAAGTGACCCCTCATGAGACCAAAGATTATTAATGGTTACTATTTTTTTTTTACATTAATGACTAGGAGCTCTAGTCATGGGCCACAACTTCATTGTTCTAGTTGTGGTACAGACACAACAAAAGGATGGGCTCCACTCCAAAAAGCTTATCATCTAAGTTAAAAACAAGAGAGATGGACTGACAGGGACCACATGGAAACAATGAGACAATATTGATCCACCTGCCATCATAGCAGTCTCAGCACATCAGCCAGCTAAACGCTGTTTAAAAGACAAGTTTGGCACTTCTAAAATGCAAACATTCCCTTAGCTTCAGCTCTTCTTCTGCTCTCTCAGCAACTGCTTTTTTCTTCATTGTCCTTCCCAAAGAGGCCTCTCCCCCTTAACTCCAGTTCCCCTACCTTGGCTCCTCCTAAAATAATAGAGAAGCTTAATTTAGTTCTCCTGTTTTCCCTTTAGCAAGAGGACACCTTGGGCAGTGAAAAGGCATCACATCTAAAAATGGAAACTGAGTAGTCTCTTATTGCAAAACACAGTTAACATGCAGAACTCACTGCCGCTGGGTAATTCTGAAACAAACATCTTAAGATGCCAAGTAAGATAAAAGATGTTCATAGGATTAAGAATAACATGCAGTTATATCAGTTGGGATAAATATTATAACAGCTATCCATTGATTCCCAGATAAGATCAGAATGAATTTCTCTTGCCTCACAATTTTATGTTGCATTATAACTGAACAGCAGCTTTGCTATTGACGTAGAGAGTCTCTTACTGTTTAAAAGTTGGTTCCTCTAAATGCTCTAAAATTCAAATGTTGTCTTAGATTTTCTTGCTGTGCCTCGTGGGGCTGTAGGGTAGGATTAATGGTCCCAATTTAGGATGATTTGAGCAAGCAGTTCCTGAGATACAGTCCCACTAAAAATAATGTGTTTAAAAAAATCACCTGTAGTGATCTGTAGTGCTTTTCTAGCTGTGTTGGTCCCTGAATATTTGAGAGACAAGGCAGGTGAGGTAAAATCTTTTATCAGGCCACCTTCTGTTAGAGAACTTAACAAGCATTCAGCCACAAAGAGCTCTTGTGTAGCTCAAAAGCTTGTCTCAGTAAAAGATATTACTTCACCTGCCTTGTCTCTTGTTTTTGGAATATTTATTTGGGTGCACCCAGAGCCCGAAGTGTGGAATTATAGAAATGGAGGGCTGGCACACACCTTGAAAAGTCATCAGGTCCTTGTGCTGTGGCAGGAGCAAGCACACCTAGACAACCACTGACAGGTGTTTGTCTAACCCAGGCGTGGCTAAACTGCAGCTCAGGAGCCACATGTGGCTCTTGAATGAGAAATTGTAGCTCCTGGAAGAACGTCAGCAAATCAGTTTAGGAAAGCAGCCCCAGCCTAGGAGTTCAAGAGGAGATTGGGACAGTGGGGAGAAGCGCAGCATGGTCGGGGATGGTGGGGAGAAGTGCAGGATGGTTGGGATTTTAAAAAACTCGCCACTAGCCTGCAGTCTTCTACATCAAGCAGCAGCTAAGTTTTTACTGTATAGGCCTAATTTTCATGGTAACCTTAAGTAATTCGTAGATTCTGACATCAATAGGGTCAATATTTGTCTTAGTTTTATCATAAAATTAAAGTGTGCAATGAATTTTAAACTTAGTGATTTTGGAGTAGGTAAAAGTATATGGCTATAGGCCTCAGTGCGGCTCTCAAAGGTTTAATAATCGACTTGTGTGGCTCTTGAGTTCTGTAAGTTTGGCCACCCCTGGTCTAACCTATTTTTAAAAATTTCAGTGACGGGGATTCCCTTGGAAACCTTGTAATGGGTTCCTTGCTGTGGCCCACCTCTGAGTCAAAGGAGGATGAGCTACTCCTCCCTGCACAAGGGAAAGGGGCTAGACCAACCTCACCCATCCCACGAGAAGCGGGTGGGCAGGACAGGAAGTATAAAAGGCAGAGCATCTCCCGGCTCACTTGTGGCTGTGACAGTGAGGGAGATGGATGCACCTGGCCTCTTCCAGGCTGGTGCTGAGAGTCCTATAGATTGCTCCACGCCTGTGGGTTAGGGCCATGGGCGCTATGTGACGCCTGCCTTTGGGGAGGCTGGGGAGCCACTGTGCTCAGACTTTGACCCTGCCTCTGCTCAGCCACTGCCTCAAGTCCAGCCCTTCCTCTGCCCTCCCCACATGTATACGTTCCTCTCTCCTTCTCCAGTCCTCGCACGTACTCACTGCCATGTGCCTTCCCCAGCAGGCTGGTACCTAGGCTGGGGGCAACTTGGCGCCACTGGCACCTTCTTTATGCTGGGGCTGCTGCCATCACCCGAGATCATTGGATGCATCTTGCTGCAGGGGAAGGAGCTGCTGCCCCAGCAGAGGCTGCCTTAGGCAATTGGGGGGCCTAGGCGAAGGCCCATTGTGGGGCCCCCTAAAGGGTTCACTATCGGCCGCCACTGCTACCCTCCCAGTCCCCCGTGCACCCCCAACCACCCCACACCACCCCTCAAGGCTCCTTGTTTGTTTTGCTGAACCAGACTAACAGGACTATCCCTCTGGAAGTCGTAAATTATTCTTGGGTACGATATTTTTAAAGATCTTCTATCATGAAGCTTATAAGTTGATCATCTTGCACTTAACATAAAGGAGCTAATGCTGAACTACAAAGTTAAAATAAAAAATTTTCAGAAGTATGAGCATTAATTAATAAATAAAAAGTGGTGACATTAATGATGGCTCAAAAATAACTAAAATACCACATTTAATTTTGGCAGTCAAATCTTACAAATTTTTCATATAGGCTTGGGTTTATGTGCACTAAACATTTAATACAAATAGTTATAATAAATAAAAATAAGTGAAAAGAAGGTTTCTAGTGTGTAGCTATAAATGAAAAACACCAAATTTCAATGAAATTCTCTGAAGTACTCAAGTACCCAAGACTTTGGCCCCCTCGAAAATATTAAATAGTAAGTACAGAAGAAACTAAAAAATTACTTACCGAAAGAAAGACATACAGCACACACAGCTGTAATGATTGCCTAAGGGCAGCAGTGTATTTATATGTAGCAGCATATATGGACCTACCTGGTAACCTGAGCTAACCAAAGCCAAAGTAAAAATTGTCACAAAGTCAAAGGAAAAGGCAAAAAGAACAGGTGAAAAGGAAAAGGCAATATTTCACAAAATTAAAAAAAATGGCAGAATAAATGGCCACACTGAGGAATTAAAAGCTGAGGCCACTGGAACAGTTCCTGCTGTTGTGCTGTCTATTGCTTGCTCCTGCTTTTTTAGCATATCAGTGTGAAGGTGATGGGCAAATATTGGTGAAATCTGCAACTCAGACACAGCACAGATCCTAATGATAGCTTGCCTTGATGAGCCAAGAGTGAAAAGTGCTTAGGCTTCCAGTCCTACTACCTCCACTAGATGGGAACAATTTCTATATTTTTTCTATATTTACATTTCTGTCCACCAAATTGAGGACGGGGACCCTTATTGCTTGGGGCCCTAGGCAGCCGCCTGCTTCGCGTACCCTAAAAGCCGCCACTGCCCCCAGGACCGCTTTAGCCACTCCCCTCCTCTCGCAGGCTGGACCACCTGCCTGCCCCGTCCCACAGCCATGCACAGTGCAGCCGATTGGAGGCGTGCTGACTTCACTCTCTTGCCTGACTCCACCTGACGGTCTCTGGAGCCTACAAACAGCACCCTTGCCCTGTCCTGCCCCTCCTGAGACGCCACAGCCTAGACAACGCCATCTCCCTGCCCAGCCTAAGGACCCAGAAGCTGTAAACTGCACAGGTGCCCTGCCCTGCCTGAGGGCTGGAGCTCCCCTAAGGGTCTACTGGGTAATTTGCCCCTTGTCAAGGGACTGTGACGTACTAAAGCAGCGTGGCCTGCCCCTGAGCCAGATGGGAAGGGACAGATGACACCTGACTACAAGCCTATTCCAGAGCTTAACTCTCCTTGGAATTAGTAAATTTTCCCTAATATCCAAACTAAATCTCTCTTGCTGCAAATTAAGCTCATTATTGCTTGCTCTGCCTTCAGAGGACATTACGAGCAATTATTTACTGTCCTCTTTATAGCGGTCCTTAACACAGGGCTCAACAAATCCTGGGTGCCAGGTTGTCATGGCTCCCAGGATTTTGTCCTTGGTGCCCAGCTACGCCACAGTAGACAGGAAGGCAAATACCCCTGGTGCCTGAAAAAAAGAACCAGTGGCGCTGAGCCTCTCCCCGCCTCCCCATTGAAAGCACCACTTGCAGTGCCTTTTTTTTGGTAGCAGGGTGTCTTCTGTGCACCACGCTGCTTTGAAAGTGTCAGCAGCCACAGGGGTTTTTCAGTGGTGAGGGGCCCCCTTTGCTCTGCATTGCCACCAAAAGAAGTGGTGGCAGTTTTTCAGCAGCAGAGTGGCCCTTCACTGCCACACACCTAGGTGCATCAGTTTTTGGGGAGGCACCTCGGTGCACAGCACATTTGTCAAGGCCTGCCCTAACATACTGGAAGACTGTAATCAAGTGCCACCTCAGTCTTCTGTTCCGAAGACTAAATCTGTCCAGCACCATCCACCAGCTTCCCCCAGCGCCCACAACCATCTACTTTACAAATCAATGCAAATGGCCTCAACTCCTGGCTGCACCAAACCCCTTTGCCCTTCCTTCAACTCCGCTCTGTGACTTACCCGTGAATCCCCCCTCCTCCCATAGGACCCCTTGTTCTTTTTTGCCCTGACATCAGCACTGAAGAGTTCTGCAGGTCTGGTGACCTTTCCACCACTCTCTTCCTCTGCAATTTATTTTTCTCTATATTGAATGGGGGGGAGGGCGCAAAATTACAGTTCACCCCTAGGGCGCCAATCAACCTTGGGCCAGCCCTGATATTAATATTGATTTCAATGAGCCCTGGCGATTTGGAAAAGTCCCAGAATGCCAGAAGAAAACTAATGTTATCCCAATTGTTAAATGGATAATTTTGGTGATATGATATGATTTCTAGGCTTTTTCGCCTGATATTGATCATGGAAAAGATAAAGGAGCAACTGGTATGGGACTTTATTAATCAAGAATTAAAGTAGGATAATATAATTTTTGTATGTCGATATGACTTTATGGAAAATGGGTTGTCTCAAGCTAACCTGATATATTCTTTTTGATGTGCTTACAAGTTTGGTAGATAAAGGTAATAGTATTAACATAATACACTTAGACTTCTGCAAGGAATTTGACCTGGTACTGCGTCATCTTTTGTTTAAAATCTAAAACATGGCACATATTAAGAGGATTAAAAACTGGCTAACTGATAATGTCTCAAAATGTAACTGTAAATAGGGAATTTATAAACAAGTGGGTGTATTTCCAATAGAGTACACAGGACTGGTGCTTGGCTATTTAATATTCTTATTAATGACTCAGAAGAAAACTAAAATCATCACTGAACATATGCAACTAACACAAAAATTGAGGGACTGGGAAATAAAGAAGAGGACAAGTCACTGATTCAGAGCAACCGGGATTGCTTGGTAAACTGGATGCAAGCAAAGGACATGCATTTTAATATGGTTAGATAGAAATCTGTATATGTAGGACCAAGACCACCAGCCATATTTACAGAATGGAGGACTCTACTCTGGGAAGCAATGACTCTGAAAAGGATTTGAGGGTTGTGATGGAAAATTAGCTGAACAGCAGCTCTGAATGTGACTCTATGGCTAAAATAGTGGTAGAGAGGTTATTTTATGTCTGGATATAGCAATGGTGCTACTCTACTGGAGTAAAAGACTAACATCGCTGCCCCTTTGGATCTCTACTGAACTAGTGTCCGTTCTGACACCCACAATTCAAGAAAGATATTGATCAGTTGGAAAGGTTTTCAGAAAGAGTCACAAGAATGTCTAAAGGATTAAGAAAACATGCCTTAGTGTGATAGATTCAAGGTGCTCAAGCTATTTAGCTTGACTAAGAGAAGATGAAGGCATTTCTTAATTACATGGGGAATATAGGCTCTTCCATCTAACAGAAAGGTAGAACACAATCCAGTGGCTGGAAGGCAAAACTTGACAGTTGCAGACAGGAAATAAGGCATACATTTGTAATGGTGAGTAACTAAACATTGAAACGATCTGCCAAGGCTGCTGGTTGACAATTGAATCAAGATCGAATGTTCCTCTAAAAGATGTGCTCTAGGGGTTATTTTGAGGCTGTTCTCTGTTCTGTATTATATGACAGGTCAGACTACATGATCACCAATGACTCCTGCGTTCTAGCTCTGGGATCTCTGACTTTCCCACCACACATGGTATTTTTAATGTGTACAAAATGAATCATTAACTCAGTGAGGAATGCAAAAAAGGTCAGTCTGTTTCCAGGTACCATAAAATAAGGCTAATTCTAGGCTAATTCTCCTGTGTAATCATACACACCTGTACAAAGTGAGCATCAGATGATGCCCATTAACCCTTCCTTCGTACAGGTGCAAATGACAGCACAGGCTGCAAGGCAATGGAAGATTTCCATCAAGAAAGGTTTTAGGCCTCCCCGCTTGGACACCCAGTGTAAGGTTGTGGCTGGGGTCTTTTGATGATTCCCCCCTCCCAGGTGGTGGAACAGCTCTGGAGCTTCTCTATATCAGTGGTTCCCAACGTTTTCTCTGCCGTGGCACATTTTGCTACCTTTCATTAATTTGAGGCACACCACTGTATAGTTTCCAAATGAGCTCAGGAATATTCATGAGCCGATTCAGAGCTCTTTGAGTAGTTTTTCAAAAAATTTTGTGGCACACCTGCTCAGGCCTGATGGCACATGTCTGAGCCGTGGCACGCTGGTTGGGAAACACTGCTCTATATTACAGTGTGGGGAAGTTGCTAGGAGTGATTTTGTGGTCATGAATCATGTCAGGGCCCCCAAAGGGTAAGAACTGAAGCTAAACAGACAGGATCAATTGAGACTGATCCAGCCCACTGCAAAAATGGGGGCAAGTAGCAGACTTGAGAGCCCCATCTGGGCATGAATTTTAGGCATCCTCAAGTTGTGGGGTGTTAAGATCTGGGGGTTTGGTTGGACTGCTCCCTAGAGAGAAAAGTGCTTGCTGGCTGGATCATCAACATACTGGGAAGGTCCTGTTCTTTAAAATGGGAAGCTAAGGGTGGACAAAATACCCATGTGCCCCATTATGGGACCATGGCTACTGCCCCCACTGGATGGATGATTTTAGCAGGGGTTGAACTACCTGACCTCATGAGGTCCCTTCCAGCCCTATGAGTCAGGCCCCTTTTACCTGCATAGCCACAGGTGGAGCTGTTGATTTTGGCAGATGTCTTTTGCTCGTGTGTCCTGGGCTGTCTGTCCCTGCACAACCAGGAAGTTCCTGAGGCAGCAATTAGTTACCCACCCGCCCTCGCAGGCTCCCGTTCAAAGTTTAAAACAGCTGAGGGAAGGCAGATCCCAGCTGGGAGAAGGGAGACGGAGGCTGCCTCTTCCCCTTGCTTGGGCCTGGTGAGAGATTCTGGGTCAGGGTCTTGCCTCTTCTTGGGGTGAGTGGCTGTGCGCTCCCAGAAAGTTTTTTCTGTGGGGAGAAGGGTGGGGATCAACTCTGTGCTGCTCTCCCCAGGGGTTTTCCTCTGGACAAAACTGGCATGGGGAGCTCTGCTCTCTTTCCGTGGGGTGCAGCATCCTTCTCTCCTAGACGTGACTCCTGTTCCCCATGGCTTCCCTGTTATTCCTGGGGCAGAGGGTGCAATCTACTCTCCCATTCACTCTCCTAAGGGGTCTGACCCCTGTCCTTCCCAGGGGGACCCACAGCAGAAGCTGCGTCCCCTTCCCTGTTCCTTCATCCGTTGCACAGTGTGCTCTGCTCCTGGCTTTACTCTGACTCCAGGGAGACTGGAAGGCGAGGCAGTCCTGCTCTCTGTGGGTTTGAAGTGGGGATGGGTATTGTCTGGGCTGGGTGGATGCAGGGATTTCCCTAACACCCTCCTACACACACACCCTGAATTTCCCAACACCCCCCTATTCATCAGCTAGTAGCAGTGTTATACCAATTTAGTGAGCACCCCCTATACCCCCCTAATTTCAAGTCCTGGGCAGAATACAGGGTGGATGGATGGCATGAAAAGAGCAATAGGATGGGTCTCCTGGTTAGATGCAGGGGGCTCTGAGTGTCCTGCAAAGGTTAGACGGGGCAAGTCTTTGTAAAGGGAGGGAGCTCAGCATGCAATTGCAGGGAGTGGAGGGCTGGCTGTGCAGGCGAGTGTATGGGGGGCACGAGCACCATTGTAATGAATTGGGAACGGAGGGGCGGAGGGTGTCCACAGGAGTGGGTCCACCATCGTTATTCAGTGGTATGGGGGGAAGGGTTTCTCTGAGGGGCGGTGTGATGAGGAATGAGGGGTGGTAAGGCGAGCAGGGGGGTTCACAGGGGTGGCTCTGGAGTGGCACGAGGGGTTGGGGTCCCAGGGGTGGCTATGAAGGAGCACAAGGGAAGTTGTGGGGGGTCAGGGGTGGCTGTGGCGTGCTACAAAGGGTTGTGGGCAGGGCCGGCTCTGCTATGAGGCAAGAGACAGACATGGCTTCGGGTGACAGTTCACAGGGGCGCCTGGCCCCCCTGAAGATCAGGCTGGCTCCTGCCTCTTCAACTCTTTCCTAGCAGCTCAGGCACTCTTAGTCAACCTGCAGCTTAAGTCACGTAGGCAGAGCGCACTTTAAATCCCTCTGCAGGCAGATGCTGGAGATTTTTGCACTTTGGAAAACTGTTTTCAACCTCCATGAATGAAATGGGGGGGCACCAAATCAAAATTTGGCTTGGGGTGCCACAACCCCTTGAGCTGGCCCTGGTTGTGAGGAAGAGCCAAAGGTAGAGAAGCATGAGGATGATTGACTCCCCAGTTTGCAGAAGATCTGAGCTGCATGCAAGGTGTGCGCCCTGGGGCATGAAGAGAAGTGGCGGGTAGCTTCTACCAGATGGCTTGTGTGCCTCTGAGCAAGGGAGACAGATGGCCAAGGGATTAATGTGATGGGTGAATATGTGGCACCCTGTATTTCTGGGCAGGACCCTCTCTGATTTTATTAATCATCAGGCAAGCTCCTGGGAGAGCTCTTCCCTGCTCTGAAGAGGTTGCATGCTAAATACCCAACAGAGAAAGTGGGGCCAGGGCCAGGACTAGAAAAGTTGGCACCCAGGGCAAGCAGCCCCAGAAGTACCCTCACCCCCACACTCAGAGCCACATCCAGCCCCAGCCATTGGTGGGGACTGGGATCCAGCCACTGCCACCGCCAGGAGTCCCCCAGCCGGCTGGCTTCCCCAATGGGCACCTTCCCCGCTGACTGGCTTCCCCTGGCAGGTCACCTTCCACGGTGCCCTCTAAAATTTGGCACCCGTGGCTTTGCCTTGGTCGCCCTATCCTACTTACGGCCCTTTTTGGGGCCAAGGGAAACAGGCCCAGCGAGGGAAAACTATTTCCCAGATTCTTGCAGCAAGGTAGCAGCCAGGATTAGTGTACTGGTCTCCTGAGTGTCCATGCAGTGTCCTAACCACTAGATTACACTGTCTCCCACTGACAGCCAGTTTCTGGCTGGTATGTACCCTAAAAAGTGACTTGAAGAATGGGAGGGAGGAATTTAGCATTAGCTTTTATTGTGCTGTCTTATGAACCATAAAAAAGGCTTGAAACTTCAATGGTTCTCTAAAAAAAAGAGGGTTTCTTGGTGGGGTTTTTTTTTCTTTCTTTTTTTTCTCCTTAGAAATGTTACCCATGACAACTCTTATCAGAGATTTCCTTGGTAGTTTTTCTGTCCCTTCCTGGAGGAAGTTGGGAATCGGGGGAGAGGACTGAATCTTTAACGAAGCTATTTCTCCCAAGTGTTTCTTGCATATTTGGTTTAAATAGGTGTGTGTCAAAAGGAAAGCAAAACTGTAAGCTGTAAGCAGTCTGAATAAAAATAATTCCTTTCCTGGAGAAACAGGTTTCATTTCAGTTCTCAGACTAGAAAATGGATTATATCTGAAAATAAGGTAGCTGAATAGGCAGCACATTCAGACACAGCTTAACCTCTTTAAAAACCATCTTGTCAAACTCCCATGAGAGCCTTTAAAAATATGCTAGCTGGCTGTGATCTGCTAATCTGTGTCTGTACTAGGTGTATGATACCTGCTGAACAGTCTCTCCTGATTTAGTGGTGTCCATCAAGCCCATTACACTGGGCTGTGCTCCTAATAGCAGATGAAGAGACCTGCACTGCCCCTGCGATTGACCAGGGGTTTGTTTCCTCCTCCACCCAACACCTCCCTTTTCACCTGGGCCTCGGCAGCCAGCCAGCTACCCCACTTCTTGATCTCAGCTTCAGATATCCCAGACCAGATTCTTTACTAGGTAGTCATCAGCTTCTATTATTTTATCTATTTTTTCTAGTCACTTCCTTCTTGGATATTGTTCCTCTCTTGAGGACAGGCCACTTACTGTGAGTAACTAGGTTGTAAGAGATGGAGATCTTGCAGCCAAGATTTTTCACAAGTGCCTACAGACTTTGGATGCTCCAATTATGACACCTTTGAAGAGGTTGATTTCTTTGTTTGTTTGTTTGTTTTTAACTTGCTCTCCACAAGGCCCTTTCATGTGTCTCATCAGTCTGGGTTCCCATCTTTTTATTCCTGAAAATCTTGGTCCATATTTTTTCATCGTCCTCCCCAACTAGGCCGTGTTTTCAGTGGGACAGCATCTTTCTGCCTGTGCCAACGGATCAGGTCCCTGGTTTTCTCCTGTGTTCTGAGTGTCATTCTGCAGGTGGAAGTGCCTGACACCACGTCACTTTTATTTTGCAATAACACTGGTTATTTCTAAATAAAAAAGATTAGGCCCACACAATGTTTTCTTATTTCAAAATGACGGTCTCTGTCATTTCGAAATAAGAACCATCGTTTCGAAACAGCTTAAACCCCATTCATTTTGAAACGGCTGTTATTTCGAAATGGTAATTTCAAAATAAGGCCGTTTGGACATGTTGTTTCGAAACAACACCATTGGCTGTGTTCACACACAGGCATTATTTCGATACAAGTTGTGTTGAAACAACTTATATCGAAATAATGCCTTATTTCGAAATAACTTAATTCGAATTAACAGTTTGTTAATTCGAATTAAGGAAGAAAGCTCAAAGCGAAATAGTTTCAGGCAACAGTTATTTTGAAACAAGTCACTGTTGTTTCGAAACAACATGTTCGGACGGCATTGTTTCGTCCCCACATGGGGTTTAAGTTGTTTCAAAACAACGCCGTTGTTTCAAAACAACGGGTGCCGTTGTTTCGAAACAACCGTGCGTCATGTGAACAGGGTATTTCTTATTTCGAAACAACCTTTGTTGTTTTGAAATAAGAGTGCTGTGTGAACACAGCCATTGCTTCGAAACAACTGTTTCAAAACAACATGTCCAAACGGCCTTATTTAGAAAATACAGCCATTTCGATAGCAGGCTTTCTCTTAATTCGAATTAACATTTCTTAATTCAAAATAACTCATTTCAAAATAACTTATTTTGAAATAACGATGCATGTGTGGACATAGCCCTACAGTGTGAGCTTCCTTGCATCTGTGTTACACACTCCGTATGCAGCTTTCATCTTTTGCCTTGTCTCCTTCTCCTCTTCTGTTAGAAGCTGCCTGAGATGCAGAAAGTCATGGTGTTTTATTCTCAGGAATAATCTATCTGATGCTCTCTGCCTCATCTCTGCTACTAGACCAGCATCTTGTATGTGTGTCTCGCACCTCTGATCCCTGTGGTTCTTTATTACTAAGGAAGAGTTCAGTGAGTGATGGAGAAGTGGATTTTATGGAACATTTGGTTAGGTTTGTAATATAACTTAATGTGATTACCAGATTTTTACCTCATATTTCTAGTTTATGTACCAGAAACATCTGAGTTTTCTGCAAGCAGTTTATATATCTAAATGGTTTGTGAGATGAGCTTCCTAAACGTTCCTTGGATAGAGATGGAATGCAGAAAAAAGTTACTGGACCAGCTTTCATCAACTGCAGTATAGATAATAAAACTTAGCTCTTCTGTAGTGCAGTTCATCTAGGGATCACTAAACATATTTGCAGTCAATATCCTTATCCCCACTTTACACATTAGGGAGACTGAAGTACAGTGAGGGTAAAGCAGGGGTCTCAAACTCAAATCACCATGAGGGCCACATGAGAACTAGTATGTTAACCCAAGGGCCACACTACTGAAACCTTTTCATGCAATGATATTGCAAATATTGATAATGGAAGTGCCATTGTGAGCCACGGAAAATAGCTTTAGGGGCCGCATGCGGCCCCCAGGCCATTTGTTTGAGACCCCTGGGGTAAAGCAACTTGCCCAGTCCCATCTCTATCCACTAGACCATGGTGCCTCCAATATGTGAAGAAGGGAAATAATAAGCTGAAATAACAATATGTAGCATTGCTTAGCTCCCAACCCCTTTTTTCAAGCATTAATGAAGCCATTCTCAAATCACCCTGAGGTAGTTCGTAATGTTTTTTTGTGGGGAAACTGAGTCTGATAAATGGAGAAATTTTATTCTGGTCACCCAGTGCATGAGGGTTAGGGTCAGAAGCCAAGAATTCCTGTATCCCAGCCCTTTTCTCAGACCACACCACATCCTGTTTCTGATATCTAAGTATATTGGAACTTACACTATTATGTGGTGTTCTTCTGTTCTCTGAAATAATCAATTGGGATCCCATTGTGTTAGGCACTGTACACACTGCTAGTAAGAAAGAGACTCTGCCCCAAAGAGATCACAATCAAAACAAATACGATGAAAGGAATTATCCCTATTTTATAGATGAGGACATGAAGTACGGAGAGATGGGCCCAGAGGTTTACAGGCGGGCTCCTAACGTCCACTGAAATGAAATGGGATTGAGGGAGCTAACTGCGTTTTCAAGTTCTCTGGCAAAGTGACTTGACCGAGGTGATGTAGGAAGTCTATGGCAGAGCTGTGATTTGAATGCCAATCTCCTGAGTCCCCATCTGGCGCCTTAAGTACAAGGCCAGCCTCCTACAGCTGACCCTTCCTTCAACAGTTGGATTCTGGTCCTGAAGTGTGCCCTTGCAATTTACTGACCTGGAGGAAACCGAGCGTTTTTACCCTAACATGGATGACTGAAGGTGGATTAATGACCTCTTCCTGTTGTTTGAGGGCAAGCCCTTTTCTAGCTTCTGAGATCTCCTAGAGACTAAATTTAGATGGCCAATGTTTCCCATGAAGTTTTGTTTTAAGTCAGGAAGCTTTGTGCCCACTTGAACAGCCAAACCACATGTAATGGAACAAAAATTAAATTTGCTTTCTTTGTAAAAGAAACAAGGAGTCTGGTGGCACTTTTAAAGATTAACATTTATGTATTGCATGCACTTTTGTGGGTGTCATTCCACTTCAAAAGATCTGTGAAATGGAAGCTGTAGCATGTTGGTGAATAAATTCAAGGAAGGATAAGTCACAAGATTAGCTCAGTTTTTTCAGAGAGGGAATTCTATAGAGCCACAGGGGAGTCCTAGCACTTCTAGGTGCATTCAGTGTTGGTGAGAGGTGTCAGACAGAAAATCCTGGAGAGCTAAGCCCCCAGGGTACTCAGAGTAGGTACAATACATGACTAGATTATGCAAATCGTCCACTCTGCTTTACCTTCTTTCTTGTAGCATGTTCATTGCTCATCACTATCTCATCTGAGCACCCACCAATTAGTGCATTAAGCAATGTGTCTACACACCTGTCACCTGTTTTTTCTTCTCTTATCCTCTCCCCAAGTGGAGAAGTGCAAACGTTGGTGTGTCTTGTTTAGATGGGCTTTAGGTTTTTGGACTCTCTGGTTTTAGTTACCCCTGCTGCTCTGTATTTGTTAGAGAAGGAAAGATTAAAAATAAAAAACACCTTGTAGTTGGAGTGGGAAGTGATGAGGTTTGTGGTGGTCCATGGTTCCTGGGAGGAGCTCACGCCAGCCCCTGAGAACATTCTGTCTTCTGCACAGACAAGCTTTTCTCACCTTCTGGAGTTCCCTTGTGCGAGAAGAGCAGAGCTGTTGACTAGGGTTGTCTTCCTGGAACGCTTGGCTGTTGTTAAATATGCCAAACCCTGGCCATGGAGCACTTCGAAGATAAGAAGAGACCTCGGAGTTGATTCCAGATCCTCTGGGAAGCCATCGAACAGCAGAGGACGGGTGCAATGTGCTCACAGCAGCCCACATTGCTGAGGAGACAGGCTGCAAAGTTCTGCACTAGGCGGTGTTCCTGAAGTGCTGAAGGTTTCAATGACCGTGAGAGGTCATTGAGTCCAGTTCCCTGGACTCATGGCAGGACCAAATATCCCCATTAAACCATCCCTGACAGGTGTTTGTCTAACCTGCTCTTAAAAACCTCCAATGTGGGAGATTCCCCAACTTGCTGAGGCAACTTATTCCAGTGTTTAATCACCCTGACATTTAGGATTTTTTTCCTAATGTCTAGGCTGAACCTCCCTTACCGTAATTTGAGCCTGTTGCTTCTTGTCCTATCATCTGTGATTAAGAAGAATGATTTTTCTTCTTCCTCATAACAACCTTTTAGGTATCTGAAAACTGTTATCATATCCCCTCTCAGTCTCCTTTTTTCTAGACTAAACAAACCCAGCTCTTTCAATCTTCCCTCATGTGTCAAATGTTCCAGACCTTTAATCATTTGTGTTGCCCTTCTCTGGACCTTCTCCAGTTTCTCCACATCCTTTTTTGAAATGAGGCCCCAAAACAGAACACAGTACACTAGCTGAGGCCTAACCAGTGCAGAGTGGAGTGGAAGAATCACTTCTCATGTCTTTCTTACAGTACTCCTGTTAATACATCCCAAAATGGTGTTTGCTTTTTTTGCAATAGTGTGACACTGTTGACTCATATGTAGCTTGTGACCCACAGTTACACCCAGATCCCTTTCTGCAATACACCTTCCTAGGCAATCATTGCCCATTTTGTATGTGTACAATGGGTTGTTCCATCCTAAATGGAGTACTTGGCACTTATCTTTATTGAGTTTCATTCTGTTTACCTCAGACCATTTTGCCAGTTTGTCCAAATCACGTTGAATTGTGATCCTATCCTTCAAAGCACTCGCAACCCCTCCCAGCTTGGTATCATCTGCAAATTTTATAAGTTTGGTCTCTATGCCATCATCCTAAGTCATTGATAAAAATGTTGAACAAAACCAGACCCAGAACAGATCCCTGAGTCACCCTGCTCGTTGTGTCCTTCCAGCCTGAATGTGGACCACTGATAACTACTCTCTGGGAGCAGTTATCCAACCAGTTTTTCAGCCATCTTATAGTAGCTCCATCTACTTTGTACCTCCCCAGTTTATTAATAAGAATGTGAGGTGAGACTGTATCAAATGCCCAGGGGTTAAAGTATAATTTGGTGGGCCCCAGAACCCTCCTAAACTGGCTGCCCCCCTTGCACAGGTGCGGGCCCCCCCTCATGTAACCCAGCTACTGCCCCCCAAACACCTGCCCCCACCCCAGCTACTGCCCCCAACTCCCATCTCACCACTAGTCTCCCAACCCCACCCCATGCTGCTCCATCTTCTCCCGCTGCCCTGGGCCAACCCCTTCCCCTGCGCCCTTTCCCCGCTGGGCCGGCTCAACTCTCCCCAAATCCCCTCCAGTGCCCCCTTACCTGGCCACCATGTCACTGCAGAGCGGTCCCAGCCCAGGCTGAAGCTCTGGCCTGAGCCAGCTCTGAGCATGCTCAGACAGAGCAGGCTCACGCCAGATCCTCAGCCCGGGCTGAGGCAGCTCCCTTCCTCCCAGAATGGACAGGAGCGACATGCCAGGGCCTGCTATTTTTAGAGGCTTAGCGTTGGGGGGGGAGGCCTAAAAATAGAAAACGAAGCTGGAACGCTGCATTCCAGGGCCTGGTATTTTTCAATGGTGGGCCCCGGCATACAGCATTCCAGCTCCATTTTTCTATTTTTAGGGGCCCTGGAATGCTGAGCCTCTAAAAGCAGTGGGCCTCGGAATGCCATTCCTGTAATTTCCGGCCTATTTTAACCCTTGCAAATGCCTTACTAAAGTCTAGCTATACCACATCTACCACTTACCCTCTATCCACCAGGCTCATTGTCAAGTTGGTTTGACATGATTTGTGTTTGACAAATCCATTCTGACTAGCCCTAAGCAACTTAGCCTCTTCTAGATATTTGCAAATCAAATCCTTAATTATTTGTTCCGTTATTTTTCCCAGTACAGAGGTTAAACTGACTGGTCTGTAATTCCCTGGGTTGCTATCTTATTTTCTTTTTTGTAGATGAGCACTATATTTGCCCTTTTCCAGTGCTCTGAGACCTCATCCATCTTCCATGATTTTTCAGCGATAATAGCTAATGGCTCAGATATCTCCTGAGTCAGTGCCTTGAGTACTCTAGGGTGCATATCATCAGGTCCCGGTGACTTGAAGATGTCTAACTTGTCCAAGTCATTTTTAACTTGCTCTATCCCTATTTTAGCTTCTGACCCTATCTCATTCCTGTTGCCCTCCTCTGAGACATCCAATTTCCATCAACCTTCTTAGTGAAGATTGAAACAAAGAAATTATTTAGTTCCTCTGCCATTTCCATATTTTCATTTATTGTTTTACCCTCTTTGAATATGGGTCCTACACTGTCCTTGGTTTTGCTGTAATACAGCCAAGAATTGACAAAATTATGTGTCGCCAATGTGAGGTCATCCTACATCAGGATAGGATGGAGCCTCTAGAAAGTCTAGATGACCAAAGAGGAGGATAAAACACTTTATTTGTGGATGTTGCTACATGGGCTCGTAAGTCAGCAAGAGCTGAAGAATAGTCCTAAACTATGAACTGAACTGACCAATTGAAGATACGTGGCTTCAATCACAGGGGACCTCCTGCCCCATGGCTGCAGACTCCTCAAAATTCCTCCCTCTGCCGGTCATCTTCATCTATCTTGCCTGGTTCAGCTTTGGGCAGTTGCTCATCCATGATCTCAGCAAGCACTGGGTCACCTTCATGGCAGTGGTGGGGTCATGCCTGCTGAAGGAAGGGAATAGCTGTGTGCCATCCACATGTTGCTGGTGTTTGGCTATGGCCATCTGACCAATTCACCTAGTGGTTGTGTTTAGAGGCTGATAAAGACCAGAGGGAGAATTGATCCGTGAGGGACTGTGCAAGTGAAGGTTCTTGTACTGGAGATAGATATTTCTCCCATCGCTGCTCTTTGACTGCCCTTCCAGGGAGAGCTTGGACCATTTTAACGCATTTCCTTGGACCACTGTGACCTCTCTCAGGTGAGAGTCACCACCTTGCTGTACTGAAGAAGCCCTCCTCGTGGCACTGTTGGTGTTTGCTCTCTGTGGTGAATTCAGTCTTTCGACTGAGAGTGCCAACAAGCGTGATGAGGTCTGGGGATATTACACTGTCACAAATAGACACGCTGCAGTTTGGTACCTATATAAACTCCCCAAAACCCACTACAGGGAACTGGCTTTTCACCCTTTAGCTCCAAAGGCCTCTACTAATGGAAAATTCCCTGTGTGCTGTGATTCGTGGTCCCTTGTCTTGCCAAAGCCCTACCACTGAGGATATGTCTATCTTGTTCAAAGATAAAACAAGCAAGAAGTCCTGGGGCACTTCTAAAGACTAACATTTATTTATTGCATGAGCTTTCATGGGAGAAAATCGCCCTTTGTTTCTCCCATGAAAACTCATACAATAAACAAATTTGTTAGTCTTTTAAAATGCCACCAGACTTCTTGTTTGTTTTGCTGAACTACACTAACACGGCTGCCCCTTTCGAACTAGTCAAAGATGTGACATCTACGCAGGTCAACCTACCAGCCATAATGTGAACCTGGGTCACTCAGGTAAGAAGCGTAGTATAGCCTTGGAGGTATAGGTTTCTGTACAGGCTAGCGACCTCAGTAGGTAACCAGCAGGCTTGTACTCGGATAGCTCTGCTAGGCCATGCTGAAGACTGTCCCAACACATCTTCACACTTGCAGTTCCTAGACTAAAGCCAGCACAGGCACGCCAACCCATGCTGCAATCCCACCAATTGCTGTGTAGACACAATTGTAAGGACACAGGTCACTTGCAGAATCACCCATGTGCTCACTTGTTGCACAGGTGCAAGGGGCTGAGAATGGCTAGGAAGTCAGCCCCAGTCTCACCAGTACTTTGTTTCTATAGCATAACGAATGCCCATGGTGAAAGCACTGTAGGAATGTAGCTGTGCTGGGCAATAGCCAGAGTTTCTGCCTGCAAGAGCTTCCACGGAGCAAAGATGCAGCAGAGAGGAGACGTGTACTCTGTTGCCAGTAACTCTCTGCAGCTGCCAAGAGTCAGGAGCTAAGGTTAAGCTGGTGAGGGATCAGCTGGAACATTGCAATGCTGGTATGTGTGTCTTAGCTTCTTAACTACAGAGTTGTTGATGGGAGGCCAGTCAAAACTGGGAGGAGCAGAAATAAATCACATTGGTGCGGCTGAAAACAATGCAGGCCTCACTCATGAGTCAGGCTCAGCAAAACTGGATCATCTTGTCTGTTTCCAGGCACCACGTGGGTCTTGTGGCTTCTTCTCCAGGGGGTGGGGTCTCTCTTCTGCTCCGGGATTGTTTGAAAAGTATGAAATTCCTCTTCTAAGTTTTACCCTTCTCCTGGGGCTCTTTATTGGTAATATAATCCATCTGCTGCTCCACCCAAGAAGCAAGGGTCTCAGCTATTTTTCCAGCGCTGATCGAGGGCCAATTTTCTTAGTCTGTCATCTTAAAAATGGAACTCTAATTTCTTTCTGGAGGGAGTGAAATCTGCCTGATTTTAGTCAGAATGTTTTTGGCTTCTGGTGGGAAAGTGCAATAATGTGGCTCAGGAGGCTGAAAGCTTGGTTTCTGGGAGGCAGAGCAGCAGCAACTGGTTCTTTTGGGAAACAGTTTTGTTGTCTTTTTCCTCCCTGACTCTGGAAATTAAGAACAGAGGGTCGGCTCCTCAGCTGGGGACATCAACAGAGCTCCTCCAACTGAGGATCTTGTGTGGAATGTCTAGTCCTTGCCCAGTTTATTTCCAAGTGGCATCCAAATGCAAGGCTGGCTGAAGATGGGGATAAATAGAGATCTAAACTGGGAGGGAGCCCATCCGCCCACAAATGGTAGAGGGGAGAGCACTCTCAGAGCCTGCAGGATCTCTCTTGAGATCGGGAAACGGGAAGCAACCACGAATAAGGCGCCAGCAGCACTGTGATTTGTTGGGTTTGTTGGGCCAAGCCCAGTTTCAGCTCAATCCATCACTCTTTGTGCACAAGTCCACTCAGTGAACGTTGTGGGAGAGATGAGCTGCATCAACTTTTATTGCACGTTCGCTCATTTTGTTATTAGCACGCACACGGCATTGTATTGACAGTTGTGGCTGAACAGGTAATGCAGCCCTGCTTGCGGAGGGCTCGCTCAAAGTGAAAGCAAACTGTTCAGGACAAGACAGATTGTGCACAGAGCAACAGGGTGGGGCCTGTGCTGTTTGACTGCTTCATGGCAGAGGTATGTTTTTGAAGTCTCTTCCCAGAGAAGGACGGACTGTGGTGCAGGCAACTATTTCAGGCACGTGGAGCAATGTGGGAGAGCAGTCAGAGATCCAAGCACCATATGCTGAAAATAGTAATCTCTGTGCTTCTCTGAAATGTCTTCTAAATCCAGGGCTCTTGCAGCTGTTGACAAATATTAATTAATTCTCCTGGTTCCCTTGAGAAAGGAGAAAAATATGATTGACCCCTCCCTCCAATAGCACAGATGGGGGAACTGAGGCATGGTAAAGGGAAGGCGCATGCCCAGGCCACATGAGCAGTTTGGGGTAAAGCCAGGAGAATAGCCCTGCTGGAAAGGTCTAGAAGATGTCTTGTCACCTCTTTACCCATCTCCTTCCTTTATTGCTTTATTCTTTTCCTTGTCTCTACCCACTCTGCAGGATTTCATCCCAACCCTGTGGATTCCCCGGGAATGCCCTAGGGAGAGACTGGGACAGTCTCGCCGCCCGGTGCTATTCCCTCTCTGCCGTCCAGACCTCGTTGCCTTGCAGTGGCATGGGAGGGCATCATGGTGCTGCCTGGGTGGGAGTTTGAAGAGATGCTGGTGACAGCAGGGGAAGCACTGAAGCTGAGGGGAGGCAGCCTCCAGGGGAGCAAATCGCCAGCCGACTGCCACGTGGGGTGTGGGAGCTATGTCCATTAGTGATGGAGAAACGGGAAGTCATCCCTTAATAAGGCCCTCCTGCTTCCCCAATAACTCAGGCTGCAGGATGGAAGGTGGGGCAAACATGAGCCAGTCCCGTACAATGCTCCAAAGGAATAACCCTCTTGGTCTAGTCCAGCAAAACAAACAAGGAGTCTGGTGGCACTTTCAAAGGTGAACAATTGATTTATTGAATGAGATTTCATGGGAGATTTTCTCACACAAAAGCTCATGTGATAAATCAATTTGTTTTAAAAGTACCACTAGGCTCCTGTTTGTTTTCCCATACACTATAGGACTCTGAGTGAGCGTGCTATGAGTGGGTTAATGGTAGAAGGGAAGCCAGGCAGAGAAAGAAAACAGCAGTTCATGGAGGGTTTTGAAATTGGGTTTAGTTCCAGTTCAGAACCAAATCAAAAATTTTGAAAGCCTCCAAAAGAAAATTAACAAAGAACCCTTTGTTTTGGAACAACCCAAGCATTTTGTTTGGATTTTGAGGAGGTTTTTTTTTTCATACTGTTATAATAAAACTTCAAAATGTCCTTTCAAAACGAAAATTGAAATGTTTCTTTCTGAAAATGTCAAAATCCAACATTTTGCATGGTATCAGGATTTACCCCTTTCTGACAATGAAACAAATTTTAGCTAAATCACGTCAATGTCATCAAGAGTTTTGATTTTGGCAGAGCTGTGTTTCCTGATAAAACAGTTTTGTCAAGCATATTCATCTCAAGCTGAAAGATGTCAATCCTAGAAGAAGAGAAGTGTCAGCGTGGCTAGGAGGACTGGGCTTAGCAAAGTTAAGGGCATGCTAATCATTTTCACTTTCTGGCTCCAATACTGTAGCAGTTAGGGCTGTTCCTCTCTTTCAGTGTTGGATGTTTAAGAATAATCCCTGGAAAAGTTTCTCAGGTGTTCAAGAAGTGTTCATAAAACCTTCACAGGTTTCACAAACCCTGCTGAGGGGCTTGGGGCGTGCTCCTTGTCCCTTTCAATCAGCCACTGGGAACATGTCAGAATAAAGCTTTGTTTTGGGAAAAGCTGAAGCTCTCCCCTGCCAATTTCCATCTCGCACCACCTCCCTACACTCTCCATATGCAATTAGTATGCATCATATCTCTGCACAAACTTTTAGACACAGGCACACCCTCTAGTAAACAACACGTGCCTCTTGATTCCAATGCACAATACTACCTGCCTACCCCACATGCTGCAAGTTGGTGCTGACACTGTGTGATTTTTATCTGCTCTGTGTGTTTCTTTTTTTTAGTGACTTGATTTTTATTCCCCCTTCTGCTTGGGCATATGGCTCCCTCTTCGGCAGAGAGACCAGAGTGTTCAATGGTCACTCGTGGTTCGTGCCTGCTGCAATGGAGTTTAGGATCCATTGCCCCCATCTTGCTCATGGTTTTCCTGCTCCTTCTCTGCATCCCCTTTAAAAGGTAAGTGCTCTCTTTCTCTCACTATTCATGAGAAACAAGTTGCTGGTGGGTGGAAGGTGCCACACTGGACTGACGACCCTGGAGAAGAAAGGGCTAAATTCAGAGTTGTGTCTAGGGGTTTGCTGAGATTAGGAAAACTGGCCCAGGTACATACATTGATGTAGCTCCATCACTGTAAACTCCTGGTACAGTCAGACACACTGTACCTGTGCAAAACTGAAGCTAGACAATTTGAGACCAGAAATAAGGTGGAAAGTAATTACTAAATGATTGGAACAACTTACCAGGTGCTGGTGGTGAATCCTCCATGACTTTAAAATCAAGACTGGATGTTTCATAAAAGATAAAACAAACAAGGAGTCCCGTGGCACTTAAAGACTAACAAATTTATTTGAGTGCCACAGGACTGACTCCTTGTTTGTTTTACTGAATTAGACTAACACAGCTGGCCCTTAGGAACTTCATAAAAGATTTGCTCTATTTCAAACAGGAATTAATTCAAGAAGTCCTGGGTCCTGTCCACACAGAGGGTCAGATTAGATCAGTGGTTTGCAAATTTAGGGTCAGGACCCACTACTGGATCACAGACCCTCAGGCGTGGTACCCCCAGCCCCTCCACCAAAAGGCTGGAATGCATTGCTCAAAGATGTAATTGCTGAGTCACAGACATTAATTTTTTTTTTCAACTGGGTCCTGAGAAAATAAGTTTGAAAATCACTGGATTAGAGGATCACAACAGTTCCTAATCTATCAGTCTGTGAAAATGGGGTTCACACCACCGTCTGGTGCATACACTGACCTTCACCAATTTCATGAAAGGTGTGTTATAGTTTAAATGGTGCAAACTCCTGTATGGATGCTCTTAAATCCAGTTTAAACCTGGTTTACAGCAGTTTAGCTTAATTTGGTTACTAGCTGATTTAAAACATACCAGTTTGTGTGCCTGTAATAGGCTCTAGAAGATCAACTCAGTTAAAGCAGGGCCCTGCTTTATCATGGAAAAGGCATCCTTAACATTTGAATCAGAGAATGTAAGCAGGTCAAAGGATATTTGCATGTAAAGGAGTTTGACCACTTTCCCTGCCCCAGCTGGGCCGTATCAGTGGTTGTATCAAAGAACCAATTTCCCAGCTAGCACAAACATTGGGCATAGGTCACAAGCTGGGTATTTCTGATAGATAATCATCTAGCCGCATGCCAGGCTTTTCATCTCTCTGTCTGGTGAAAGAGTTCCTCTGGGAGGATGAAGATGAGGCAGAGACAGACTTTGCATTTCTTGACAGTGTCTTCAACCAGCAAGAATACAAATCAGACTTATTGGGGATCCTGAAAAGTTTGTGGCAGGAGGAAGGGGGTGGAGCGACCCTGCAAGAGGGATGCAGAGGCTTCCCCTTCGCTGCAGGGAAGCAAGCAAAGCCGTGGTGAGGGAGTGTGCTGGATGAGAGACCGGCTGTTTTTCCCCAAAACTACGCTACATGCAAAGGAGCTGTGAGATTTCTCCCCTAGATGAGCAAAACAAACAAGGAGTCCCGTGGCACTTAAAGACTAATACATTTATTTATTGCATGAGTTTTTATGGGAGAAAATCCCTCTTCATCAGATGCTTGAAGATGGGGAACTAACATAATGGCAGCAAAACTTCTTCAAAGTGTCTGCCAAAGGGGGATTTTCTCCCATGAAAGCTGATGTGATAAATACATTTGTTAGTCTTTAAAAGGACCCCCCAGACTCTGCATTTGTTTTGCCAAACTAGGCTCACATGGCTACCCTTTTTGGAACTTGTCCCCTTGTTGAAGTGTGCTTTGCCAGATGGGCCACTGGGTGGCATCTCCTCTCACAAATGTAAATGGGAAAATCACCACACAAAAGTCTCAGCTCTAGCCTCCACGCAGGGCAGGAGGGAATTCGGCTACCCAGGCTTCAGGTGCCTTATGTTAGAGCAGTGGTTCCCAACCAGTGTGGCGGGGCACATAGGTGTGCCGCAGCAACACCCAAAGTGTGCCGTGAGCACCCCTGAGAGCTGGAGTTAAAGTTTCCTCCCTGCTCAGCCAAGCCAGGTGGGCTGTGCAGGGCTGGGAAAAGGCAGGGGTTAAAGTAAAGGGGAAGGCACCGGAACACAGTTTGGGGGGACCCTATTTTTATGCAGGCAGCATTGGGGCCCCCCTAAGCATAGAGGAAGGCACCAGAACGTGGAGTTCCAGGGGTCCCCTAAAAATAGCAGGAGCAGCCCGAACACGGCGTTCCAGCGGCTCCACCTTAAACCCCTCTCCAGCTTAAGCCCAGCCAGCAGAGAGCTGCGGGAGGCCAGGAGTGTGTGAATCTCCCCCTGCAGGGCAGAGCAGCTTGTGGCAGCAGCCTGCAAACAGCCCAGGTGAGGGCTTTGGGGGGGTGCTGCTCGGGGTTGTGTGGGGCAGGTGTGTGTGTGTGTGTAGCAGAGGTGGGTGGGAGTGGATGTGTAGCAGAGGGTGTGTAGCTGGGGTCGGGTGGTTGTTTGGTTGGAGGAGGTGTAGCTGAGGGGTGTGGTGGCTGTGTGGGGGGTGTAGCTGGGGGCTGGTAGCCTGGTTCTGACCCCTGCAGTGATGGGAGGGTCCATGACAGGCAGCAGGGGGCTGGGAGAGGGGAGGATGGGACCCACTGGGGTGGGAGGAAGCAGCAATGGGGTGAGGATTTGCCCTGGGTGGCAGGGAGCCACTGTGGAGAAGGGGGGAGTGGGTGCTGCGCCATGCTCCCCTGCCCGACCTTCCCACTCTCCAGCTTCCCCTCTGCCCCCCACAAAGCCACTCCTGTTCTCCCATCCTCTCTCCTCTCTTGCCACCCTTGTGCTGTTCCCCACATGGCTGCCCTTGTCCTCTTTTGACACCCCTGCCCTGCCCTGCCCTGCTCCCCACACTCACTCCTGCCACTGCACACAACTTCTGACCTCCCATGTTTCACCACTCCTGCTCTGCTACCCCTCCTGCCTTACATAGCAGCATTTCCGAAACACTGTGCCATGGTTCATGAATATTCCTAAGTAATTTGAATATTCATGAGTTTTTAAATAGTGGTGTGCCTTGAAAAATTTGAAGGTATCAAAGTGTGCCATGGCAGAGAAAAGGTTGGGAACCACTGCTCTACTCTGCTCCTCCTGACTGTGCACAGAGGACTCCATGAGGGTGAGAGGAGAAGACAGAGGCGTAGACAAGGGACTGTCTCCCAGATGACACAAAACTGCAAATGCTTGTCTGCATGGCAAGTCACTGTGCTGCAAGCAAGGCTGTGAATCTACCATGTGCCACCGTGCCATGCAGCATCCCATGTGGATGCTGCTCTGCCTCAGTGAAAGCCCCACCTGCAGCTTGACTTACTGAGCCCTGGCGCTGTTAGTGCACCACAAGCTGAGGTGCTGGAGATTCACAGGCTGGTGTGCCATGCAAGAGCAGCAAAATACTGACACACAGGCCAAAATGAAGCATGTGACTAGTCTTGTTGCTGAAGTCGCCACTGAAGTACTTTGCTAGATGAAGGTCTCATCCTGAGCCCATTGAGATTGGTGGCGATGTGCTGCAATAACAGACCCATCACACAGCTGTGGCCAGTGCAGGTCAGCTGATGCGGGCTCACAGAGCTATAAAATTGCAGAGCAGGTAATCAGGCTCTGAGACCCCACATGGAAGCCATGAGACTCTTTACAATGTCTCCCGCTGTCTTACATCCCCCCATAGTCTGTGCAATGAGGGGGAAATGGCTCGACAGCAGGACGATAGTTTAGAAATTCATGATGGGGAGACGTGTTCTGTCTTAGCCCATTCCCCGGTCAGTGCTGGGCCATTCCTCCCATGCCCCAGATCTACTGCCGAGTGCCTTGGTCTGGGTCTGGTGGGGCCTTTTAAAATCTCCTCTCCTGCTGTGCACTGAGGCATGTCGCCCAGGCAGAGCAGAGCGGAAATTTAAAACACCAGCTATGGCAGGGCAGGATCTGATGGCTCAACCCCTTGAGCTCCACCAAGGGTAAGTGGTGTGCTGGGCAGGGGCCTCGGGACCTGGCCCCTGGGGGAGGCACAGGCTGGGGAGAAGGGGTCAGGAGCTGGGCTAGGGTGGGCCAGGCATGGGGCGCCCTGGAGAAGCCCTGGCTGGATGCAGGGCAGCTGGCCACCTTTGAAACAACGCTGGCTAGGCATGTGGCAATGGGTGAGTGCTGGTGGGACTCAGGGCAGCCTGTGCCCTGAATCTCTTTTTTTGTGTTGCTGTGCCCTGGTTCCTACTCTTTCGGCTCTAGTCCATTCTAGTTGTAAGTATCTCAGGTGCCAGTCATAATAAATTCCCTTTAGCAGAGTCTGTTCGCAATACCTCAAGTTAGTCACCTAAAGAGTATTTCTCTCCTCTCTTGCTGGGATGAGGAAATAGCCCCTGTCCAGCTAATGGCCTTTGGGCCCAGAAGGGCGGTGAACGTCAGCGAAACATTCTGTTCGGCCTCCAGACTAGCAATGTGAATCTTTTGTGTCTTTTTCTTCTTTACAGGAAAAATCGACGTTTTTCCACCACATCTCTCAAAAGAAACATCGCCGCTTCCAGGCTCATCAGGGTGGTAAGTTCTGGAGGTATCTAGAAAGGGTGCTTTTCCTTAGCACTGCTGCAGCACGGTGATCCTGCAACAATGTTCAAGGGGACTTTCCTGACATTTTCACTTGTTCTTTTCATCTTTGTTGTGCCTCATGCTGGCCATTCCAGATTTTAAGCTTTGCTCAGCCTTTGGAGAGACACAGGAGAGGATGGGGCAGCCCAAGTGTGAGCTCTGCCAACACAGGCTTTGCAGTTTGCTTGAGGTTGGCTCTTTGCAGGCAGGGCCATGCTGGAGGGGAGAGTAAATGCCTAGGGATAGCAAGGAGTGTGTTCATAATTTCTGCTCCTAAGTCACAACTCTTAGCTCCCTCTAATATTGAGTAAGTCACCACCTTGTCTGTGCCTCAGTTTCCCAATTCAATAATGCCAGTTACAGGCTTTTTGCACCACTGTCCCCTTCCAGTCTCTTTGAGTGAACCTCCAGGTGTCAGCCTCAACCCATTACCTGCTCCATAGCACAAGTTTGCACTTAGGCAAGGCCAGTCTCAGTACCACTGCGGCCATCTGTGTCAACCATGTACTACTGTGCAGGTCTGACTGGACGCCTGCGTTTCTTCCTTTAAGGCATGTCAGAGGGCAGCTGGCCCTCTAAAGGGTGAGGAGCCCGGCCTGCCTCCAATATCTCCCCTAGGGGGAATGAGGCAGCTCCAGTTGACCCGGCATCATTAATTGGGTTGTTAAACAGGCTGGGAAGCAATGGGGCATGCTGAAAGGTTATGGAGCTCAGTGAGAGAGAGAAGTCCTCGATCTGTGGCCTGCATCGTTCAGGAAGTTAGACTAGATGATCGTATTGCTCCTTTCTGGAGTTGATAGACTCTAAGGTCAGAGGAGAAAGGCAACTGCCAGACAGAGGGGTTGCAGTGGCAGGATCCCTTCAGTAGACTGAGAAACTGCCGTGCAAAACCACTACTTCAAAGAGGGAGAAACAAGGCAGGAAACAGAAAAATAGCTATGTAATTGTCAATGGTCTTCCCCTGTCCCAATGGCTGCTGGATGTCCCTGATTTTTTGAAGGGCCTAAGAAATGGCAGAAGAAGCCCTTTGCCTTTAGATCAGTATCTTAAAGTCAGTCGTAACAAGTCTGAAACAAGAGGAAGTTGTTGTCATCTCTGAGATGTTTGGCAGCCCATCTCCAGGCAATTCCTAGTGGGCAGCTATCATTGTACTTTGGATATCTAGAATGATGTTGCTACTTCAGTTTTTGTGGCATGTGAGGTTTGCCCAGGGGACTCTGCCAACCAGTGTCTTTTACTCACACAGTGTTAAATAAGGATGGCCCTAGTCTTTATTAAAGGAAAAATTCTATTGTTCCCCACCCTGACAAGAGAAATTTGAATCTGGAAAGGGGGGAAAACTCCATGATCATGCTGAGAAACTACAGCCTGGCTTTACTTCTGATGAACTGGAGAATAGAGGGGTGGGACCGCTGTTCCCTCTAAGCTGTGCACATGTGGATGTGCATGCGGGTCATGAAACCCGTGTCCACAACAAAATAAAGGATGCACACAAAAAAATTCAACAGTACTCATACTAGCTCACACAAAGAAATGTTTTGGGTACACAGCCTGTGAAAAATTAGAGGGAACATTGGAGTGGTAAATGGCTATGAAAAGTGTAGCCTGATTCTTTAGGCTTTGGAATTTAGATTGGGATTGCCAATAGATTTTGCCAGAGGATTTGGGTTCTTGTCCAAATCTGACCACAGAAAATGTTTAAAACACAGAACTCCTGAGGGACGCCTAACCAGAACTGTCACACAGCTAGTTAAAGCATTTTATAAAACCCCTTTATTGCCAAAAAGCATAAATGATGAGTACAGAATTGAGAAAAGGGGAAGTTGAGTAAATACATAGTCAAATTACAATTAACTTCTATTTTGATATATACAGGAAATCTTATGCATTTATAGTTTGCTGAGCTAAGCCTTCTGTTAAAATTTATGGTTACAGTGTTTACACCCTGATTCCAGGCTTGGTCGAGGGGGAGATGTCCATTTCCTTGACTCGACAAGAAAGATGGAGAGTTCAGTAGCTTTAGCTGATATATCTAAACTTCTGAAAGCAACTTAAGACAACTAGCGAATAAGTGAAATAAAGTCTTCGGTCTGTGGTGTCCTTCTTGAGGAGAGTCTAACTGAAAAGCCAGGAGCTAAAAGCTGGGAGCTAAAAGCCCAAAGCAGTGCTTAGTAACAGAGTTTCACCTTTTATACCCTTCTCAACAAAGAACAAGTTAGAGTTTCCTCTGTCACCCATGAATGGGGCCTTCTCCCCGGAAATGGGAGGGGTATATCTATATCATTGTTCAAGGGGTTTGTGCGTATAATTGACGTATGTCCGTCCTTCAGAAAGTTCCATTATTATTTATGAACATCTTTGTGGGTTTTGTGGTGTTTCACTAAATGTCTAGAGTCAAAACTGGCAAGTCCCAAGTTGTCTTTCCGTCTGTTGACCTGGGTGTCATGATGAAAATATAGCCCTCTGGGTATTTGCATCACTGAGCCCCGATGAACAATCAGACCCACCTATGTCTAGTTTCAATCTAATATTAACTTGACTTTTCAAGTCCTATGCAACTTATGACTATGCCCTTAACTGTTCATACAGGCCAGTAAGGTACCTTGTGTTCCAGCAATCCATATGCAGGTTATGCTAAGTATAAATCCATGATGACAATAATCCATAAAGAAAAAATACATGTGTGATCTGTAGATGAATATGTACATGCAAGCCAAGCTTAGGTTAAGTCAGCGGCTACAACAGCCTGGTGAAACACAACTTTTGGTGAAGCAGCTCATCTAAACAGGTTGGCTGTGGATTGAAAAGATCCCGGAGGAGTGGAGGATTGGTGAGAATGATGGTAATAGCAGAGGATCTCGCAGCCCGTCACAAGCATTCATTAACCCTCACCACCCCAGAATGAGACAGAAATTGAGCTGTCATCCCCATTTTGCAAGAGGACACAGAGACTGTGGCTTGTCCTCATCACCCGGCATGTCAGGGGCTGTGTTGAGAACTGAATCCTCAGCTCCTAATTCCTAGTCCCATTCCTTGGCCAAAACTACCAAGTCTGGTGCATAGCGCCTTTGCCAGTCAGGCCACTTTCATTTAGGGGCCTGCATGCAGATTTAGGAGCCCCATATTAAGTAGCACATTAGACAATGTCGTCCTATTTTACATCTTCTGAACTCTGTACAAACTCTGCATAGGGATCCCGAGTGGTGTTAATCAACCATCTCTTAGGTGCACATTGCAAAAGCCCAGTTTACAACAGTCTAGTGTGAGATTGCTACTCCAGACAAGATCCCCATTCAAAAAACATCCCCCCCCAGGCTCAGAAAATCATTTTCTCACAAGCTGTACCTTTCCACCCATCAGCCGATGGGACACCTGAGTGATGCTAACAGCCCCCTACAGTAGATGGGATCTTGCATGCTGGCAAATTCCAAAGGGGCAGCCGTGTTAGTCTAGTTCAACAGCAAACAAACAGTCTTGTTGCACTTTTAAAGACTAGCAAATGTGTTTACTGCATGAGCTTTTGTGGGAGAAATCAACGAAGTGGGATCTCTCCCATGAAAGCTCGTGCAATAAATAAATGTGTTAGTCTTTAAAAGTGCCACGGGACTCCTTGTTTGTTCAGAAGAAATCTGAAAGTCTGACCTAAGCGTGGTAGGAATCTGTAATGCTACTTCTGTACTAGCTGTGCCGTGTATGACATTTCAGACTCTGGTGCCTTGTGCTACGACAGCCCTCTAGCGTGGGGAAATGGAAAAATCTCTGCCTTCGTGTGAAAGGGGGGTTCCAAGTAAACAGTAAATGTTCTCTAGCAGTTTGAAACACTGTGTTACTCAAATGCTAACGATGATTAATTTTAAAAGTATTGCAGGGTTTGGAGATCAGAGAAGTAGATAGGAATACAACCAGTTCTGGCATCCTGCAGAAAGAGCCTTCTTTTTAGCCATTAAAAACCATGCCCACATGCCCACACCAGTGACAGCAAAGCAGCTGAAAGCAGGAATGTTCTGTATGCGTGAGTCAAAGAGCTAGGTGAATCTCTAATCAAGACAGGCATTGGCCCTTGTTGCTTGTAGCCTATGGATTTCCTGGGGTCAAGCCTAGAAAAGCAGAGCAGATTAGAAAGGGTTTTATATTTGTTTATAAATGTGCTCTCTTTCCCAGGCTATTTAGTTAGCTAAAGGCTGATTGTAGCTGGCTATGTTGGTTCCTTCCAAGCCGGGAGCTCATGGTTACTCCCCATGCTAAGGAGAACTCCCTGAAGGGGAGAGGATAATCTCTTATTATCCGATCTCTCCTGGGGCCTGAACCAAGATAATGAAGTGAATATGCATCTTTTGGCCCCTCTTGTCCAGTTCTCTGGTCAGGCTGGCCTGCGGCAGAACGTGTTATTGCTATGGCGACAGGTGAGTGGCAGCCACCTGTAATTCGGTCGAGGTAAGACTCCTAGACTATATGTGGGGCAGCACAGAACGGGGAGGAGCTGAGCACCTCCCAGTAGTGCAAAAAGCAGGGTCAGGATGATTTAGAAATGCTGGACATGCCCAAGTCCTTGGGATAGGATTCAATGGGAGTCGGCTGAAGTGATTTCATTGGCCTTTATTTTGAAAAATTGTGGTGACTGAGGGAGGTCCCAGTTGATTGGAAAATGGCAAATACAGTGCCCATCTTTAAAAAAAAATAGGGAAGAAAGCTGATGCGAGGAACTATGGACTGGTCTGCCTCACCAAAGTCCCTGGAAAAATTATGGAGCAGGTCCTCAAAGAATCTGTTTCAAGACACTTGGAAGAGAGGACGGTGATCAGGAACAGTCAGCATGGATTCACCAAGGCCAATTCATGCCTGAGCAACTTGATTGCCTCCTAGGATGAGATGGCTGGGTCTGTTGAGGTGGGGAAAGTGGTGGACCTGCTGTATTTTGACTTTAGCAAAGATTTTGATGCAGTCTCCCACAGTATTCTACCCAGCAAGTTAAAGAGGAATGGGTTGGATGAATAAGCTATAAGGTGGATCATCAGGCTCAATAAGTAGCAATCAAGGGCTCGATGTCTAGTTGGTAACTGGTAACAAATGGCACCTTCCAGGGAGCCGGCTGTGTTCAACATCTTCATTGATGATCTGGAGGAGGGGATGGATTGCACGCTCAGCGTGTTTGCAAATGACAATAAGCCGCAGGGAGTCATGATATGAGGGAGGATACGGCTAGGATTCTGAATGACCTAGGCAAATTGGAGAATTGGGCCAAAAGAAATCTGTTGAGGTTCCACAAGGACAAGGGCAGAGTCCTGTACTTAAGACAGCAAAATCCCACGCACTAATACAGACTGGGGACCAACTGGCTAGGCAGCAGGTGGGCAAAAAAAGGGTTATAGTGGACAATAGGTTTGATAGGAGTCAACAGTGTGCCCTTGTTGCCAAGAAGGGTAATGGCACATTGGACTGTGTTATTAGGTACATTGCCAAGTGGTTGTGGGAAGTGATTCTTTTCCTCTATTGAACACTTGTGAGGCCACATTAGCAGTTTTGTGTCCAATTTTGGGTCCCCATTACAGGAAGGATGTGGACAAGTCGGAGCCAGTCCAGTAGAGGGCAATGAAAATGATTAGTGAGCTAGGACACACCTTTTATGAGGAGAGGCTGAAGGAACTAGACTTACTGGCTATGTCCACACCTACATGCTTATTTCGATTTAAGTTAAATCGAAATAAGTTAATTCGAAATAAAATCGTTATTTTGAATTAACTGAATTCGAAATAAGCAAAAACCTCAAATCGAAATAGCAAGTCCGGACATAGGACTTGCTGTTTCGAATCAGGAGATGGGCAGCACAGGAGATGTGGCAACATGGCTTCCTGGCAGGGCCATTTTGCCAGCCAATCCCCTGCCTGGCTCTTGCCTGCAGAGCCAGGCAGGGGAAAACCCCCCACCAGAGATCCCCCTGCACCCTGTGTCCCCCACGGCTGGTGGGACAGCAGGAGACGGACCATCGGGCACCCCAGCTGCCAACCGGGCGGCAAGTCCCCGAGCCGGCTTGCCCCACAAGTGGGGCTTGGCGGATGCTGCCCAGGCGGTGAGACTCCGAGCTGGCTCACCTGTTTCTGGGACAAGGCGGCCGCTTGTGGGGCAAGGCGGCTCAGGGACCCACCCCGCCAGCAGCAGGCAAGCCAGGCGTGGGGACTTCTCTGCCCCCCCCATCCCCACCAACTTGAGTTGGGGTTTCACCCCCTGGCCCCCCTGCACTTCCCCTCTCTCCCTGATCAGGGTGCTGAGAGGGGATGGGAATTCCTCCCAGGGTGCATGGCACCCTGGATGGAAGTTCACCTACTATATCAATATGTGGGTCATATCAATATAACAGAGCCAGACAGGGTTTTTTCGAAACAACCTTCATTTCAACATCAAACTAGGTTTTATTATATCGAAATGATTTTCCTTATTTCAAAATAAGGGAGCTCTGTATTTCGAAATAAAGAAATGTCATGTGGACATACTTAGCCATTTAGTCTGTACAAGAGAAGAGTGAAGGGGAATTTCTTAGTGGCCTTCTGTTACCTGGGGGGCTCCAAAGAATATGGAGCTAGGCTGTTCCCAGTGGTGACAGATGACAGAAAAAGCAGTGGCCTCATGTTGCAGTGGGGGAGGTCTAGGTTGGATATTAGGGGAAAGATTTTCCCTAGACGGGTGGTGAAGGACTGGAATGGGTTAGCCAGGAAGCAGGTGGAATCTCTGTCCTCAGAGATTTTTGTTAAGATCTCGCTTGATAAAGCCTTAATTGGGGTTGGTCCTGCTTTGGGCAGGGATTTGGACTAGATGACCTCCTGAGGTCCTTTCCAACCCATCTTCCAAGCATGTACCCTCTCTACACACACGCACCTAATGCATCTCCTGGAAAACTTACTTATACTTTTAAGATGAGGAGCGATATGGAGCTGTCAAGTGGTGCTGTTGCCATAGAAATAGAGAGAGACAATGAGATCATCAAGACATTAAAGTAACCACTTTAAACTATTTGCATTCGTTTCTGTTAGTTTAATGGCTGTGTATTATTTCAAGACATTAAATCAGATTTCTTTGACTTCAAAGTATCACAACTACAATCTAAAGCAGGGTGGCCAAACTTATGGAACTCAAGAGCCACACAAGTTGATTATTAAAAGTTTGAGAGCCACACTGAGGCATATAGCTATATACTTTCACTTACTCTAAAATTACTAAGTTTGAAATTTATTGAATATTTTAATTTTATTGTAAAAAGAGGGCAAATATTGATCCTACTAATGTCAGATTGTAATAATTACTTACAGTTAACAAGAAAAGTAGGCATGTACAGTAAAAACTTAGCTGTCACCCAATGTAGAAGATTGCAGGCTAGTGATGAGTTCTTTAAAATCTGGGCAGTAACTTGTCAATGCAGTATGTAAAAGCTTGCTCAGGTGCTGATCTGTAAGTATTGTGCGATGTTTTGATTTCACAAATTTCATTGTGGAATACAACGCTTCACAGCAGTAAGTTGTGCCAAAAATTGAAAGTAATGTACAGCTGACTAGAGTACTAGACTTATATCTCCAATGGCGTGATAGCGAGAGATTTTAAATAATATGAATCATATTGATTGGTTTCAGCAGATAAGGGCAAAGAACTCTGATCAAGAATACCATAAAATGTCCAATAAAAACTCCTGCTTCTATGTGTACTACTTTTTCACATCATTCACAACTCATAAGCAGCACTGATTAGTGAAAAAATAATCTTTATGTTAATCAGAAACAAAGCGTGGCAGATGTTTGCAGTTGGGAAATCAATTTAAATCAGTTCGAGAAACTGATTTGCTGATGGTCTTTCGCGAGCCGCACTTTTTCATTCAAGAGCCGCATGCGGCTCCCGAGCTGCAGTTTGTCCACGCATGATCTAAAGCATCACACAAAATCTAATAACAATTTTGTACAGGTGTTATTGAAATGTAATAGCACTCATGAGATTTCTGTCAATTTCCAAAGGGATAGCCATGTTAGTCTAGTCCAGCAAAAAAACCAAGGAGTTGTGTTCACCCATCTTCGAAGCATCTGACCAAGTGGGATTTTCTCCCATGAAAGCTCATGCGAAAAATAAATCTGTTAGTCTTAAAGTGCCAAACGACTCCTTTTTTTTTTTTTTGTGAGATTTCTGGTCAGCATCATTATCACGTTGTTCACCCTGATCTCTGGCGAGAATGCACAGATTACCACATTTTTCATTCCTTGGCTTGTATGTGGTCCTGTGCAAGGAAGATGACTCTGGCTACAGACTTAACTGTGTAGTGATCTCTCCTAGAACAGGCATAAAGAGGCCTTCATAGAAACTAAGATACCCCCTGGACCCTTGAAGAATACGGGAAATAGTTTATCATCCAAATTTTTCCATTCATGTTGTAATGGTTGTCTAATAGCTGACCTTCCTGTGTGTGAAGACCTCCAAATCTTTGTTTGTCAACAAGCTTTTTTGACAGGCTCTTCAAAACTGCCCTCATGAGATGGGCATTTGGTTGACAACTTGTCCTTTTTTCCACGTCGAGATTGAGGCACAGACAAATCAGGTCTCTATTGGTTTCCTTTTCTTTCTTTATCTGATCAGGCAGCCCTGCTACCAATTGCTGCAGAAATTGTCTTGTCCATCATTCGTTTTCAGTCTGGTGAGATCTCCTAAGTAATAAGTTCCTTTCATTTTGACTAAGTTAAACAAGTATTTTTTTTCCCAGTGAATACGAGTGACTGAGGTCACATCCTGTTAACGTGTATGTAGCAAGAAGTTGAGAGTGAATGCACTGCAAATTGCACATAAAGCTATGAAGCGACACGTGTACTTGTGTTGGTAATGGTACCTTTTTCCATAAATGGAAGATATAAAAACCGAGTGGGTTGAAAGTACAGAGCAGCCAGGACTAAAACATCTGTATGAGGTGGCCTGACTACTATGGTCCTTTTGACACCAGGAGCCTGCAAAGCCATTCAGACTCATGCAGAAGCATCAGTGCGTCCACATCCTCTTGAGTACTGTATATGTCTACGGCTGATGGATGTTGCTATTTCACTGTTCGGAAAGCCTCCAGTAAGGAGGAGTGTGTGTTTGTGCTGGGTGTAATCCTGTAGTCTGAGGTGCATTTTGAACCACATTTCCACAGAGGGGTTTTACAAGTGACTCTAAACTTGGCATCCAGCAAGCAACTTTTCCCATGGAGGAACAGAATTGGCATCCACCAGTAACCTGAGATTCTCGAATCCAATGTTTTATTCTGTCCAGCTCTGTCTGCCTGCAGTTTTCACAGTTATTGTTGTTCTATCTGGCAGACTTTGATTACTGATTTATCTATGTCAATTCCTTTTAGGACGTACCTCAAGTATGCAAAAGTCAGTTCATTAGGCATATGGAATTTGTCTCCAACCATCCTTTATATGCTAGCCATGGCACCTCTGATGTGGTTTTATTTGCTGTATGCCTTTAGTTCATGCACTCTTTCAGCTTGAGTTTCCGGCTGATGATGATATGATTTCTGTCCTCGTCGTTCCATCAGCACGGAAGATAGGCAATTGGAAACTAAAACCTACCAGCCATACTCCATGCCACATTTAAAAATGGAAAAGCATTGCATTAGGAATCTGTAGAGGTTTCTATCTAGCTCCTGTGCTACAGAACATATGGTGATAGTCTACACTAGCACTTAGGCCATCAAAGCTTTTGTTGATCAGGGGTGTGAGAAAACCACACCCCACCCCAAGTGAAGTAAGTTTTGCCAGCATGAAGTCCTAATGTAGGCAAGGCCTAACTGGGAGATTGATCTGGTGAGCATATGTCAACGGAAAAGGATAAGAATGCTATAATCGGGTGGGAGATATTTGACTACTAAGTCCATGTGATGTGGAAACAGCCATGTTAATATATTGCACAATTTTGCATGTGGCAAAAATAGCAAATATCAAAACCGCTTCTTCATTTTTGGACGAGACAAAACTTGCCCATGCGAAGCCAACTAGCATCTCTTAACACATTTGTCATTAGGTGGCTTTGACCGATAAATATCCCGTTAAGATGTTGAAATGAACATGAACAGTGCCAGAAACTCTGTGGCTCTCAGGGAGAGGCCGGCTTTGTTCTGCCTCACATCCGGCACCACTTGACAGCTGTCCTCCCTGCCTCTGCTAAACGTCCATAATGTGAGCTTACAAATGCTATAGGGTGGGTTTTGTAAGTAGGGAAGGTTAAACTCCAGAGCTCCAGTCTTTTGGGAGACTTGCTGCATGCAAGGTCTGATCAATGCAGGGGCTGCGCCCTGGGCCCTGGCCTAAAGTGAGACCCCAGGCTCCAGCCCCTAAGGCTCCTGCCCTATCCAGCCACCCTGCTCAGTGGCAGTGGGGCTTAGGGGAAGGCTAGGAGTGTCCTTGCCCTGCCAGCGCTGGGGAGATGCAAGGCCCTGGGGTCAGAGGCCAGGCTCCATGCTCCCACCTCACACCTGGGCCGGCTGGTCCACCCCAGGGTGAGGTAGGGCAGGCCAGCACCTATTTTCTCCACCCAGGGAGCAGGACGGGGTGGTGTCCAGTGCAGTCTCAGCACAGTCTTCCAGGCCCCAGGGCCCTCGGGGGCTTCATCAGAGGCTGCACTTTGGTCCAGAAGGCCCTGCCCCCAGGGCAGGGGTCTCAAACATGCGGGCCGCATGCAGCCCCTCAAGTTATTTGCTGAGGCCCACCACAGCACTATTGTTACCAATATTTGCAATAGCGCTGATGAAAAGGTTTCAGTGGTGCAGCCTTTGGGCTAACGTCCTAGTCCTCATGTGGCCCTCGTTGTGATTTGTGTTTGAGACCCTTGCCCTAGGGGCAGACCAGCCCAGGGCAGGAGAGCCCGTTAGCCCAAGGTCCCACCCCACCAGCGACAGCCCATCCACAGGATGCGTTGGTTGGGGTCTGGGGCCCCAAAGTGTGGAGGGGGGCTAACATCTTGGGGGAGGGGGCAGCCACGTTAGTGTAGTCCAGCAAAACAAGCAAGGAGTCCTGCGGCACTTCAACACTAACATTTTTTTTCACGTGAGCTCTCATGGGAGAAAATCCCACTTTGTCAGACACTTGAAGATGAACTTACAGAATGGGAGGAAATAAATGCAGGGAAGTGTAAGTCATGGGATCAGGTCAGACTGTAATGGAAAATCAAAGCAATAGTTTAGATTCAAACACTGAGGAACGGCGTATAGAGAGGATGTGAGGTCAAATCACTTGTTATAATAAGAAAAAGATCCATAGTCCTTATTTAACACTAAGGCAACGGTGTCACATCTACATATAAATTCCAATTCTGCGGTTTCCCTTTGAAGCTTTGATTTGTTATCCATTTGTCTGAGCACAGCTATTAACAAATCCTCGGTGGAGTGAGCAGTGAGATTGAAGTGTTCCCCTATATCTTGGCATAGACAGTCCTTGCCGGGGAGACCAACCCCAAGACAAAGAGGGCAAGGAGGCCGGGTGGAACCACCTAGCATGATCAGACCAGGATGCACCAGGCCAAAGAATTTAACTTGACCATGGGAACTGTGACCTTTTTTGGCTCATCCTTGCAAAGACGTGCTAATGTCTTCTGCCTGCAGGTGGCAGCAAGTACCTGCATAGTCTCATCCCAGCTGTGCTGATGCTCCAATGTCTACAGCAGGGGTCTCAAACACACTGCCCGTGGGCCACATGCAGCCCATAATGCTATTTCCTGCTGCCTGCAAGGACACTATTTTTACTGATATTTGCAGTATTGTTATATGAAAGGTTTTAGTGGTGCAGCCCTCGGGCTAATCTATTAGTCCTCATGCAGCCCTCATGGTGATTTGAGTTTGCGACCCGCTGGCCAACAGCCAGAGGTGTTGTGGTGGGAACCTCCAGAGAATCCATGAAAGCCTCAATGTTCATCCTACTGCAGCAATGTCCACAGCTAGACAGAAGGAAGCAGCTGGCCTCTTCTCCATTCATCCAGCCCCTGGCCCTTCTGACAGGCCCACTGCAAGCCATGACCACTGTATGGATTGAACCCAGGACCTGCAACACCAAAAACCCAGGCTTCCACCCCTGGAGTTAAAGGCATGCCTCTAGCTGGGAGCATGAAGCAGGCGCCTGCGCTCATGGGGGCCAGCCGCTCTGCCTTGTGAGGGCAGAGCCCCTCTGCTTAGTGATCCTAGGAGCCCTGATCGGAGGCATCGTGTCTGGGCTAGGCGGCTGCTGCCAGTGCTGGGAGCAGAGATCTTTCTGCAGTTGCTCACCTGTCCTTCAGGGGCTTGCTGTGGGCTCTGCTGCATCTCCCAGGTGGCAGCTGCTGATCTTTCCCCTTCTCCTCTTCAGCCATATAGGAGAGGCAGGATGGCCATAGCACCTGGCCCCAGGTTCACAGCCCCTGCTCCCTGTCATCCCTCTTTGTTGGGGGAGGCTGCAATGAGAATAAACCCATGGGCCCAGTTCTCATCCTGCCTCGTCCCCTCCCCAGCCTGACCACGGGCCTGATGCCATCCCCTCTCTGCAGTAATGCCACGTTGCTGCGTGCAAGCACAACAGGTCACAGCTTCTGGGTGTGTAGCTCCATGGGTTCATAGCCCATCCAGTCTTGTATTGCATCTCTGGAGAAACACCACCGCCATCCCTTCTCGCTGCTGGAAGAGCTTGGCGAGCTTGGAGGACCTGACTGGTGAGGTCCCTCCCCTGCGGCTGCTGTGGTCTGAGCTGCAGCCCCTGCCCTGCTCCCAAGGCTCAGTTTCCGCTGCCCTCCAGCTGAGCTCCCTTGGGTGCTCCAGTGATAGCAGTGGGGTGGAGTTGCCCAGGGCTCCTCGGCCTTAAGGCCAAGTACAGGTGACCCTAGCATGCTCAGAGCCCATGTGTCCAGGGGGCTGCCATGGTGAGGCCTGTTTTCACCACCACGTTAATGATCATCACCCCAGGAGGAATCCCACTGGTGCCGGCAGAGGTTAAGCTGTAGTGCCAGGAATACTGTGCCCCCCGCCTTGAGAAAACCTGGGCACCAGGTCACCATGGTGACTGGGGATCGTAGCCTGGCTCCAGTGGAGGAGCCCCCTCTGGTGACCAAAAATAGAACTGCTGGCACCTAGCTGCGAGCCAGTTTTGTCAAGCCCTAGCGTAGACACTGCCTCAGCATCTGTACGGGGGGGGTTGGGTGTCCTAGAACAAAAGCCCAGGTGAGGGAGAGGAGAATAAGTGTTTGAAGAGCTAAGGCAGGTGCAAGGTGTCTAAAGGGGTTATAATGAGATGTAATGGGAAGGAATTGGGAGTCCACGTAGTGCAGGACACCTGGGCTCTCTCCTAGCTCAGCCACTGCCCTCCTGTGTGACTCTGGGCAAATCATGTCCCTCCCCGCGTGCCTCTTCTTCCGCTACAACTCTTTGTCTTTAGGATGTGTGCTCTTCAAGGGACCATCTCACAGTGCCTAAGGCAACGTGGTCCCAATCCAGGCCCAAGTTTAGAGTCATTATGCAAGCATTTTAGAATAATTCTAAGGGGGCAACAATGTTGGATCCCTTGAGTAGATGGGGCCCATCAGCTGCTGTCATTTAATTTTCAAGCACCATGTCAGAGCAGGTCTAATTAACACAGGGAGTCGTGTGGCACTTAAAGATTAACAGATTTATTTTTCACTTGAGCTTTCATGGGAGAAAATCCCACTTTGTCAGATACCTTGCAGGCCACCCTCCCCGAGGGCAAAGAAGCAGAAACTGGGGACAAGCACCCCACTGTGCGGGACAGAGGGGCCTTACCTCTGTGTAGTGTGGTGCTCTAGAAAAGAAAAAATCGTGTGTGCATGTGTGTGAGTGTGTTTCACACTAACTGCGTGTAGGGAACAAGCTCTGGTGCTGACACTGCTTGAAACAGGCCTGGAGGGGGAAAAAGGCCTGGCTAGAGAAAAATAAATCTGTTAGTCTTAAAGTGCCACACAACTGCGTGTTGTTTTTTTACTGGCTAGAGAGTCAGTTTCCATTTCAGCACATCACTTAACCAAGTGCCTAATTGCTTTGCTAAACCAGGCCCTCTCAAGGGCCTATGGAGCCCATCCAAACAGGGCTGATGTCGAACTTCTGGTTCTCTCCGCAGACTCCATTCGGGGACCAAAGAGCCAGCAGTGCTGCAGAGAAGCAGACGAGGGCTGGAGCCTCGGTCCAGGAAGGTAGGACAATGAGAAATTATTTGTGCTGTAACAACTCTGGGTATTAATTGATCACAGACCCTGCTACCCTTCCCTGTGCTGCAGCAGTGACTGGAGTCTATTTCCTCTCTCTCCTGGGTCCAGGCAGGAGTTTTATATCTATGGAAAAATAACAAAGGGTCAGTATTGGTTGCACCAGTGATTTGTTGGGGAGCCTTGTGGCTCAATTCAGTTTTTGGGGAAGTTTGTGCAATATGTGGGGTGGCTGCTCTATGCCTCACTCCGCTGGGTGCTGTCAGTCCCTTGCTTTGGGAGCGTGATGGGGTTTGCAAACCCTGTTCCTGGACAGGGTTAATGTGTTGCTGCCAGTGAATCAGCCCTCCCTGCCACACCTGGAGTGTCTGTTAGGCTGGGCAGGGTGGGGATAAAAGGGGGAATGATGCTCAGACGAGGGCTGGCTGGAAAGGAGGGCAGAGCACGAGGCTTATGGGGAGAGAAGTGGGGCAGGAATCAGAGCTGACTAGGCCTGTTGCAAGATCTAGCCTCCCCAGAGGGACTGTAAGCTTTGACCAGGAACCGTTCAGATGTACCTGTGGGTGGTTTTAGGCTGAGCCATGGCACAGGAGCCAGAAGGAGGCCTGAGTGGTTGACACCTGACACTTAAGCCAGTTTAGTGATAGGATGCTTTCTAAAGTGACCTTAGTCTTTGCTACCTCAGAAGGGAATTGAGCTCATAGAGAGGGTGCTGGCCATAAAGCTGAACTAGGTAAGCCACCTAAGCAGGTTGGGAATGCAGTTGGGGAAACTGAGGCAGAACAGCTGCAGCACCATGTCTCACCACCAAGAGGCATCAACTCAGTCAGGAGACATCTTTCACAAATTCAAATAAACAGGCTTTGAGTGCATCGTGATGGATCAATCGCTGCACATGGAGGACTCTGGGCACAGCCCTGATGAAAACCTGGATGGTGTTGGGCCTGCACAGGGGATCCCATGAATGACACACACCTGGGCAGGGTCCATTTTATTTTATTTCCTTTTCACTGCTGCTTAAGAAAACTCACCCTGCCTGTTTCTGGTGATAGGCTGGGCTTGCACTAGCTCTCCCAAGCAATTCAGGGCCAGTACTTGGATGGGAGTCCTCTCTTTTCCAGTAGATGCAAGGAGAAATTGCCTCATTTCTCCTGGGTGTCACCCAGGGCTGTAACTCTCCGGCCAGCCATGTGGAGCTGTTTATTCCTGGCTGACTTAAAACCTGATGAGCGAGCTCTTTCTCCCAAGCACTGCCTGGCAAACAGTGAGCAGCCCCTCCCTGGGTATTTGCTCCTCAACTCTGAGCTGTGGCCAGCCAGCAGGATTTATGGTATGTGTGTTGCTTGGCAAGCACCTGTCCCCTTGCATGGCTAATCTTGTGTAATCCCTTTATAAAGGCACTATAAACATTTGGCTGCCTGCAGGAGCTCTGTTTGCATTTCAGTGTAATTAGAATTTCCTTCAAATGAACTCGGAAGGGAGGGTGGGGGAGAGACTCCTTTGATGACAGCTGCAGTGAGCAATCCTCTGGCCCTTGAACATGGTGCATGAATGGGATGTGTGAATGCTGCCGCTTTGTGCTAGAGCCCGGAGGTGCCTTTGACTCTGTAGGAACAGCAGCAAAGCGAGAGCCCTCTGCATCCTCTCTAGAACAGCCCCATGGTGCAAGGCTACAGCTTGGAAATGGATTTGTTCCTGGTGAAAAGTGCCCAGCTGGTTCCCCGGAGCCCTCTCCGTGCATCCAGCACGGGCAGTGCCTGGGCCACCTCCCTCCGTTCCAACAAGATCCCCCATGATGATGAGTGGGTCTCTGGTCTTCTGGACCATCACTCCTTTGCCTGGCACTGAGGCTGGCACGGGGCAGCCCACAACATTTTGGCATCAGAGGAGGGGAGCTAAATCAATGCCCCTGTGCACCCTCGCTTGGGCCAAAACTCTGAAAAGTCTCATTTCTGCCTTCTTCCTGTCCTACTCTCATGGTACTGCTCTGCTACCTACCTCAATAAAGGAGAACTAACAACTTTAAAAGTCTTGTTGAAAAATTTTAAGTAACTTTCAAACACCTGAACAGCAAATGTAACTTCTCATGTTTTCATAGCAAACACTGGCATTTCTATCTGCTTGGGTAATCAAAGTGGTGCTTTCCATGTCTTGGTTGCAAAGAATTGAACTGCTTCCTGAAGGTGCACAGTCTGGGCCAGCTCACGCTCTGTGGAGATGGTTGCATGGCCAGCCAGCCTCTCCTATGTCATTGTGGAGTGTAGATGTGTTTTTTTATTAACTTCAGCTTGGACAAGTTATGTTCTCTACTGGCAAGTGTTACAGGAAGTATGTGCAGAGCAACAAAAGCATTTGGAAAGAGCATGGTCATCTTATTTGTGCACATTATTGCAGAACAGCCTTTGGAGTTGATGCTGCTGAAATGTATCTTGAAAGGGCTTTCAGTTCATCACCCAAATCACTTGCATCAATATTGCATATCATCATGTGTCAACACTGTTTCTAGTGTCCTGCCTTACTGATGTACGTTGTCTTCAGGTATAATGAGGAGTTTTGGAATATCATGCAACATCCCAAATATACTGCTGTGTTTCTTCAGCTGCATGAAACGTTCTTCAACTGACTGTATTACACAATCTAACACCTGGTTAAAGAATTCAACTTTGAATAGTTGTTTGGGGTCTTTTAGGGGATTATCCCATGCCTCGTAATCAAAACATCCTCTTCTTCGGTGACTCCTGTATTCTCAAATGGGTGGGAAAATAGCTTCAGTATGAAGTTCCTCTGCGAACTTCTGTGGACTCTTCAAAATGTTTTGAAATCGCTCATTTGACTGGTAAGACTGTAGGTATGACTTTGCTTTGTCCAGTTGTTCTATTGCTCCAGACATATTAAGGTCAACACCTTGGAGTCTCTTGCTTACAATGCTCATATCATACGTCATGCTACAATACTAAGCCACACAGAAATTTGAAGTTATGTATGGTTCTGGTGATTCCATTTCCCTCTGCCACTGTTTTCCATGAACAGTTCCTGCCTCCCAAGGCTTGAGAGAGTGAAGGATCTTTTGAGATAGGTTGTAGGTCTTTGGTGTGCTGGAGAGATTTTAGTTGGGGGCTGTCGGTGATGGCCAGTGGTGTCCTGTTGTTTTCTTTGTCAGGTCTGTCCTGTAGTAGGTGACTCCTGGGTACCTGTCTGGCTCTGTCAATTTGTTTTTTCACTTCCCCTGATGGGTACAATAGTTTTAGGAATGCTTGATAGAGATCTTGTAGGTTTTTGTCTCTGTGTGATGGATCAGAGCACATCCAGTTGTACCCTAAGGCTTGACTGTAGATGATAGATCATGTAATGGGTCCCAGATGGAAGCCTGAGGCATGTAGGTATGCCTTGCGGTCACTTGGTTTTCGATATAGGGTGGTGTCGATGCGTCCATCCCTTATTTGCACGGCAGTGTCCAAGAAGTGGATTTCTAATGTGGATTGGTCTGGGCTGAGGTTGATGGTGGGATGGAAATTGTTGAAGTCCTGGTGGAATTCTTTAAGGGACTCTTTCCTGTGGGTGCAGATGATGAAAACGTCATTGATGTAACACAAGTAAAACAGAGGCAGTTGTGGACGAGGTTCGAGAAGTGATGTTCTAGGCCCGGTGTGTGTGTCATTTCCCTTCCTTTCCCGCAGCCACAGGCGAGGACAGAGCCACCCTCCGCAGCAGAAACTCCGGTCCGAGGACTGTCTCCGTGCCCACAGGGCTGTCCTGACGCAGACCCTCCTGCAATTACCCTGGGCTGAGACCTCAGCGTGAGCCCCACTGCAGCGGCTGGGGCTGGGGGAAGGCCCCTCTCCGGCGGGGAGCCAGTGGGGGTCATAGGGGACGGCTCTGGTACCAAGCAGTCTTCGAGGAGACAGAAAGGGAGGTGGGATGGGGTGAAGCACCTCTGCTTAACAGGCAGACGGTCCTGGGTTCAATTCCCAGGGGGTTGGACTCGATGATCTCACGAGGCACATCATAAGAGTCGGTTCCTTCCCCAAAGAGCTACATAAACGTGACAGACAAAGGCTGGGGTGAAGTTCTGTTTTCTCCCCAGGTCTGCCACACGTGCCTGTAGACAAGTCACTTGATATCTCCATGCAACAATCTGCAGAGAAACCTTCCCACCTGTATTGTGGGGCTACGTGCTCCGCTTCCTTGGAAGATGCTGCAGGAATTTGAACTATGGCAAACTGCCTGTTTTTTGCACCGCTCCCTGCCGCTGGGGAACTGCTCAGCATGTGTCCTAGACTTTATCTTGCTAATGGAGATTGTGGAGCTGAAGGGGCCTGTGTTTGCGGTGGGTGTGGATCTGAGTTCTGCCCCTGTGCTACCCAGGGAGTTCCAGGAGGCTTTGGCGTCTGGTACGATGAGAGCAGAGAAGCCCTAGCTGGTGGCAGTGGATTCATTACAGTATTAGTGGTCCTTCGAATCCTAAGCAGCCATTGTTGCGTCTCCAGTTTCTTTCTAACCGTTGCAGAACCCTGGCTGAGTTAATATCACTTAACCAGGAATGTGATTGTGCAAGGATCTCTTTTTATCAGCCTCCCCGGCATAACCCACTGACTCCTCCAGGGGGAGCTGAAAAGTCTCTGCTGCTCTGGAACCCGCATGCGGCTACCGGGATTTATTTAACATGGATTATGCTGCACAATAATAGCCAGATGGAGGCTGTGGTTTAACATAACATCTGTGGGGCTTAAACTGCATCAATTTCATGTCAAGGCTATGGGACGGGGAGAGGCGTTTCCGCTGGAGAAGGATTCCCTTTTCCTGTCTACTCTCTCACCCGTTGATTGTCCAGAGTAGACCTAGCTGGTCTTCAATCTGTTTTTTGGAGGGAGAGTTAAAGCTCTGATTAAGCCCTTGTTGGCTCTGGGTTTTGCAGGTCTTTAAGCAGTGAAAGGATCCATCTAAGCAGAGAGAGTGCTTTCCAGACTGAAGTGCAGCCTTGAGGCCCAGCTTTGCTTCTGGTGAAGCTGATGGTGAAATTCTCACGGCTTTTCATGGGAGCAGGCCAGGGTTTTGAGGCCATGTTGACGAACACAGTGGCTGCAAGTGCCACAAGTCACTTTGTTCATTTGTCCAATAGCTGCACCAGCCCTCGGAGATCATAACCATCAGACCCAGGATGGCAGAGGTGCCAGTAAGGTTGCTGTCAAGCGGTGAACCCACAGAGACACCTGGAGCAGTGAAAGTGCGACCACAGCATGGAGGCTGTTCACAGGCTGTAGGACCAGAAGGGACTATTATGATCGAGTCAGACCTGCTGCCTAATGCGGTCCACGGAGCTCACCCTGCCTCTACTGAGCAAACCAAAGGGCTGGGTAGTGGCTCTAACCCAGGGGTCTCAAACATGCAGCCTGGGGACCACAGGCGGCCCCTAAAGCTATTTCCTGCGGCCCGCAACAACCCTATTGTTACCGATATTTGCAATATCATTGTATGAAAAGATTTCACTGTTTTGGCTCTCAGCCTAACACACTAGTCCTCATGCAGCCCTCAGGCGGCCCTCATGGTGATTTGAGTTTGAGACCCCTGCTCTAACCGGTAGGGTGGGTGGATTGCTTGGAGGGAGGTGTTGCATTGTCCTGAGGGGAGCTCCCCAAAAGACCTGTGCTGAGGCAGACATGATGTCCCCAGGAACGAGGTGTGGCAGGTAATTGCTCACCTTCCCACATGGTACAGCATTTTCTCTTCTTAACAAATTTATTTATTGCATGAGCTTCTGTGGAAGAAAATCCCACTTCGTCAGACGCTTGAAGATGAGGAAGTTACAGATCTTCAAGTGTCTGACAAAGTGGGATTTTCTCCCATGAAAGCTCATGTGATAAATAACTTTGTTAGCCTTTAAAAGGACCACAGGACTCCTTGCTGGTTTTGCTGAACTAGACCAGTGGTTCCCAACATTTTCTCTGCCATGGCACACCTTACTACCTTTAATTAATTTGAGGCACACCACCATATAGTTTCCAAATAAACTCATAAATATTCATGGGCCAATGAGCCAATTCAGAGCTCTTTGAGTAGTTTTTCACAAAATGTTGTGGGACACCTGTGTGCTGCGGCACACCTGTGTGCTGCGGCACACTGGTTGGGAAACACTGAACTAGACTAACACGGATGCCCCTTTGGAGCTTGTCTTCTCTTCTGCCATGATGCAGGAGAGGGTGTGACCATGACTCTGCCTGTATCCCACCAGCCGGCACTTGTTGCCCCAAGGAGGGAGCCGAGAAAGGGCTGTGGAGGGGGTTGTGTATCCACCACACAGATGAGCACATGGGAAGGAGGTTTCTTGAATCCTGTTCTGCATCCTTGCACAGCCACCCAGAGCTAGGATGGTTTTAGCGTTTCTTTGGGGTGGGGACCATGTGCGCGTACAGTATCCGTTACCTCATGGGTCCTATCCTGAATGGGACCCCCAAGTGTGTCTGCAGTACATGTTAACAGGCTTCCCAGTGAATTGCCTGGCAGCTCTTTCAAAGAGCGTGTGGGCTATTGTAACGCGAATGGAACATGCACACAGCAGCAATATCTGCCTTTGTAACTAGCTACCTGTGCCAACGAATTATGCAGTCAGTGTGTAGTTTTTGCATTACTATAGTGCCTCATCCTAAAGCAATTCTCCATGAACATGTACCAGATAGTGAAATGCAGCTGCCTCTGGGGTGGAGGATAAACAGAGGAGACACAGCAAGGGACGTTCTGCCAGGGATGCTGGGAAAAAGCATCCACATGGAAGAGTCAGGACCTAAATTTTTCAGATCTCTGTGGAGCAGCCCTCCTCTTGTCCTGCATGGAGCCTCTGTGTATTGCTGTAATGGGCTGGATGTAAATGTTTGCAATGTGCCCGGAAGATAAAGAGCTACCATGTTATTACCAATGAAGGGCTTGTCAGTCAAACCAGACAGGCGGGTTACCAGACACCAAAGCATGGAAAGGAGGACAGGGAATTAGGAAAAGGAGGATATTGGAGGACACATGGAGAAAATGTAGTATTAATGTAATATTCTTCTGTTTTTAGGGGGCCCTGGAATGCTTCCCCCTAAAAATAGGGTGTTCGAGGGCATTCTAGCATACTTTAACTCCTGTAAGTAAAAAGTCAGAAAAAATCATGTATTTTTTAAAATGCCTCCTGGACGGAGGACAGGAAGATAAAAAGGAGGACTTGTCCTCCTTTTGCCTGACATCTGGTAACAGGACTCAATGCTTCTGACAGTATCGGTAGGCCTGGCACTGGGGCCCCAGAGCCATCCCTTTCTGGGCCTGACCCAGAACCTTGCTTCTGAACACATCCAGAGTGGGCCAAGATCCATCTGAATGGAAACTAAATGTTCCTTTTAACTCCTGCTCTGTGCAATTAGTTTTTCAGGGAGTCGGTAGTTCGTGATGTGTAAATTGCAGGGCTGGGGTGGGCTCTTTCAGCACCTACCATCAAGGCTGGACAAGAGGCTTGGAAATGCATGAGAGCTGGCTTTGGATCACGCATGTCAAATGACAAGTTCTCAAGAAATATCATGTGCTAGCTGATCATACCCCCAGCCTCAAGGGTGATGGAAAGTGGGCTCCACGCTGACTGACCACATGCTTGTTTTGGGTAGTTTCTTGTTTCTCTTCACCAGCTGTCCTTGTCTTTGGTTGTGATCTTGCAAACGAAGCAGAAACAAGCCTGGTTGTTATTTGGACATCCAGGGAAAACCCCCCTAGTGCTGCAGGAAGTGGTGTGGGTGGCTCTAGGAGCCACTTTTCCCTGGGAGTCCATAAAGACCGGATGCCCTAGAGTGGTGTCTAGGGAGATATTGTACTGGGCCTGTCGTCTTTCAGCTGAGACCTAAAACTTGCATCTTGACCACTCATGGCGATGAGGGGCGCTTTGTGTATTACCTTGAGCCAGCTTCCAATCTGGCCACTTTCATTCTGCACATCTAAAATTCCTCTTGTGCCTTCGACTGGAAAGGTTGCACGCCTGCCGTCGTTATGCGATCTCACTGCTGTCTGGCTTGTTCTTCCTGGCCCCCCTGTTTTTACTCCCACCCGTTGCATCATGACCATAATTAGATTGTAAACTCTTTGGATCATTGTGCATCTTCTCTGAAATGCCTGGCACGCTCTGGGTGTTGATCCCCTTGCCCCTTTGCAATGCTGATAGTACAAAAGGACTGTACACCCCCCCCCACCACCACCACCAGCAGCAGCTGTGTTGCTGTAGTGAGCGGAGTGATTCCTGTATCCAGAGAGTAGTTGGTTTGTGATGCACTCCCTTCAGGTTAAAGCCATTAGAGCAAAACTCTGCAGGTCTATAACCTGTCCTATGCAAGGATCTCAATGTATTTTGCAAATGCATGAGTTAAGACTTCTAACCCCCCTGGATGGGTTGTGTTTATCCTCCTCTGCTGCAGCTTACATCACTTCTTGGAGGCTGCACAGCAAGGAGGTCACTGGTAAATCCATGAGCAGAGCCCAGTTCCTTTGACTCTCTCTGAAATGTGCCTTGCCAATACAGCACTCAGGGCTGGTCCCACCACGGAGGTGACCTGGGCGGTCTCCAGGGTCACCCAGGACTGTTCTTGGGGAGCAAGAGGGGCAATTGCCCCTGGCCCCACAGTTCTGTGGGCCCCGTGTTGTCCTGCAGTGAGCAGGGCAGCGCTGGGTCTTCACTGCTGCCCCTCCACAGCCGTGCTGTTTCCCACTGGGGGGCCAGGACGGGAGAACTGGCCTCTGCTCTGGGCTGGATCGCCCTGCCCCTGGGACGGGGATCAACTGGCCCAGGGGCAGGGGGGGCCAGCCCAGAGGCCAGGCTGTGCTCTCCCATTCCTCCTCTGGGCCAGCTGTTCCACCCTAGGGGCGGTGAGGGTTGGCTCAGAGGTGGTGTGGGAGAGCAGAGCCCAGCCCCTGGCTCAGGGGAGGGGAAGGAGTGTGGGTCAGCCTCTGGGATGGCTGTCCCCCCCACCCCAGCAGAGGGGGGCCACACAGGCCAATTGCCCTGGGCCCCGCACCCCCCTATAGGAAGGCCCATGCGGACTGGGCCATCGTGGGGGGGGGGTGTCAAAATCAGAGGCACCTAAACTGCCAAAAAACCTTGGGCAAGCCCTGATGGCACCCTCGTCTTTCGGGAAGACCCAATCAACGTCCCTTCTAAGCTGGTGATGCAGCTGAGCAAGTTGTGGTACCTGCTGAGCGGCAATTTGTGAGGCATGGTGCTTCTAGAAGTGATGTAACCTGCAGCAGATTTTTTGAACAAATGTGAGACAATGACACTTGCTGCCTATCTAGCCTCACAGCTTTTGTCACCTGTCTCTGTCACATTTCCACAGTACAAATGACCACTTTGTGCTCTTCCAAGTCCCCCTAATAGTTGGTCAGTGGCAGAGCTGCAGATGTTTCTGGCCATTACTGTAAGCCTCAGCTGGGCAATTGACTTCATTTCACTTTTAACTGGATACTTACTAATGTTTCCAGATATTATCGGCATTCAGCTTCATCACACAGCACCACTTTTAAAGGTGCAAATGCATGAAGCTGAGAGTTGCTGAGTTTTTACTACAACTTTTTAGCATTTGTTCTGCATTCTTTCTGAGTGAGTCTGCTGCTCTGCCCACAAGTCCCTGTTGCCAGCCAGCTCCAATGCTTTCCCCGGCAGCCTTGGCTAAGCACCACCGTCCACCCTCGCAGTCCCCTTTCTCCTCCCCCTCAGCCCTGGCTTACTTTCACCGCTGCATTGCCGGGGTCTGTGATACCTGTGCAGGTGTGCAACAGCTGCTGCGTGGCCACACACCCGCGCAGCTTAGAGGGACCATTGGTCCCAATCCAGCTAATGACTGTAGGTTCCCTTCTTTTAAGCCATGCCATATTATCCTGCAATGCGAATGGCAAGTGGATTAAATTCTGCACCAACTTCAAAACTGATTTCCCAAAGCCATAAGAACGTTACAGTAAATTGACATAATCTCCTCACCAGAGTTGGAGAGCTGCTGCATAGAGGCTGAGCTCAACATAGAGAAGCAGTTGCAGATCCTTTTTTCTGACAGTGACGCAATTGAATATCAAAGAATCTGGTCTCTCTCTGCTGCCTCAGCTTTTAACCCCAAGGGTCCGTAAGCTCAGGCTCCAACTTGAGTCTGGGAGCCTACACAGCAATGAAACAGCCCTTCAGCTTGAGCCCTATGAGCCCAGATCAGCTGACATGCACCAGCCATGAGTTTTTCTTCGCTTTGTAGACAGACCCACAGAGATCTTCTTGAGGTCTGAGAAAGGTAGGTACTAAGATGGTCACTGTTAAATACAAGATCAAACTGTTTAGTGGAAGTATTTCTGGAGTGGTATGATGGTGAGACCCCTGAAGATGGTGTTCTGTTCCTCGCATTTGCTCAGGAAGATGTCACTTTAAGTTTCGTTTCAGGTGGTGGAGTTTCCATTTCAGAAGAGAAATCTGATCTCTTCCATTGATCTTTCTAACATCCAAAGGGGCAGCTGTGTTAGTCTAGTTCAGTAAAACAAACAACCAAGGACTACTGTGGCACTTAAAGACTAACAAATATATGTATTGCATGAGCTTTCATGGGCGAAAATCCCACTTCTTCAGACACTTTGAAGCATCTGATGAAGTGGGATTTTCTCCCACAAAAGTTCATGCAATAAGTATATTTGTTAGTCTTTAAGAGCCACAAGACTCCTTGTTTGTTTGTTTTTGTTGATCTTTCCATAGCTGAGTGATCAGTCCTTGTCTTCAAAGGAAACCTGTGCAGCACTGTTGAAAAAATGAGCCTGGAGACTCCAGTCATAACTTTGCTAGACACTAGACATCACAGTCTTTATGTGGTTTACTACAATAATCTGGAACCCACTAACCCCATTTTTGTCCCATGATTACAGGTGTGTTAACAGACCACTTCACTGTGAATGGTCCTTTAGAATACGAGCTAACTGCTTAGGTTACTCCATCTGTTTGATCTTGTGCTTAGCTGGGACACTCTTTCTCAGACCAGAAGACGAGCCAGCCTTGTGCAATCAAAAGCTTGTCTCTCACACTAACTAAGGTTATGTCTACACTAGAAAATTGTTCCCCAGTAAGCCTTTGTGTTATAATAAACATGGTTTAGTAATTGTGCATTCACATAGCCATCCTTTTGCTGTTGAGTGTGTCCACACAAGGACCATTTCCAACCACAAAAGAGGCTATGGGGGGGGGGGGGGAGCTGAGAGGTTGAAGGAGCCCACAGGCGGCTGCAGCTGCAGAGCAGTTAAATTGTTAGAGCAGTGAAAATGGCACGTACGCCAGCTCCATGTCCCAGAGTGGCCTTGACTGGAACTCTAGGACATTTCTAGAGGCCAGTTGTACAACACATTTACAGCTCTGTTCACACAGGCATTGTAGTGCAATAACTATTAAAGAATAGCCCTTATTCCTCTTGTATGTGTGGTTTTATTATTGTGGCGTAAGAGGGCACTTATAGCACAATAAAGGGGATTGTAGTGTGGACAGTGTGCTTGTGATAGCACAGTAAAATGGCTTATTGTGCTATAATTCTCTAGTGTGTACAAGGCCAAAAGTCAGTCCAGTGAAAGATATTACCACCCCCACCTCGTCTCTGTGTTTGATAGATTTACTTGCAGTATGGTACTCGGTCACTAGCCGGCTATGTGTGCTGTGTAGAGCTCCTGGCAATGTATGGCCCTGGTGAATAAGGAAGACTAAGGTGGAACTCAAGCTGTGTGGAAGGAAGCCTTTTAGTGTCTTGTAGCTAGCAGTGATTTTCTCCAATGAATGTTTTCCGTTTAAGGAAGACAGTGATTCCATCTGTGATGACAGCATCACGGCAGTGTTTGGGATTTGATGGGAAACTGATTTGCAGCATCACTTTTTCCCCCTTTGTTTCAGGATAGCGTTCCTTCACTTCCCTTTGTGGAGTCCTGGGAATCTCTCTTGTCCCCTTCTCACGACCCAAACTCAGATACGCCCCTTCTGCCCAAAAGCGACTGGACAAGGCTCGGTTGGAAGAACTCTTGTGCTGGTTTTCAACCTGCTGAGTGACACAGGGTGGTCCCTCTTCCAACAGGAATGAGACATTAGAGCATGGAGTCGAATCTGGCGCTTCAGCCTGGCACTGCAGCTCTTCCTGCCAGATAGTCAGACCAGTCTCAGACACTGGAGAGCGTTCAGAGAACCACCACAGGAATGATTACAGGACTGGAAAACTGCCAATATAATGCAGGCCCCAGGAGCTCCAGCAGTTTGCCTTATCAAAGAGAAGGTTAAGGGATGATTTGTGCACAGTCTGTAAGAACCTGCGCACGGGACAGAAATTTGGTAACAGATCTGGCAGAGAAAGGTACTTTGCGGTCCAAGAGCTGGGAGCTGAAGCTAGACAAATTGAGACTGGAAATAAGGCATACAACGTTGACAGGGAGAGTAATTAACCAATTTACCAAGGCAGTGTTGAATGCTTTTTTACTGGACCCTTACGTTCAGATTGGATGTTTTTCTCAAAGATCTGCTCTGGTTCCAGCAGGAGTTAATTCAGGGGAGCTCCATATGTTTTGGTATACAGGAGGTTCATTTAGACGATCACAAGGCTCCCTTCTGACCTCATAACCCATGATATCCTGCTGTGTCCTCTCTCAGTTTCCTGGATCATTTGAATGGCATTTTCAAGCTAATATTTATACACTCGTTCAGTCTTGGGAGCTCTCACCTGAGCTGTTGACACAGATTACTCCGGAAAGCAATTGTTTCCAGTGCTGGTTTTTATTCTTCTTTTCCCTTTACGACATATAAATGTCCTGGATCGGCATGTGGCTTGATGCCACCGGTGTTTCTAGGAACAGAGAGCACAGAGCAACCACAGCACAAGGAACTGATACCTTGCTGCTGACAAGTACTGGCCTGACGGTGAACATTACACAGAGCCTGATATTTGTGCTTCTGGCTGGAAATCTTCTCAACACTGGATCAATATGGATGAAGGAGGAAGCATTTGGGGAGAGCAAGGCAACGATAAGGGAGCTTGTCAGAAGTGAACAGCAGCAACTTCTTGCATTCCCTACCCTCGAAATGGTTCAGTGGAATAAGAGCTCAGGAGAGACCGTTTTGGAGAATGAATTCTGCAACTGAAGGGAGAATTAAAATCAACACATGGAGAAGGCGGCTGGGGAATCCCAGCAGACACCACACCAAACCACGCTCTGGGGACTCTGAAAAGAAATGATCTGAATAAGCTGTGGCCAATGTGGCTTCAGAAGTGTCTGGTGAAGAAACTAATGGTTGGAATGGATACTCAACTGCAAGTGGAGAAAAACAGAAGCAACCAAAGCAGGCCCAAGAATCAGTAACAGGGCATAAAGGGCAGGAAAAAAATAACGAGGCTTTAACAGCTATCCTGGGGGATGAAAACTCAATGGAGATTAGGCCCGTGAACAAACTGGGGCTGAGAGTTAAAGACGACTCTAAAATGAGCCAGATTGTCAGCATCATGTACATTTTAAAAGCTGTCTAGGAATTTAGGAAGAAGGGCAGATCTGCTAGAAATAGCTATTGATTTGATGCAAGGAGCTGATTGCATTGGAACAACTCTTGAGCCACCTGGGAAGGAACATCAGGTTTGTCACTAATGCTAGTTATGGCTGCGCCGCACAGGTAACTGCATGTTCAGCGCCCTCATCTAAGCACCTGAGTCAGCAACCCTAGTGCAAAGTCCTAGGTGTGTGTTCACTGGTTTGATACTCGCCCAGGTGCACTGGGGCCTTTGTTCTTTGTGCGGGGACTCAGGATGCTTTCCCAGGCGTTAATGTCAGTTGCAGGAGAACTTCCCTGTCATCCAAGGGAATTGGGAGAAAATGCTGGAGAACTATCAGCCCTCATTTTGGCAGGCAGCCTCACTGCAAAGTGGGTGGGCTCCAGTCTACTAAAGTGGAACTTGGGATCTAACCCGTTCCCCAGCCAGATGTGCTAGCCTTGGCTCAAAGTCCCTCTATACCCAGGTCAAAGGTTTCTCTGTGTAGGCAATAGAGGGGTTAAGACTAAAACCCCACTGCAAAGCTGGGGCAGCTGTATAGTGTAAAGATACGTCAGGCTGTTCTCCACCCTGCACTTCACACCACAGCTAGAACCTGGACTCTCCTGCTCCCAAAGCACAGATCCCCGCCATTCAAGGAAAAGGAGATTCTCCATTAGGTGTTATCGGTTCAGGGGCTTTGACACACGGTAAAGGAGTTCTATTCTGTCCCATAGGGGGCTGCGCTACACCAACAATTTCACTTCACTCTGTGGGTTTCTTGCTGGTTTAGAAGAGAGGTGTGTTTGTTCAGGACCAATGGTGGGTCTTCTGCCAGCTGTGGTTTCACAGCATCCCCTCCTAAGGCTTCTGTACTGGCCAAAAGCCAGTTGACATAGAAACTCTTTAAAAGAACAAAAAAAAAAAAAGATTTTTCTTATTGCAGCGGAGAGTTAACCTGCAGGCTTAAAAATTCAAAATCCACCTGCAGATCAAACAAAAGTGTCAGTGAATGCACTTTCTGCATTTTTCTGTAGAAAAAGAGCGTAGCTTTCTATATTTACCTGGAAGCAATAAAACATTATCTAAAAGCTGGGCCTGGGTGACAAGGGATGGATCATGTGATGGTTACCTCTTCTATCCATTGCCTCTGAACCACCTGGCACTGGCCACTGTTGGAGGACAGGATACGGGGCTAGAGGGACCCCTGGTCTGATCCAGAATGGCTGTTCTTATGTTCAGATGACGGGTATTAAAAATCACTTGTGTAGCAAGGTAAGGTAAGCCACTGCACAAAGAGAGGACAAAAAGTGGTTGTGGATGCCCAGTTTGAGACACCTCATGCTAGTTTTCAGAGGGCAACAAGTTCTAGAGAGGGAGCCATGTTAGTCTGTTGCAGCAAAACAAACAAGGAGTCTTATGGCATCTGACAAAGTGGGTTCTACTCTGCAAAAGCATCTGCCCAAATAAATTTGTTAGTCTTTAAGGTGCCACAGGACTCCTTATTTGGTTTGCACAGGGGGTTGCTCAGCACTTTCCAAAAATTAGTCCTTTTTTTAAAATGCCTGAAGTGGGGCCTGTGGACTCAGTCCCTTTAGAAAAGGCTGAATTCTGTGGCACCCAATCAATCAAAACTCCCCAAAACCTAAGAGTTGAAATGAGAGGTTCTCAGACTGTGTAATAAGGGGGACCTCCTCTTATTAATGGCCATGTCGTGAGAGCACTTCGTGTCCTGTTCCTCATCGCCTTCTTGTCCCATTCACAACCCTCCACTCTCTTCTCATTCACAATCTCCTCCCTTCCCTGAGACAAGCACAGCAGCTCACGTGGTGAACTGGCATTAGGACATGTGTGGTTTGGGATTTTATTAATGCAATTGAGCAGCCGGAAATGAGGAGAAGGAACAAGCACCAAGGGGCCAACCCGTTCTCTGCAGAGCACTCTGCAGACCTCAGTTGGGGGACCAGAGAGCTAAGTAACAAATTATAAAGGGACACGTTCCTATTTCTGCCCATTGGTGGGTAATGCCACTGCCCAGGAATGAAGGGCTAGACTGGAGGCAGGGAAGAAGCTGTGCCATGGGGTAGGGCAATGGGAACGGCAAGACTGAGATTTCAGAACAGACTTGGGCAGGCAGTGGCTCCCTTTGAGGGGGCTTGATTTAGCCCTTAAAGACTAACAGATTTATTTTTCACATGAGCTTTCGTGGGAGAAAATCCCACTTCGTCAGATGCTTCGAAGTGGGATTTTCTCCCATGAAAGCTCATGCGAAAAATAAATGTTAGTCTTTAAGTGCCACACAACTCCTTGTTTTTTTGCTGGACTAGACTAACATGGCTATCCCTTTGGAAATTGATTTAGCCCAGGGGTCTCAAACATGCGGCGCATGGGCTGCATGCGGCCCCTAAAGCTATTTTCTGCAGCCCGCAACAACATGTTTGTTACCAATATTTGCAATATCCTTGTATGAAAAGGTTTAAGTGGTGCAGCCCTCGGGCTAATGTACTAGTCCTCATGCAGCCCTCATGGTTATTTGAGTTTGAGACCTCTGATTTAGCCCTTCTGCTTACTGCACTGTCACGCTGAGACGCTGCCCGTGTGCTCCAGGTCTGACATTGCCCCTTGCTCCCTGCTTTGAGCATGAGCGGGGAGGGAAGGTACAAGGGGGTACCTTGTGACTTCCCGGCTCCTGGTTACTGGGTTTCTTCCAGGGAAAGTGGACGTGATGGGTGAGGAATACACATCTGACAGGCAGGGCCCAGAACGGTGGCGGCTGCTATTCCTGGTGACTCATTGTGGTTTCCCAGTGAGACGCCTCACTGAGAAGATGACAGGTTGTTTGGGAGCTAATTAGCAGGGCCTAGCTAAAGCACCTCTGACAGAGGTGATTTCCCTTAGGCTGCAGAAGAGGACTGTAACCCTGAGCAATAGCTAAAACTAGGGGAAACAAAAAGCCCCGACTGCAGCTTTGCCTGCTGAAACAAAGGCTGTATGTGCTGGGCTGTTTGCAATCTCTCTCTAACGGCTACCTTGCTTGCGCAGTGCTGCAGGAAAGGGCTCTTGTGGCCTGCGAGGCAGGATGTCTAGAGATCCAATCCCATCTCTGCTGTTGTGTGTGGCTGCAGGGCTCGCTGAACCTCTTTGTTTCAGGCTACCTCCCCAACAGGATGGGAAGGGTGGTGGCTAGGATCCAGCAAAGCTCGAGGTCACCAGATCAACCCATCAGCCAGGTGGAGCTACTGATCGACACTCACAAGAATGGAGTTGGTGGGTTTGTCCAAGTCCTCTGGGAAACAGTAAATGCTGCTGGTGCTCGCAGACTGAATCGGCCAGGGATGGAAACTGAATGGCCCTTTCTCAGTGAAAAAACAACAAGGAGTTGTGTGGCACTTTAAGACTAACAGATTTATTTTTTGCATGAGCTTTCGTGGGAGAAGATCCCACTTCCTCAGATGCTTCGAGGATGGGTGAACTTACAGAAAGGAATGAAACTAAATGCAAGGGGGTGTAAAACATAGGATCAGGTCAGGTCAGGCTACTTTCTCAGTGGGCTCCTGTGGGTGGAGGGGAGCCATGTTGCTGGACAAGTGGGGAAGTTAAGGTTGCCCTTCACATGTCATCGAGGTCCCAATTCTGTAGCTAGAGGACTTCAAGCCTCAGAGCTTTCATTTGGGAACCACAGACTTTGGATGACTCATGTGACCTCTCTCGTGTCAAGTCTACTAGCGTGGCATCCAGAGACAGCTTGGGCAGGGCATCAGGCTGTGCAGAGAATGCAATACGTGCTGACTTTCCCACCCTGGAAAACGGAAATGCTTGGCTTCCTCGGGCTCTTTCTACATCTTGTCGTCCTGGCAGCAACGTTTCCTTTGGCTTCTTCGAGCTGCTGGTCACTTTCCCATGGCAGATGATGAGCCAGCAAGCAGGGGGGAGCTGTTTTTTGAGAGCTAGTGTGAAAAATTGGAACAAGGATAATAGGCACCCATAAGAAAAAGCCCTGAATAGTAGGACTATCCCCACAAAATTAGGACAACTGGTCACCATAGTTGGAAGGAAGCATCACCTACTGGTTAAAGCAGGTGACATCAGGCAGTGCGTTCTGGATTCTCTTTATGGCTCCTGTGCTGGTCCTTAGAGACAGAGATCTCAGTTCCCCAGCTAGAAGATGGAAATACTCCTGCTTTCCTCCCAGAGTTGGTGCGGGGTGGGTAAGGCCCAGTTTTGTATTCCTAAAGTGTGTTGAAAAGCTGGGATGGGGCCCACCATCTGGAGCACTGGGAGGCTGGTCTGGTGCAGCCTAGCCCACGCTGTTGGGGTTTCTGCTCTGGATGTGGCATGGAGACCCAGAGTGCTGTGCGTGGGGTGCCCTCGCAGGGCTGTAACTACGGCGGGCCAAACGGGGCTTTGCCCCAGGCACACTGGAGCAGCTTCATTGAGCTGACCTATCAAAGGGCACGTTCTGCGTCGCTGGCTCCAGGTGCCGCTCATTGTAAGGGGCACCGAAATGGGTCGTTACAGCTCTGTGCCCTGGATTTAGTGCTTGCTGGAGGAATGTGGGCAGAATAGGGTCCCCCATAATGTGCTATCCGCAGTGGCACTAATGGGGCACAGGATGGGTGATGTGATGCAGGGACTGATGAATCTGTAAGTAGGGGGACGATCAGGAGGGGAGAATTTAACTCCCGACTAGGGGGCTGGGACCTCCTCCCCTTTCAGAAGTGAGCAGCGCTGCTGGGCGTGAGGATTACATAGATCTGAAGGTCAGGACTTGTGATCTGTGGTCCTGGTGCGGGACCACAAGAGCCCTGCCGGGCATAAGGATCGCTGACGTAGGTCTGGCAGCCCGGGGCCAGAAATAAATGCTCTATATCCCCAGAAATTTGCCATTCTTGGCTTTCTAGTAGTGCTGGTCCTAACTCAGGCAGGGCAGACCATGTCAGGCCATGACGCAGAGTCGTCCGATTACCCCAGCTCCCAACTTCTAAACTATCTTTTAGCAGCTGTTGTCTTGGCAGGCTTTGAAGCTTTGAGGTCCAGCTTCGAAATGGCCGCAGAGCTCATGAGCTGTCTGCTGCCAGCCCCCTTGCAGGCATGGGAAGGGAGCTGGGAAGCAAAACAACAGTGGGATCTGTAAGGTCAAATATACTAGCCCTGCCAGAGGCTGTGAATGGGTGGTGACCAGAGCTTTCCAGGCCCAGCAGACTTTTCCCATCATGACGCTAGACCTGCAATTGGAAGGGACAAATCACAGAAGATGGGGAGCATCAAGTCCATCCCCCTGCTCAAAGCAGGACCAACCCCGACTAAATTATTCCAGTCGGGACCTTGCCAAGCTGTGCTTTAGAAACCTTTAAGGATGGAAATTCCACTCCCATCCTAGGTAACCCCTTCCAGGGCTTCACCACCCTCCTAGGGAAGAAGTTTTTTCTAACATCCAACCGAGGGGGTCTGCAGCCCGTGGCTCCGGAGCCACATGCGGCTCTGGCTGCTCCCTTGTGGGTCTCAGCTCCAGGTCCCCCAGCCACCAGGGACCCTGCATTGGCCCCTTTCAGCCTGGGCTGTGGAGTTTTGGGTCTGTGCCCGTGGAGCTATTTGATGCCAGTGTGGCTTGTAGCAGCAGGGGTAGGAGACAGAGCGCTGCTAACAGAATTAACACCCACACAGTGACCAGGGAAAACAGCAGAGGTGGTTGGCAGATCTCCCATCAGCAGCACAACAGCTTGCTCTGAGAAGAAGTGACCCTGGGCTCAGAAAAGCTTTGGAGGTTGAGAGAGAGACCATTGATGGGCAGATGTTCAGACAGAAGCAGAATAATCCTCTGGTCTGTCAGGGCATTCGGCTTGCTGGCCCTAACCTGCACGCTAGAGTCTGTACGGGAGTTTGTCTGTGGTCCTGGCTGGCTTAGGGTTGTGGGGGTTATTTTTAGTTGCTGTTATATTTGCACTAAATTGGCGCCAGCGCAGCCTGACCCCTGCCATGTGACAGGGCATTAATCTTTAGTAACCCTGCTCGTCCCATGCCAGGCAGCAAAGAGCAGGCACCGCTGCACGCCACGCCCTTATTCCACTTTATCGGATTGCTGTGCAGTGAACGTGGGGGAGTGCTTAATACATGGCCAGTGCTCACATGGCTGGGTCTGAGCGAGCCCCCGCACCGTCTCAACCACATGGGATTTGCCTTGCTGGAAAAAGCTTTTCAACCATTGTGGATTTGGAAGGGCACAGTGGGGAGAGCATGTGCATTGGTTGAGCACAGGACGGGGCCGTTTTGGAGACAAGCTAAGTTTTGGCTGCAAAATCTTGACTCTGCAGGCCCCTGCTTGCTTCCTCCGCTCTCTAATCTCAAAAGGCTGTGGTTGCCGATGCTGTTTGCACTGTGATATTTGATGTACGCTGCTGCTCAGGGCAAGCGGAGGCACGGGGATCCAGACCAGGCCATGGGAAAGTGGTTTGACACGAGGAGGGTGGTGGTGTGTAGGTTTTCTTATACTGCAGTGTCAGTGGCGTGCATCAGGAATCTGAGCTGTGTTACCAGATTGCAGTACGCTACAGCCAATTATGTCCTATTAACCTGGGAGGCATTAGTTTATATATAGACACACACCCGCTTTGGTATGAATTCAAGATCCCTATTACATAACTGCATGCCTATTATAAAGAGGCACTGCAAACTTGCATCAGTGATCAAGACCCTTCCACCATGCCAGGGCTTCTGGCATTGACCCGAACTGCATCTCTGCTAGGCAAATGCCCTGCCCGCTCACAAGGGTAGAAAAGTGACATCTTGCACCAGTCAGGGGTTAAAGTGAGGCAAGAAATGCAACCCCCCCCCCTTCTCCTAAGAGGAGCAGGAGCACTCTTCTTGTTGTGGATGAGCACCCCCTCCTTCGTGGGTAGTGTAGTTCAATTCAAAGTTGCTCCCTCTGCAAGAGACAGCAGAGGTCAGAGCCTTTCTGCTCCCAATCATGTTGGAAGGGAGCCTGGAGCTTGGAGTCTGGGTATATAGTTAGCTTGACTTGTTTGTTTACTCATGTACACTGATCCTGGAACAGAGGTGGTCACAAACAACATGCAAGCAAAACATCTGTCCCAGCCCAAACACCAGTGCCCAAGCAGTGGGTTTGCACCAAAAACTGACTTTTGTTAGAGAAAGCATGGCACAGAGCAAATTCCCTTGCTGCTTCCTTGCCCCAAATAAACTATCATAAAACAAACAACAACACAGCATTTCTTCAAAGACTGAACGCTGCTTTATGTTAAGGAAAAAAACTTATGGACCGATGAGAAATATTGCCAGCCACTAACTCCTACTGCAACGTGCCATACATTTACTCTCTGCTTGTTTGTCTGAGATCAGCTTTCTGGATTCATGATCTTCTGGGTCACAAACTGAAGAACTGGGACTTGAGCAGCCCTAGTGCAGATGAGCAAGTAGATCCCATTGTTCAATCTCAATAGGGCACCTAGGTAAAAGGGTGAGGACTTCTAAGGTATGTTAAATGTGGGGCCTGGGACTCAGACAGTGGCCCTTTTAAAGCATGGCATAATTCAGTGAAGTCTCTTTCAAAGGGTTTTTGTGGTTAGGTGAACAAACCTGCTTCGTGTACAGGTTTGCCAGGCTCCAATGTTGACAGATGCTGCATGGGGAGCAGAGCCCCTTCTTAGATAAATATTTGACTACAGGAATAAACTCTCTCCAAGAGTCAACACTCTGCGGCCTGCGGGTTTGAATATGGTGGTTCTCCCGTGTTAGGCAGAATAGACCCACTAAGCAAATGTCAGAACCTGCCTCTCGCTGATCCCCATCTGTGCTGTATGGAGCGTGCAGCGCTCCAAGATGAAGACTTGGCAGGAGAGAAAAGAGGCTCCAGAAATAGACTTGCTGAACCAAATCCTCTCTATTCAGGGAGAGGGTTTTGCACATAGCACACAACCTGTTTGTTTGTTTTGCAGAGAGCCTTCATTTTAATAAGGGATCTGGGGATGTTTGCTCTTTGCCTTGTGTCACTGTGGTGGATGGCAGCCAGGCTTCCCTTTCTAACGTTGGAGCCAGGGGAAAACCAGCCAGCTTGTCTACAGAGGGCACCGGGAAGCTGTTCTTTTCCCTTCCTACCCAACCTGCTGCTGTCACAGGCAATTCTTCTGTCTTCCAGTGCCCTGGCTGAGGGACCCAGCAATGGCCACCTAGCACAGGGACTATCCCAGTCCAGATCCCTATGGTGTAGGTTATAGTCTGTACAGCACAGCAGAGCATTAAAGGGACATTGTCTGGGTACAAATGCCCTTCCCTGTGGTGTTGGTAACCCACAGGCTATTAACACAGGGTATTTTTGCTGTTTCCTTCCTTGCTGGTACAATTAACTTTCGACAACAAAAACAGGAACATAGGAATTGCCAGACCAGCTCAGATCACTAGTCTGTCTGCCCCAGCACCCTCTCTGTACTAGCTGCATCGGTGATTGACAAAAGACATCTCAATGTAGGCGCTTAGAAAATAACCATCCCCTGGGAAGCTTTTTGTACAGGAGAGTTTTAGGTCTCTTCCCAAGTTCGTCATTGTTTTATCATTAAGTCTTATAATTCTGGATATTATTCATCGATTCCAGGGCAGAAGGGACCTTTGTGATCAGTTCTGATGTCCTGTATATCACAGGCCACAGGACTACCCTGAATTAATCCCTGTTTCAGCTACAGTAGAGCTTTAGAAAAACAATCTTAGTTTTAAAATTTCCATTGATGGAGAATCCACCAAAACCCTCAATTGGTTGTTCCAATGGGTCGATTACCCTCCCTGTTAAAAAAATGTGCTGTATTTCCAGTGTGAATTTGTCTGGCTTAGGCTTCCAGCCATTGAATATTGTTCAACCTTTCTCTGCTAGATGGATGCACCACTCACTAAATTTTTGTTCCTGGTGTAGATACTTATAGTCTGCGATCAAGTCACTCTTAGCCTTTTCTTTGATAAACTAAACAGACTGAGTGCGAAGAGGCTCTCACTATAAGGCAGTGGTTTTCAAAGTTAGGGCTGGGACCCAGAACTGGGTCGCACACCCTCAGGTACTGGGTCGTGGTGTGCCCTGCTGCTGCCAAAAGACTGGAATGCGTTGCTTAAAGTCCTAATTGTTGGGTCGTGAGCATAAGTAATTTTTTTTCGGCTGGGTCCCGAAAAAAAAGTTTGAAAACTACTGCAGTAAGGTATGTTTTGCCATCCTTTTATTGTTCTCGTGGCTCTGTTTTGGACCCTCTTCTGTTTATCAAAATCCTTCCTGAATTGCGAATGCCAGAACTTTTATTGTTATTCATATAAACATCGCTTCCCTCTTTTTGAACCTTCCTAAAACTTTGGCTTCAATGACATCTTGTGGCAGTGAGTTCTGTAGTCTAATTATGTGTATTATATTTCCATTAATTAGTTTTGACTTTGCTGCCTTTCAGTATCTTAATGTCCCCTTAGTTCTGAACTGGTTCATATAACTTTTGTTTTCTCACTACTTACTTCTTGGTACCCTGTATTAGCACAGCACTGTGATGTCGGTGTTGCAATTGCTGCAGGGGCATATTTTAAATCTGAACCCCTAAATAATTTGCTTTTAAAAACAAGGAAATGTCTAATGATCTTAGGTTTTTTAGATGTCTGTTTTTATAAAGCCTGAAAGTTGTGCTTACTGAGCCATTTTAGAATTATTACACCACTTTTTGTAGCAAAAAGACCAATAAAAATTTACTGATGCTTAAATAATAGTTTAATTCCAGTTGTTACGGTTATTTTTTTTTCTAAGTAGAATACAGAAATGTACCCATACAAGCAAGGAGTCCTGTGGCACTTTTAAAGGCCAAAAAAATTGTTTAATAAAACAGTTCAGCAAACCAGAGAAGGAGTCTAGTGGCACTTTTAGAGACTAACATCCCACTGTCTCTCATGAAAACTCATGCGCTTTGTTAGTCTTTAGAAGTGCCACTAGATCCCTTCTCTGTTGTGCTGAACACTAGACTAACACAGCTGCTCCTTTGGAACTTGACAAATGTACCCAGCTTTCATAAATTTAACATTCTAAAATTGCATTTAAAGAAATTAAAAATAGAATATGGGTTTGTATCCCTATTAATTCCTTTATTATTGTAGTATTTAAGACTCAGCTGAGATCAAAGGCCACATTGTGCTAGGCATAATAAGATGTAGATGTTCCCCACTTCCCAAAAATCTTGCAACCTAAATATAGGGAGAAAGAGTTCCAATCCTTCCCATTTTACAGCTCTGTAACTGAGGCACAGATGGATTAAGAGATGTACTTCAGGGCCACGTAGGAAGACTGCAGGAGAGCTGAGAATGGAACCCCGCTCTTGCAGAATGCAAAGATGTAACCGCAAGACCAGCCGTCCACGTTGTGCTACATATACTGGACGCAAATTTGCTTGAGCATTCAGCTTGGCTTTGTTTTTTTTTTTTTAATAGAGCTTCTAGGTGACTTTTGTTAAACAGCGTCCATTGAAATCTCTAACTGAGTCTAATGTTCCCACTTTCTGATGGTATAGAGCAGTGGTTCCCAACCTTTTCTCTGCCATGGCACACTTTGATACCTTTACTTATTTTGAGGCATAGCGCCATATAGTCTCCAGATGAACTCATGAAGATTCATGAGCCAATCCAGAACTCTTTGCGTAGTTTTCCAAAAAATTCCGTGGCACACGTGCTCAGCCCTGAGGGCACACTTGTATGTCGTGGCACACTGGTTGGGAAATGCTGGTACAGAGGGACCTTTTCTGGTGCATTTCAGTATCTGCAGCAGGCTAGCAGTTTCCTGAAACATCCCTTCCCTGCTATTGTGAGTTTGATCCGGCCAGAAAAGGGTGAAGTGGGTTCTGCTGACTCCTAGAGGCAGGTGGCTTCTTACCTGGTGAGGGAGAGCTGGTAATGGCTGTCCGGGAAAAGAGGATCTGGTGTGTGGGTTGAGCACTTCTCAGGGAGGAATCCTAGGAACGGCCAAGTCTGTGGAGAAAGACTAAGCTGAACTTAGTTGTATTATTTTTTACCAAACCCAGGAGCAGGGTAAGTTTTGGCACCAGACAGAGTATAGGCAGTACTTCAGAGTGGCTGGGAAGGTCACCTACTCACTATATCCCATTGCATCTTGGGAGAGCAGCCGGGAGCTGGTAATGGGATTCTATAAAGTGCAGACCTGATTTGACTAGATCTCCAGACTTGTTGAAGGGGTGACTGTTTAATGCCATTGATTTATGGGGCTACTTTAAAGTGATCAATAATGATGTAGGCTCACCTCCAGGAGGAAATTTACCGGTCCTGTTTTTGCTGTACTCGGATCTCTGCAGATTCAAATCTTCATTTGAAATAAATGCATGTGGTGTGAAATACAACTGTGCAGAGGACCAGGGCCTGTGCACCACATAATCCCATTTGCTCTTTTAGTGTGTGTGGTCCTGAGCTGGCCCTCTATGGAAAGGTGAATGCCATCCCAGGAACAGCCGCTGCCGGGAGAGTCTGTGTCACTGCCTGGATGCCTTGAATTCCTCATGCCAAGAGCCAGCCTACTAGCCTGCACATCTAACCCCGTCTTCCACCACCCAGATACTGTTTGTAGAGTGACTTCACCACCCTCCCAGGCTGGAGTTTTCCCAGGACCATCTGCCCTGTGATAATCGGCTGGGTTTCCCAGACCAGGGAGTTACTGTGCTACACCTTCTCAGCCTCGGGAAGCCAGAGTTTGCCACCATTCAGCTATATGTGACAGCTCCCTGATATTCCAACTTGTCCATCTTGCCAGCAAACTCCTCAGGGCTTGGCCAGTCCAAACCTTACCTTGTAGGTAACAGCAGCCAACCCAATTCCCAGGTTCCCCAGAGATGTCTCCTGCAGCGTCCAGCCCTCTCCGGGAATGCTCCCAGAAGTCATTCAGTTTGTTGTTACTACTTTCAAAGAGACAATATGCAGCAGCTCATAAATGTGACTGGGTTTGACAAAGACTCTTATTTCAGTCAGAGCGCTGCACTGGTTTATAGTAAAAGCCCTGGGTTTTGCTGACCTCAAGTAGGAGTAAAGGCAGGGACGCTTACAAACAAACACAAGTTAAAATATGCTTCTAAGGCTAAAACTTAATTTGAGCAAGTTATGATCTTTGCCTGAGTAGGCTTCTCATCTCACCTATCTTCAGTTCCCAGAGACCCCCAACCCTTTTGGTTAAAGGATCCACTCTTCCGTCAGTACAAGAGCTTTAATCTCTCCAAATGACGGATACCAAAGTGGCTTTCTGTCCTGCTTTTATCTACCAATGTTCATTGACCCCCTTATAAAAGGCAGAGAAGCTTCCTGCTCTTCTTCCCTTCCTGTGGACTTCCCATCCCCCTGCAAATTGATATGTAAACGTGGCTTCTATTCTTTTGTTTCCACAGTACTTGATTTACATTGAAGACAGGTAGATAGCTGCTTCCCCAGGAAGAAATAGTCTGTGATCAGAAACAGGTTGAAAATAAAACTAGCAAGGAGTCCTGCGGCACTTAAAGACTAACAAATTTATTTATCACAAGTTTCATGGGAGAAAAATCCCACTTTGTCAGACGTTTTGAAGATGGGAACTCACAGCATGGAAGGAAATACACTCCCCTGCGTTTAAGTCATGGGATCAGGTCACACTGTAAAAGCAAATCAACGTTTCCCCATCTTCAAAGTGTCTGAAGTGGGATTTTCTCCCATGGAAGCTCATGTGATAAATAAATTTGTTAGTCTTTAGGTGCCCAGGACTCCTTGTTTGTTTCTCTACCTCTCTGGAACCCTTTCCACTTCTTCATGACCCTCCTACTGAAGTTCTTCCTAATATCTTTTCTAGGCCTCCCCCACTGAAACGTGAGACCATTACTCCTAGTTCTTGCATCTGCCACCACTGAGAACAGCCTAGCTCCATCCTCCCTGGATGCCCCCTTAGGTAGCTGCAGTGAAACACTCTCCATGCTTCTCTTCGGAGACTAAATAAGCCCAGTTCCTTTAGCCTCTCATCATAAGTCATATGTTCTAGTCCTCTAATCATTTTCATTGCTGTCCCTGGACTCTCTCCAATTTATCCACATCCTTTCTGGCAGGGGCGTTGCTGCCCTGGGGAATGACCCAGGGCACGGGCTCAGGCCCCGCCCCTGCCCACAGGCCCCACCCCTGGTCTACAGGCCCCGCCCCCAGCCAGGGACAGGGCGGGAAGCGGTAGCCACGGCCGCGGGGTCGCCTGGCCTTTGAAGGGGCCGAGAGCAGCAGCCGCGGGTGGCTGGGCCCTGGATCTCTGGCCCAATCCGGCTGGAGACCAGGAGAGGCGAGGCCCCGCCAGGACCCGGGGCACTGGCACCGGCATTCAGGGCACGGGCCCCGTGTGCCAGGCTCCAGAGACGCCCTTGCTTTCTGGAGCCCAAAACTGGACACAATATGGTTTCACCAGCCCTTAATAGAGGGAATGAATCACTTCCCTCGATCTGCTGGCACTGTTCGTACTAATGCAGCTCAATCTGCTGTTAGCCTTCTTGGCAACAAGGGCACGCTGCTGACTTGACTGATGTCCAACTTTCTCCACTATGACCCCCAGGCACTTTTCTGCAGAGCTGCTACCCAGCCTATCGGTCCCCAGTCTGTAGCAGTGCCCTGCAGCCCATTCTTCCATCCTGAGTGCAGGACTCTGCACTTGTCCTTGTTGAGCCGCATCAGACTTGCTTTGGTCCAATCCTCTAATTTGTCTAGGTCACCCTGAATCCTAGCCTTAACCTTCAGGCTACCTACTACACTTCCCTCAGCTTAATGTCATCTGCAGACTTGCTGAAGGTGCATCCAGCCCACCATCCAGATTACTAATGTAGATGTTGAACAAAACCAGCCCCTGTCCAACGCCTATGGTGGCATCGCTGCCCAATGATCTAGCCAGCTTTCTATCAACCTTATAGTCCAGTCATCTAACTCATACTTCCATGCCTTGCTGGCAGAAATATTGTGGGAGAGCATATGATAAAGTTAAGGCATATCATGCCCACCACTTTCCCCACATCCACAGACCCGGTCATCTCATCATAGACAGCTATGTTCCAAAAACATAGCTAGTTCTTTTTTCGAACATCCATTACAGTCTTGGCATTTTCAACATCCTCTGTCAAGGAGTTCCCTCCACTGACTGTGCATTGTATGAGGAAATACTTCCTTTGTTAGTTTTACACCTGCTGACTATTAATTTCATTTGGTGACCCCTAGTTTTTGTCTTAAGAGAAAGAGTAAACAAATACTTATTTACTTTCTCCACATCAATCATGATTTTATAGACCTCTATTGTGCCTCCCCCCTTAGTCCTCCCTTTTCCAGGCTGAAAAGGCCCAGTCTTATTAAATTCTCCTCATATGGAAGGTTTTTGATATCCCTAATAATTTTAGTTGTCCTTCCTGTACCTTTTCCAGCTCCTGTATATCTTTTCTGAGATGGACCGACCAGATCTGGAGGGATTTATAAAGAGGCAATGCAGTATTTTCTCTCTAATCATCTATCCTTTTCTTAATGTTTCCCAACCTTCTGTCAGCCTTTTTGTCCGCCACTGTACGCTGAGTGGATGTTTTCAGATATCGATGAGTATCCGTAAGTCCTCATGTAGCGGTAATACAGACATTTCACAATGATATTAATCATCTGGGTCCTGCAGGGTTTCATAACAGACTTTAAACAGTATGCTTTCATAGTGCTGTAATAGTTTGCAGTCTGTTGCTTATCAATAATGATTGACGATCTAACCGTCTGTGTTCAGAGCCCAATAATTCTTTGACATGTATACACTGAGGAGGAGGCCTCCACAAAGCTTCTCTCTCCTGCTGGAACGCAGAAGCTGAGCTGTCTTCCCAAAGTTTATTGACCCTGGTTTCAAGAGGCAGGAGATCTCCCTGGGGGTTTATTTGCCATCCCCCATTGAGATTCTTAAGCATTCATCTTTCCCCACTTGCTTTCTTGATGGCTTTGTTTGTATTGTGTATAAACATGCGTTTCTTTGTCTCGGGTCCCACTTTGCCTAACTTACACTGAAGACACATTCAAGAGGTAGAACCACATTCCTTTCTCTAGGGTGAGGTACCTTATAAGCTCCCTTCTAATACCATGATTTCAGCCTGTTTGAAGTTTTGGATCTATTACAGTAGTATTAATGATCAGTGAGTTATGAATCTTCCAGTGACATATCACATGCCACTGTTTGCATGTAGAGCATAAGTGTTAGATGTAGTGAGTATGTCAGGCCTGAAGAGTTGCTGACATGGAGTAGTGCACTTGGAGTCACAGAGGGGCATTCCAGTTAGTAGGGTTACCAGATGTCAGGCAAAAGGAGGCCACGTCCTCCTTTTTACCTTCATGTTCTCCATCTGGCAAGCATTTTAAAATACATGATTTTTTCTGGCTTTTTACTTATAGGGGTTAAAGGATGCTGGAATGCCACAGAATGCCTTATTTTTAGGGGAAAGCATTTCAGGGCCCCCTAAAAACAGAAGAATATTACATTTATACTACTTTTTCTCCATGTGTCCTCCAATGTCCTCCTTTTTGTACCCCCTGTCCTCCTTTCCGGTCTTTGGTACCTGGTAGCTCTAATTAGAGGGGTTGAAGCTGTGGAAGGGTCCTGGCATGAAGAATGTGGAGAGTCACCACTGCCTCAAAGCATTTAATTTGTGTCTTCAGTCGGTGCTTTTTAAATTCTGGAAATTCAGCCCTAAATCCCGTGCTAACTGGAGCACTGTGACCAGGAATTTTAAAATCCATATCAAGCAATTCAAAGTGAGGGTTCCCACACAGTCTTGCATAGGGACACAGGCAGCCCCTGTTTTCTGGCCAGGGTCCTGAGTCTCCAGGATGGGACCGGTGAGGAGGAGGAAAAGGCACCCCAGCCCCTGCCACAGCGAGGCCACCGTGGCTCCCCAAGGCCGGAGCTGCAAGGCAATGTAGGCGGAGAACAGCCCACTCCTGCCCATCTGCCCGCAGCACCACCACTTGCAGCCGTAGCCGCATGCTGCTGGCCGGTCTGCGGTCACGGAGGCAAAGCTCGCCCCACTGCTGGGCGTTCTGGCAGGCAGGGGGTGAGCAGGCCTGCTGGCCATAGCTATGCCCTGGTCTTGCATGTATTTGAACCTACACTAAACCAAACATACAGCAACCCAAAGTTGCTACCTTTGAACAAGGAAGGTCAGCATAGGACCAGTACATTTGACTGCTCTGGTTGAATAAACGTCTTGTCATCCTCTACAGGAGCATGATCCCTTTCCCACATCGCACCTGGGCAACCAGAGTGAGTCCAGTCCTAGACATATAGTGTTTTAAGTGTGCCGCGGGTGAGTTGGTGCCCAGGAGATTAGCCCTGGGACATACTCAGGGAGCCCCAGATTGCTAAGGGATTAGGGAGAATGAAACTGGTCAGGTGAACCATCCTGGAAGGGCTTGGGCTTGAGATCTTGCAGCGACACAAACATCCCTATCCGAGGTACATATCTCACTAAGGGGTCACAGTGTGCCCTCCACCTGCACAGCTGAGTGCTCTCACTTCACTAGTTTTCTGCTTGTTGTGCTGGTCCTGTTGTCTTACTTTAATTAAAATGAGGAGCATGCATTTGGTTTACTTTTCCATTCTGCTCTTCTTTCTGCAGGCAGCTCTTTGCCTAGCGACACGGGGACACAAGCCCAAAGGCAAACAAATGGCTTAACTGGAAATTCCCATCCTCAGCCAAGAGGCTCCAGCCCCAGCAAAGACTTGGATTCCTCTCCAGCAAATGAGCCAGGGGAGAGAAAATCCAGAGCATCTGCCCAAGGTGGCCTTGGACCAAGTTCCCCAGCAGCTCCTCATCAAAATCCAACTACCCCAGAGCCTTTGCAGCTCCGGGAACTCCCAGTGACTTCAAGGAATGTGCCAGTAATGACTGTAGAGCATGTCGGCTCCAGTCAGGACACGTATGGTCCAATCTATGAAAGCATCAGGGATAAAGAAATCACAGGCTACAGAGGGAGTTTATATGCACTAAGCGCTGGGTCTGCTGGAGGCCCTAATGCGAACTCAGACCATGTTACCCTGGAGGATCCTCCTGCTTGGACTCCTGAGTGGGAGGAGAAGGAGCCAGGGGAAATGGTGCTACAACACGACGGCAAACAGGAGCAGCTTGTGGCGGATCATTCCAGTGGGGACCCCAGGGAGTCACCTCAGGCGTGGAAGGAGCTCATCTTTGAGGAGGATGCTGCGAACGAGTCCCTGTCCGAAAGGGAGAAGAGGTTGAGGGCATTGTACGCTCGGGTGTGTAAGAAATCTAGGTCACCTGGACACTCGCAGTCTGCAAGCCCGGAGACTTCCACGGAGCCAGAAGAGGAGGAGCCTCCGCCCCTACCAGAAAAGCACTTTGATGTGATCTATGAAACCCTGAGTCTTCTTGGGTCTGAGGCACAGGTAATGTGGGGTGCCCTCTGCCTTGCCAAGTAATAACTGCCCGATGATTAGGGTTACCAGATGTCAGGCAAGAGGAGGACACGTCCTCCTTTTTACCTTCAAGTCCTTTATATGGCAGGCATTTTAAAGGTACCTGATTTTGTCTGGCTTTTTACTTATGGGGGTTAAATTATGCTGGAACACCACAAAACGCCCTATTTTTAGGGGGAACCATTCCAGGGACCCCTAAAAACAGAAGAATATGACATTAATACTCCATTTGCTCCATGTGTCCTCCAATGTCCTCCTTTTCATACTTCCCTGTCCTCCTTTCCATGCTTTGGTATCTGGGAACTTGCTGATGATGATCAACCTGCCCTGCTCTTCAAGATGCTGCTTCATCCATGCTGGGATTTCTCCCTGCCCCCTTCTACAGACATTTCCAAGGGGAGTCTCATTCTCTATCAACAAGGAGCCTGAACAGGAATATTTGAGCTGCTCCTCTGCTCTGATCTTATCATCTCTCCTTAGCTCCTGGCCAGGGCTTGGTTGGAGACGCTGCCAGACACTGAAGGGAGTGTTGTTTAGCACTTCATCTGAGCAACATCTCCCCAAGTCTGTGCTATCTGGATTCCCCGCCATGGTGCTGGGAGCTGGAGATGCTGTCTGATAGGTGGGACGAAGGAGGGATCCTGCAGAAAAAGCAAGGTGTCCGGTGGCACTTAAAGACTAACAGGTTTGTTTCTGTTACTCGTTAAGTGCCACACGACCCCTTGCTTTTTTTGCTGAACTAGACTAATCGGGGTGCCCCTTTGGAACTTGGCAAGAGGGATCCTGGAAGTTGTGCAATTCTTTGCATCAGAAACTCTGATTCGGGAAGTGGCCTTAGAGGAAATATGCTGCTCGTTGTTGGTGGTTTAGGGGCTGTCCATAAATTGCATAACATGTTTTCTGGTGATTTTTTTCAAGACTTACCCATCCCCTTGTAACACAAACAAGGCCTCATGCAAAATGGACGCACCTGCCTCCCAGTGTGTTACCTAGTTTATGGGCAACCCTTGAAGCTTTCTGCATTCCCAGTTTGTGTTATTTCAGAGGGGCAGCCTTCTTAGTCTAGTTCAGCAAAACAAATGAGGAGTCCTGTGCCAACAAGGCCCCCCTTGGCCTTACACATTGGCCAAACTGGGTAGTCTCTGCACAAAAGAATAAACGGACACAAATCAGACATCAAGAATGGAAATATTCCAAAACCAGTAGGGGATTTAGTTTTAAAAGTGCCATAGGACTCCTTGTTTGGTTTCTGTTTTGCATCTTGGTCCCATCTTGGGGAGGATGAGAGCTGTTGGAGGGAGGAGAGGGAAACCAGGACAGGTGCATGGAGCAGAGCAGGAACTGGAGGGAATGCGGCAGGCAAGCTGGAAGAAGGATAATGGCCCACTGAGCAGGATAGGAGGGGCAGTAGCATGAGGGAGAAGCAAGCGGAGCTAACTTCAGAAACGAGCTCTAACTTCGCCGCATCTGCCGGTTGTTGAGCTTGGGACTTTCCGGGGAATCCTGCATATCAGCCCAGTCCTAGGAGGTGACACGCAGAAATCCTCTTTGAACCTCTCTGTTGTCACTGGGGCAGATTGGTTGCAGGTGTGAGCAGGAGAGGCTGCATGGACAGCGGCTCTGAATTTATGCTTAGAAATTCCCTGGAGTCCACATCTGCATCACCATGTGTTGGCTAAATGTGGCTTCTTTTTTCTCTTTCCCAAGCTGAGAAGGGCCTGTGATCCAAAAGCAATCTAAGTGTGACCCATCCAACTTGCTGGCACATACAGTCAGCATCACACCTACAAAACGCTCACCCGCAAGCCAGGGCTTGATGCAGGACTTAGTGAGCTTCTCCAGCTTCTGCTCTGCAGCAGAGAAGAGATTTGTGATTGCCCCTTCTGGCTCCCACAGCTCTGCTGTAGTGTCACCCCTACCCAGGTTCAGCCCAGCTTGTCTGGTTTATCACAAGAGAAGGCTTTGCTCTGTTCTGTTTTTTCCCTCTTTTGCCTGAAGCTTTAAGCGTGCTCATGAAGGACGGCTTCGAGGACAGGCCAAAGCAATGCAAGATCTAGATACTGTTCCTCACTGTGCTCCTCAGTACATTCATGTAGCCTAGCTACACCTCTGAGTTCTCATCTATCGAAGGGGGATGATGGCAAGTCTTGCTCTCACAAGGGGTTTCATGGAGACTAGATAGGAAGGCAAACTATAAACCATAGCAGAATTATCCTAGATAAATCCGGAGAGACTCCTAGATCCAGGTGCTGCTGGACTCTGGAGATGTTTGGACCTGGATCCGCTCAGGCTCCATCTCTAATTATTGCTCATGCTAACATGTTTCTGCTTTCCTCTCTGTCATCCCCCAGGACGGTGAGGTGTTGACTGTTATCAACCAGCCAGAAGACTGAAAAGCCCCACTAGACTCCATCTTCAGGGGAAGAATGCATCGAATACAGAGAGAAGCCCAACCCTGACTGATCCTTCCGGGAGATGCAGATGTTTCCTGATCATCCATGGAGGGAAGCCATGAAGCCACACCAGATACTGGAGCATCCCTAGTTCCTGTCCTTTTCCTGTCAATGGTACTGCCCAGATACAACAAGGACTGCCTTAGGGATCACACATAGGAACGTTCCTCAGCCACAATACGGCTGCTCCTTTGGAACTTGATGTCACAGTGTTGGCCATGCCATCAAAGACCCTGAAACAGCATGTTTTACCCTCTGCAGTTGTTGAAGAAACTGATCCCAAATACATCTGAGCCCGGAGTGCTATTTAATGAGCTCTGAGCGTTGCAGGGAGACCAAGGAGGCATGGATCTCCACCAGCATCCTCCTGAAACCTGCACGCTAGGACGTGATGTCTGCCCTTTGGGAGACACTGTTCTGCAGCTGTTGCCAAAACCCTCCCTCTCATCCAACTGTTATGACATAGTTTGAAAGCCAGCGCTGTACAAGAGCTGTGATGAAGTCTCAGCTATTAATGGGATGCCCCTGGGGAGGCAGGCAGTCCGTGGCCTGGTGCATGGCCCAGTGCAGCAAGGCTTCAGAAATGAAATGTGTGTCTTGAAAGTCCCATGGGAAACACAGAACTAGGATGATTTCATCTCCGTATGCAGACAGGAGCAAATCAGTTTGTCACCACATCTAACAGGGCTGCTAAGAGGCAGCTTTTGCAAATTCTGTAGGAGCCCAGATATCGATCAAACCAAATCGTAAATTACCAAACTTCTTTCCTCTTTAGCACTTGGTCTGAGAATTAATAGCCCTGCTTTGATCTGAACGTTAGGTCTGATAGTGACCTGTAGCCTTACTTCGGTTTCACCCTGAATTTCCTCTCTGATGCCAGGATAAATTCACTGACTTCAGTAGTGTTACTGTTGATTTACATGAGAAATGGGAGAGGAGAACTGTGTGGCTCACCCACTACACTACACTAGGGCAGAACAGAGCAGGTCCTGACTACAGAAACTGATGCAATGTAAGTGAATCTGCTTAACTGAGACTGTCATAATGGAGTGGTGATGGCACACTGTTTGGAGCCACAGCGGATTGTGCTATTCAAAGTTAAGACAAACAAAAGGCCAAGCCAAATCTCCAAAAAGCATTTAGTGGGAAATGGCTGGGGTTGTGCCAGGGAATTCCACTTCCACCCCCTTAGTTGTCCTTAAAATAAACTGAAAAGAGGTGAGTGTTCCTGTTGTAAAAAGGCATCAAGATCAAGAGCCTCCAATGTCTCTCTCTCTGACCCACAAGAACTGGCAAATAATGTTTTTTGGCCAGTCCTAAGGTTTGGCTCTGTAGCAAAGAGCTCACTCAGTGAGCTCTTAAACAAAACTTCCGCTGTCCTGCTCTGCCTAGAGCTCCAAAAATCAACAGGGTAAGGGACGACTCTCACAGTCAGCGATGTATATTCATTCATTTGTGTTAAGGTTCTGCTTGTGAGAGGTTTATAATCGGTTAATCAATGACAAATAAATGGTTGTTACTGAATCCTGGACAGTGAGAGGTTGCTTCCATCAATGGCTTATGACAATCAGACTCATAGGGCTGGAAGGGATCTCATGCGATCATCTAGTCCAGGCGTGGCCAAACTGTGGCTCGGGAGCCACATGAGGCTCTTGAATGAAAAATTGTGGCTCCCGGAAGAATGTCAGCAAATCAATTTAGGAAAGCAGCCCCAGCCTAGGAGTTCAGGAGGGGGTCAGGATGGTGGGGAGAAATGCTGCATGGTCGGGGATGGCGGGGAGAAGTGCAGCATGGTTGGGATTTTAAAAAACTTGCTACTAGCCTGCAGTCTTCTACATTGAGCAGCAGCTAAGTTTTTACTGTATAGGCCTAATTTTCATGGTAACCTTAAGTAATTACTAGAATCTGACATTAGTAGGATCAACATTTGCCCTTTTTACAACAAAATTAAAGTGTGCAATGAATTTTAAACTTGGCAGTTTTGGAGTAGGTAAAGGTATATAGCTATATGCCTCAGTGTGGCTCTTGAAGGTTTAATAATCAACTTGTGTGGCTCTTGAGTTCCATAAGTTTGGCCACACCTGATCTAGTCCAACCCCCTGCTAAAAACAGGACCACTTCCACTAAATCATCTCAGCCAGGGTTTTGTCTAACTGGGCCATAAATGTTTCCAAAGATGGAGATTCCACCATCTCCCTAAGTAACCCAGTCCAGTGCTTCACCAATGACTTTGTAACTGTCTCGAATGTATTTGTCTTCTCATTTGTAAAGCCGTTATCAAGAGTGAGTTTCTAGCTGAAAGCACTGGTACCTCCATCACAGCACTTCAACCCCCGTTTTTGTAGACGGCTTGGATCAGATGAAACTTGCAGCTGAGCTCATCCTGGGGTTGCAGAATGAGAACGCCATCCAATTCCTGTGCTCTCATGCCAGTGTCTGCTTGTCTTGTTTTCACATGTCCAACCCTAATGACCAGCTGCAGCCTCTCTGCTTGCCGGGCGTGCTGCCATGGGCCACAGCGGATACTGCTTCTGGGTTAGTTGGTACCAGACCAGAGCTGTAAAACCCTGGAGAAGTTGTGCTCCATGGCTGAGCAAATGGTTCCCCTTCCCTTTAAGTGGCTGATTGTGCAATAAATGATAGGAGGAGTGATAAAGGCCAGCATGGGATGCTATACTCATGGGGTATGTCCACACGTATCTTTTACATTGGAACAACACAGGTTATTTTGATTTTAAAAAGATTAGGTCCACACGATGTTTTCTTGTTTCAAAATGACGAGCTCTGTCATTTTGAAACAAGGGACGTTATTTTGAAATAGCTTAAACCTACTTTAATTCGAATCATCTGTTATTTCAAAATGGTTATTTCAAAATAACGCCATTTGGACGTATTATTTCAAAATAACCATTATTTTGAAATAACACTTTTGCCTTTCTCCTTCCCAGGGTGCCTTCCTTTTTGTATGTATTGGGTGGGGGCATGGCCCAGGGAGGGGACCATGTTGCTACACCTCCCATGGTGCCCCTCTCCTGATTCAAAATAGCAAGTCCTGTGTCTAGACTTGCTATTTTGATTTGAGGTTTTTGCTTATTTCGATTTAAGTTAATTCGAATTAAGGATTTTATTTTGAATTAACTTATTTCAATGTAACTTAAATCGAAATAAGCATGTATGTGTGGACATAGCCATGGAGAGATTGGGGTCAAGACTAAGTCTCTGTTCTTTCACCTTCATATACTGTGCCCATCACTGTGGTATCAGAGCACCCACAAGAGGACATAATCTGAACAAGAGGCACCTGGGTATAAATAGGGAGGAATATTATGTACTGTTTGTATTGCAGAGGCATTTGCGCCCTATGGCGCTACAGGCAGCATAAACAAAGGGGAAAACTGTCCAGGCATAGAAGATCTTACACTAAAGAGCCAATTTCTCTAGATACCATGGTGATTTGTGGACTAGATCACCGCCAGAGGTGCTGAACCAAAGCATGGAATCAGGGACAAATTCAGCTAGGTGCCGAGCCCCATAGCTGAGGGGGGCTAGGAGACCTGGTCCTTCACTTTTCTGCTCTTATGGATCCACAAAGGTACTTAGGGGCTAAGGCTGGGGTATGGGCACCTAAATCCAAGTTATAGATTCTACTTGATTCACAAAATTCCCGCCAAACCCTGCTGGCACCTGTGTTTTTGGTGTAAAAGGTCTACAGCACCTTCGTTTGCGCCTCCGAGTGTGTTGCCTCAGTCTTTGTGTGTGGCTGCCTAGTTCCCGCAGGAGCCTCAGAGCGCTTTGTGGTCAAGGGAAAGTTAGACATTGGGCCGTGAATTGGGCAGGGGGGGCCTGTCCACTGGACATGCTCAGAGGCTGCCTACCAGAGCAACTCCTCTCCAGAACGGAGGGCAAGGAGGCAGTGCTCGTACCACATCCCCCGAAGCTTTTATCTCAGTGGTTAGAGCATTCACTTGTGAGGTGGGAGACCCAGATTTAATTCCCCCCTCAGCAGAGGTGGAGAACGGTGGGATATCCCTGTTCAAATCCTGTTAGGTGGGCGTTCTAACCACAGAGTGATGGCATATTATGATACAGGGCTCCTGCAATCTCTCTTGCTGACGCTGTTCCTCTGTTCATACATAATCAAAGAGGCAGTAGATCAGCGAAAGCAAAAGTGAGAAATTCCAGAGGGGTAGCCGTGTTAGTCTATTTCAGCATAACGAAAAAGGAGTCCTATGGCACTTTTAAAGACCAATAAATTTATTTATTGCATGAGCTTTTGTGGACACAACCCCACTTCATCAGATGCATGAAATGGAGAGCTCATGTAATAAATAAATTTGTTGGTCTTTAAAAGTGCCGCAGGATTCCTTGTTTGTTTCACCAAAAGTGAGAAAGACTCTATAGCCCAGTGGCTGGAGCAACCACCTTCCTGGGGGAGAACTAGTGTCCAAACCCCTTGATCTGAGTAACTTCAGTAGACTTTGGAGCAGGCCCCTAACTTGCTGGTTTCATTCTCTGTTGTGTCAAGACTTGAGCTGTAGCTTGAGCTATGGGAACTGCAAAAGGGACACAGAACCTTTTATTTCTGGGTGATTCCCATCCAGGCAGCACGGGCAATGAATGCAGTTTTAGTGATTCTAGATGGCCTGTGTGCAAATGAGTTCTGAATCAAGTTTATTTCAAAGTGAATGTGGCTGCATCTCACATTGCTGGAGTCACTTGGTTCCCTTGGCTCAGCCCAAGTGACATTGGTGCACATGATTCTTCCTTGATGCAGAATTTGCTATAACTGCATGGAAGGTTAGCCCCTTGGAGTAGGAGCAAAAGGTAAGACCTGCCTTCCACACTGGATGGGAACAACAACAGCAAAGGCTGGCGGCTCAGATCCAGTGACTAATATTGATTCTGGGGCCTGGAAAGGGAAATGGGACAGAAAAACAGGAAGAGAAGAGCAAAAAGAGAAGTGAGTGCTTTTCGCAGCTCCCATTCCATCTCTTCTTCCCTTCTTTCACATTACGGTGATCCATTACCTATTTTTTCTCCTTGATCCATTACCTATTTTTCCCCATTCTTTTGCAACGTTCACTCTGCAGTTACTGCTCTAAGCGAGGCCAGGCCCGTGACTCTGTGGATTCAGCCCTTCTCCATCTAAATGACAGACACCCTTTTCTCCAGATGGCTCCATAGCAAGTTCTCCGGCCCTTGGAAATCAGTCTGTAAACTCTTTGCTGAGAGGGATTGCCTCTTGCCATCTGGATCTTGAGGCATCTAGCACACGTGGGAGGCCATGCAATAATAAGCCTTGCAAATAGTGTAGTGGCTAGCACCTCTACTTAACATGCAGAAGGTCCTGGGTTCAATTCCCAGGGGGTTGGACTCAATGATCTCATGAGGTCCCTTTCAGCCCTATGATTTGATTGATTGAATATCATCACAAATGTTGGGGCAGAGAGACCTGCCTGTGTTGCAGATGCTCAGTGAATCAGTGGCAGAAACAGGATCTGGGATGGCCTTGTGCTGCAAGGGGCCATGATCTTAGTTGGGCGTCCAAGAACAAGTCCTGGGGGATAGTCCTTGCACCTCACTCAATCCAGAAGGAACACTAGCTCAAAAAAACCTGCCTCTTGCTTGCTTCCCGTGAGCTGATCTGGAGGAACTAAACTATGTGAGAGAGAGCCACCATAAAAGGTCCTCTCCGCTCTGCAGGCTATGAGGTGGTGTCTGTGGGTGGAGCAGTTTTCACTTGCTCCCATCCCAGTGGCACAGCTTTCTCCCTCTGGCCCCTCTCGCGCACTCCAACATCAATGAAAACATTGTTTGTGACCTAGTTTTTCCCCCTTGCTGAACTCTGGGTACTATCTCTGTAGTAAACTAACAAAGAGGGACTATGTGAACGCAGTGAAGGTCATGCCACAATTGGAAACAAAGCAGGGGCATTCAGAGTTAATGGCCCTAACAGCCTGTATGACAACCCTCAACTGCTGCCAGCCAGCCAGAAAAACATAGGAGAGGCAGGGCATTGAGGGACTGGGGGAGAGAAACCCAAAAAGAGCTCTTAGCTCACTGTTCTGTGCATGTTTCATTATGATCTTGGTGGTTCCAGTCCTGTCAGGTGCTGGTTAAACAAATAAAGAGTCCAGTGGCACTTAAAGACTAACAAATTTACTTCATGTGCTGGTTAAGTTTCATTATAAGAGTGGCTGTAGTAATATTTACTGACTTTTGCGCAGAGCCAGCTCAAGGGGTTTTGGCACCCTTATATGAGATAACATATTAATATATATAATATATATAATATAACCCTAGGATTCGATTCCATTTGATTTGATTCCATATATATTTTTAAATAGAGAATAAAAGCAGTTCCACTAATTTGACACGCCTTAAAGCCTGGCACCCTAAGCGACCACCTAGTGCACCTAAATGGTCGGACTGGCTCTGCTTTTGAGTAGGATTTAGAGGCCATGACTAAGATCAGGGCCCCATTGTGCAAGGTGCTGTACAAATGCAGAGTGAGAGATAGTCTCCTTACTCTAAAGATTTTACAATCTAAGTAGAAATGGTGGAGAAAGGGAGCATTATGTCAATCTTACAGATTGGGAACTGAGGCTAGAGAGGCTAAATGGCTTGTCGCAGCTCATGCAGTGTGTCTGGTGGATCTCTTGAGTCTGCCCAGTCCCATGCATACTTTTTCCCTGCCTAAGACCAAGCTCACACGGTCTATGCTACGAAGCCGTCATGTTATAGGGTGAATTCAGGCCCAGTTCTGAATGACGCTGGCGTCACTTTGGCTTCCTGGTGTCGCATGGTTTCTGCACAATATGAGGTGAGATGTGGCTGCTTGACTGAATTCAACTGTGAGCTTTTGGGTTCACTAGAGGGAGGAGTTGTGGAAGGGTAGCAATGTCCAAGTCAGCTTTGTGTGTATTGCCCCTTTAAATATAACATCAAGCTCTTCTTTGAGAATCTTCTTGTGAGTGCGCCATGGATCGGATGGCGCCGGGACAAGCCAACTCCTGAGTGGAGCAGTCATGGTGACATACGTCTCGAAGAACATTGGCTACTTCACCAAGGCAAGCAACCTTCCTTTCTCCCCAGCATTGCACCTGGTACTTTCATTTGCCTCGTGTTCAGCAAGAAATCGCTCCCAAATCAGTGGGTGGAAGGAGCCGTGAAGTTTCAAGGCAGAGGAAGATGTCCTGGGGGGTCAAGTGGGTTTCAGAGATGAGAGTTGGCTTCACTTCTTAGCATCTTCCCAGGGAATCATGTTTAGAAGCATGCTGCCCGTCCCCTGTTGTTATTACAGAGGGAAATGCCCACAGCCCGTGCCCCTCGCTCCTGCAGATACCCATGATGGGAGCAGCTGGGTGATGCAGCGTGACCAAGGGGAAGCCTGAACTCAAATCACACAGATTAGTGCTATGGTCCAGAGGTCTGCAACCCGTGGCTATGGAGGAACGTGTGGCTTTTTGGCAGCCCCCTTGTGACTCCTCTCCCCCAACCAGGGAACCTTGGGGGCAGCCCAGCCCTGGCTCTGCCCCACAGGGGAGCACTGTGGGTGGCCTGTTCCTGGCTATGGGCCCCCTTGCCACTTGGGGGGGCCCTTTGGGCAGCCCATGTCAGGTGCCAGGCTCCCCTATGTCATCAGGGGACCCTGCTCCTGCTCTGGGCTCTGCCCCTCCTGCCAGGGACCCCTGCATCTGGCACGCTGGCCCAGGTCCTGCACCAGGTGGTGACACCCCTTGTGGCTCTCAAAACGCTTGGTTATTAAAGCAACTCTAAAAAATGGCTCTTCTTATCTTTTGGGGTGCCAACACCAGCTCTGGTTGGTTCCAGGTCCTGCCCTGCGGATTCTGAATAGGGGCATAGCCATGTTGAACAGAAGTGGGTGGCACGCATGTACCGATGCCAGCATCTGCCGGAGAATAGCTGAGAACCCCTCGCCCACACTCTGGTGCTCCATGGTAGCCGTCTGCAGGCTGGCTGAGGGAAGGGAAGATAGCACAGGGACCGGGAGCTACTACCACGGCAAAAAAATGGAGTGTTTGGGGCCAAGGTTTTTGGAGGGTGCAGAAAAATTGGTGGAGCAAAAGCTCGTCCTGGGCAAGTCTCCAGTGACGCCCTCTTCTCGGAAAGACTCTGCATTAGCTGTTAGCAGTACAGGGTTTATGACACAGTGGGGCTGTTCTGATTCCATTCAGTAGGGGGAAGTGTTGGTTATAAATTAATACAACACAAGCTGCGGTTCTCCTCCTGTGCCAGAAGCCATGTGTGCCATCTTGAGAACAAGCCACAAGAGTCCTTTTCTGTTTGGAAAAGGTGCCTGGCGGAGGGAAGGGTTTGCTATCCTTTAGCCTTAATAATAGCAGTTGCTCCTGTGCTAACACGCCTGTTAGACCCTGTGCAGCCTCTACTGCCAATTCTGTGCCAGTCACGCCAGGCCCCTCGTCTGGAAATGGAAGGGCTCGGGGTCTTTCCTGGGAGCGCCCATGTGACAGCAGCAAGGACGTTAAAAGATGAGATGAAAACCACTGAGCACTGATTCCTGGCCTCTGCCAGCCAACACCAATCTGTCCTGTATGTCACGGGAGAGCTGACTCCTCTTCTCCCTTCCCCTTCGCTGCCCCCAGGCCGGCTGGGATCTGCAGCGTGGGAGCCAACTGCGTGACATCCACTCCAAAGCTAGGCTGAGGGTTATGACAAGAGGGAGTGAGATCTCTGCAGGAGCTGATGAGGCCAGGTTAGCCCTATGCCAGGCTGCCTGAAGCAGGTAGGGAGGCGCGGGCGTTAGTCTGGGAGAAGATCCATGGGGGTCCCAGCAGGTGGGAGGCAGCAGGGGCAGAACGGAGGGAGCCGGAGGGAAGGAGATGTCAGGATGACGTCCGTGGGTCGCGTTTGGTGGCTGGAAGGCTGCACCGTTGGGGAGGGATGGGTGGCCATGGCTGGTCTGGCTGCGGGAGGAAATGCTGGGGGCCGACAGGGGAGGCAGCCAGGAGGAAGAGACGCTCGCTTGTGGCACCAGGCTGGGACCAGAGAGGAAGAGGCCAGGGGTCAGCACTCAGTGGTTTTCATTTCATCTTTTCTGGCTCTTGCTGCTGTCTCGTCCCACAAAAGGTCCGAGCCCTTCCTGTTCCCAGAGGAGGGGTTTGCCAGCAGTCTTTAGCCCTTGTTTACACAGCAGGACAGACAAACTGCCCAGCCATCGATGTCGCTGGGGGGCCGACTGGCCGCACAGAGAGGGAGTGGTGGTGTCCTGGCCTCAGCTCTTGCTGTGGGCCAGGGCTGGCAGGGGACTTGGCATAAAACCAGCTGTTCCTGTTGGGGTGGGGGCAGCCTCTGGCCCTGAGTACTCCCTAGGAGCGTATTTGTCCCTGGGGGAGGTTGTCCTGGGCTTACGGCCAGCTCTGCCGCCCATTCCCTGGGCGACCTTGGGAAAGTCACTTGCCTGCTCTGGGCCGCGGTTTGCACATCTGTAAAATGGAGGTAAAACGTAACCTCTGTGCGAGGCTGCAGGGCTTAATTAACATGGTGTCTGCAGCACTGGCTGATTGCCATGAGAATCTGGCCAGAATAAAAGCCGCATGAGGCCTTTGGGATTTAAACCTTATGGTGAGCCATCTTGGCAGGGCTGGCCCCAGGGCATGCAGGGCCTGGGAGAAATCACACTGCCCAGCACCAGCGGCACGCCCTAGGACTCTGGTGCCCGGGGGCCAAGCCTGCACGGGGCGCCCCGGTCCCCCACACCCCTGCACAGCTCCCACAAGACAGTGCCACCCCTTAGCTGCTCCGGAGGGTGGATCTGTACCTGCGGGGTGGACACACTGCTCACCTCCACCTGCACGGGGTGGCATCCACCTCTCACTCTCCATCCCTGCAGCCTAATGCTGGCTTGGACAGGACAACTTCACCCCTCACATCCAGTCTGCGGGGCGGTACTCAGCTGGGCCCTCACAATGTGCAGAAGGCATGGAGAAGGCATTGAGGAGTAGCTGCCACTGGGCATCAGGAAAGGCTAGCCTGGTGCCACCCCGCAGGCTGGCACCCAGGGGTCCGGCCTCCTCAATACGCCACTGCTTGGCTCTCACCACGTCCCAGCACGAAGCCGGGACTATTTGGACGCAACACAAAGCCAGGAGGGCTACAGTTGCCTGCCTCCCATCTGATCTGCAACAGGGCAGTCACCCCAATCTGCTCCACCCTGCATCTTGGTAACCGTGTCCTGCCGTTTTTGTAGCTTGTTATGTACCCCAGATCAGTGCTGCGCTGTGCTAGGGGCTGTGCAAACACAGGGGGCGTTCCTGAAGAGTGTATGATCTAACCAGACAGCAGAGAAAGGAGATTTATTAACCCCACGTTACAGATGGGGACCTGAGGCATAGAGGGCTACTGGTGGCAGACTTCCCTAGGATTTTTAGGCACCCAACCCTCCTTGATTTTTAGCCGAGATCCCACAGGCCAATCTGGCGCTTGAACTCTGATCGCTGTAGTCCCAAATAGGTGCAACAGTGCCTTAGACACGACTCAGTCTAACTACTTTTTGTGTGGTGTAACCCAGAATCCAGCCTGTATCTGGGAACGTGTGATAGAGATGAGGAACAGAAGGCGAGAGAGCTGATTCAGGAAAGAGGCGGCTCTCTCTGGTCAGCAGGAATGGGGGCAGAGAGGCAGCCGGGGCTGGTCAGTGGAAGGTGCAGGCAGGTGAGTGGCGTGAGACGGCCCAGCTGGGCAGCAGGAACCAATCCCCAGGGTAGGTTTTAAAACCCCACGGCAGATTACAGCTAGATCCTCTCAGGGAAGGAGGTGCCCGAGGGTGAAGCAAGCTGGACGTGTGCTGTCCTGCATGAAGAAAGGTAGGCCAGGCCAGACGAGCAAGCAAGCTGGGACTTGGGGAGGCCATGGAGAGGGATGTTGCAATGGTCACTGTGTGTGAAGTATTGGCTCTGTGACCTGGGTGGGGAGGAAGGAGACCCCGAAGTCCTTTACAGGCAGTGAAATCTGCAGGGAGGGAGGCGTTTAGACAGCCAGGCTGCAAGTGCATTCGTTAGCTGATGGGACTCACTCAAGGTCATCTAGTTCTTCAGTGGCAGAGCTGCCTTCTGGTATGTCCTGACTCTCTCATCATATTTACTGCTCACCCACCATGGCAGTGTCAGGGGCTGCATAGCTAGACTCTGGCCATCCTATGGATCAGACCCTTCTTGTCCCGTACTTGGATTTTTTTTTCTTCTCCCTTTCCTGCTGAGCTCCAGTTTTCTTTATGTTATCAGGGTAGGCTTTGGAGGAAAGTGCTGAAACCTTTACCCCTAGCAAGGGGAAGGGGGCGCTGTGCTGCTGCTGTCTCTTGGATGCAATTTAAAATAGAGCTCCCTTGAGATCAGTGGTATCCCAAAGGTGTTGTTGAAGGAGCAGGGACTTTAATAGCACCTAGATATGATGAAGCTAGATAAACGTGGCCTGGTTAAATTCCATCATTCTGCCGAAATACCGTTTTTGTTGGGATGTGCTTCACTCCTGTGTGAAATGGGTTGTGGTGCTAGCTGCATCTGAATAGAGTCTACCTTTCAGCCCAGAAGTGGCTGCATTTCATGTCCAGTTAGTGTTTCCTGTATGCACATGCTACCTAAAGCTTTAGACACTCCTCTGTGCTTCTAGCCATGCTGGTTGGAAATGTAACTCTCTTGCTGGGGGTAATATATTTGGACTGTAATAAATCACAATCTTTATTTTCCTCCCTTGCCTTGGCGTCCTCTGTAATATCTTTAGCTGCTGTCGTCTGGAGTTGTTATTTATGCTGCTTCCCGTGGCTGCAAATGGGCTCTGCCGATGCATCCTGCCACTGGAGCGCACAGCAAAGCTCGGAGCTGGGCTGTAACTGGAACACAGACTTTCCCTTTTTTTCAGCACAATAATTTCTAAGGGTTTTAACAACCTGGCATTTGTTTAGTGCCTTGGCCTTCACATTTTCAGGAGGAAATATAGGTTGTTTGCCTTACAAGTTCTCCATAAAGGAAAACAAAAATCCTTCTTTTGTTTCTTTTTATAAAGTAGAAAGAAGCCCTGACATTTTGCAGGTTTTTTCTCCCCTGAAAAAAAAAATATGGGTTGCGGGGGGGAAGGACTGATAACTTTCATATTAAAATATCAATATGTTAAAATATTGTCTGTCTGTCTGTCTTTGCTGGAGGGCTCTGTGGAAGACTTGTGCAGAACAAAATGAGGAGGAGAGAAATGCCTTAAAGCTGAGTTCTTGGCAGGGGGAAGGGAGTTTTAAATAAAAGTACTTAAAATTCTTTAACTCAAACATATAAGCTAAAAACCTTTTTCTCTGACAAGCTTGGGACCCACTGAAAGTGAACGCAAGGGTGTTATCCAAGGTAAAAACTCACTTTTGTCCCCTTTCCAGATCCCCCTGGATGTTGTCTGGGTAACAACGCTTTTCATTCATCAAACACCTTCCATTTAAGTGCTTTTATTACGAAGATAAATGGATGATGCTGAAAGGAGTTTGCTTAAAGAAGCAACTCTTGTCCCACAGATGGGGAAACTGAGGCAGTGAAGGGAATTGCTTGAAGTCCTGGGTAGATCGGTGGCAGCGCAGGAGCTACAAATGGGTCTGGCACTTTTAAAGCACAGGCCGCCCTTTCCCGTTACACTCAAAATAATGCCCAATGACATGCAGTTTGGAAAAATGGTCTAATGATGGCTGAGTCATTGGACTAGGCTTGAATAGAGTTGGGTTTAGTTCCCAGGTCTTTCATGGGTTCCCTGTGCAACTTTGGCCAAGCCCTTCAATTTCTAGGAGCCTCAGTTTTCCAGCTGTAAAACAGGGACAATAATCTTTTCTTTTTGCATCCTTTGGCTCATCTCATTGGAAAGTCAATTCTGTCAGACAGAAAACAGTCTGTGTGCATTCACAGTGCCTGACAAATAGGGACACGAGCTTGGATATGGTCTGCGGTCCCTACGGACAGCTAAACTATAATCATGAGGCTGCCCTGGGGCGGGGGTTCCTCAGAGATACCTGAGCTTTCCCCTCCCTTCCCTTAGCTCAGCTCGTCTGTATTGCAGCCCCTGACAGCTCCAGGGGACTGAACTGGCTTGGGAAGGTGCTGAGCAATGTGACTTTCTTCTTTGCACCCCTGCCAGCGGAGGAGAGAGATGTGTGGACAGGGCCTGTGCGGCCACACAGCTGCTTCTTGTGGGAACACATGCACACTCCATCTAGCAAAGTTTGTGTGCAACCCAGTGTGTGTTTGTCTAGGCTGGTCGTCCCAAACTTGTTGTACCTGTTTCGCTCCCTGCCTTGGCTGCTCACCTACATTCCCCTTCTATCCTGGCTTTGCTTCTATTCCTGAGAGGTGGTAACTGTGAAAATCCTGCACACCACAAGAGGAGTTGAAAGCAGTATTCTCCCCAGGACTTGAAAATTAGGGGAGGTCTAGGGGTGTATTGGGGGTGCTCACTAAACTGGTTTAATAGTCTCACTAGATGACGACTGGGGGGAGTGTTGGGAAATTCAAGGGGGGCATGGGGGATGTTAGGGAAATCCCTGGTCAAAAGCTGCCTCATTACTGTGTGGTTGGGACTAGCTCAGGGAGGTTTATGATTTAGAGCCGCGACGGCTGGGCACCTTTAAGAAGGCTGATTCAAAAGGGTAAATGAGCAACGCTGGTGCTGGGGAAATAACAGCCTCTAAGAACTCCCCCTGCATGGGGAGGGGCCACATTGCATGCATGCACCAATGTTGCTAGCCCCAGGCCACTGTGCAAAGCTTAATGCACGTTATAAAGGGGCTGTCTCAAAGAGACTGATTAAGCAACAGTGCCTGGTGAGGTGCTGCACTCAAAGAAATCATCTAATCGCAGAGATGCTTTTGAGGCAGGATGCAGCTGAATCCAAGGGCATGATCATTTCATGGTAACCAACACTTCCTTAGATTGTCCTGTGCTTTAATGTCTGAAAACATTGCAAGGTTTGAGGATGTTGGAGCAGGCCTTGACAAATCTAGGTTTCTGTCGCCATGGTGACCAGTAGCTTGTCACCTAGGTCTACTGCAAAAATGTAATGGAGGAATGCCCTCTGACGACCAAAAGGAAAATTGCTGATGCCTAGTTGTGAGCCAGTTTTGTCCACCCCTGGGTTAGAGTCACAGCAAGAGGTTCTGTTCTGAGAGCTGCGGCATATAATACTGAGGGACATGACAGCTAGAGACTGGCTGGAAGGAGCTATAAGAGCCACGTGAGCTGGGCTCTGCCTCCTTTCAGGGACACCTGTTTTCAGTAGATCTAGTCACAAATATCATCGACCCTATGCATAAATTCCTTTAAATATTGCTTCCCCTCCTCATACACATCCCTTTTCCAGATGGTCATGACCCTCAGAACCAAACTTCTCTATGTTTAACTTCTTGTTTTTATTCCTCTTCAGATTTCCCTTGCAAAGCAGTGGGGGGGGGGGGAGATCCTTGCCCCCCACTCTCTGGGTTGCTGGTGAGTTTTGCCATTGATCCATTTTTGACCAGTCCCCTACTCACTCAGCATAGCTTCTGCGCCTTGTCTGGATGAATGAAACTCCTTGAGCAGTAGGATAGCAGCGCGAATGATGGATGATGCCCTTTCAGGTAGGAGTGTCTGGATGAACTAGCATACGTGCAACAATCCCTACACATATGGGGAATTGTGAACATCTCCTGGCTCTCAAGAGTTGACCAGGTGCTTGTGAAAGATGGATAATAAAACCTCCTTGGTAGCAGTGACTGAACTTGGAGTTCTGAATGATGAACAAATCTGATTTTCCTCCCAGCCCTGCCCTGGATCATGGGCCTGGAGTTGTCCCGAAATGTTGACACGCAGTCTAATGCGCCCATGAAGAAGGCCTGCAAGCTGGAAGAAGCCTGCTTGGTCTAACCCATGAAGCACCACCAGACAAGAGTTTGTTGCTGACCTAGCTCAGTACTGGGTCCTAAAAGGGTCATTGAAGAACTGCTATGGGCTCGGGGTCTGGAAGGGAGCAATAGCGCCCCCAAAAGCAGATTACCGGATGGCAGTAAATCCACCAGAAGGAAATCTACATGGGTTCCTTGTGATTCTGGGAAACGAAGCCTCACCTCTGTGTTCTGGGTCAGAACTGGCTCCTAGAGCATACAGCCTTGGATTACAAACACAAATTGCATCTCCGCTCTTGCTACTCGCTTCCAGGTGACACACACCAACCAGCCAAGAGCTGCATGGCTTGGTACTGCTCAGTAAGGTCTCTCTCAGGCCCTATACGGGCAGACGCTCCTTATACAGGCTGGTGAGCCAGAGACGAGGGATGGGAACGCTCTAACAACCATCCTGACTACTGAGCAATGAGCGGATAACGATTTAGTCCTCATCTAAAGCTCCTTTCACATGAAGGCCTCATGGTACTTTATTCTGCTACTAAGTTAATCCTTGTGACACCCTGTGTTTTTGGTAAGAACTTGGCAAGAGAATGTGTACACACCCCACTGCCCTCCACTGAATGTAATCAGAACTCTACGAATGTGTGTCATGGGCCCTATACTGCCAACTGCTAATGGAGAATCTCCTTTAGCTCAAGTGGCTGGGGGCCTGTGTGCAGTATGATCTGGGCACAATCGCAGTCACCATTATGAAGTTTTTTGGAACGTCCAGAGTGAATTATTCTCCCCACTTTATAGCTGTATGCAGAGAGGCTGCACAGAGAGTCACTGGCGGAGCGGTGAAGAAACGCGCTCTTGCTGGCCTTCCTAAAGCGCAAAGGTCATCTTTTCATTATTCCTTTTGCAGACTTTCCCCTGCTGATCAGAACCAGCTGCTTCCTTCAGCTCCCTGCTCGCAGTAATTCCGGGGTGTGGCGTAGCCTGGGTGGGAGGTGGGGCTCCTGCATGGACTTTCACTGCTTATCTCCGAACAGCCAGGCTTCTAGAAGTCCCAGGGAGACTTTGATGCCAGCCTATAATTAGAAGCAACAGTTAGTCGGAGCAGCCAAGATAACTTCCTTGCAAACGCTCCCGGCGTTTTTGTGTGTCTTTGCATGTTCAGGCTGCGCCCACAGCAGTGCAGAGAGCCAGGCACTGCAATCAGTAAAGGCAGCGATAGCAGATACGTGGGTTAATGATTCCCTGAGGAAGCCAGGGGTGCACTCGGCCCTTGGCAGCAGGATAGGTTTAATCTCTCAGCTGTCTGGTAGGCCACGTTCAGGGCAGCAGTGCAGATGTTCTGCAGCCTCTCAGTCTCTGCATGAGCTAGGCCCTTTCCCCGGCCTGTCAGCCGAGCGCAGGGTGCGCGCTGCAGACAGAGGCTCATCTCCTCTCGAGGACACCTAGTGCACCATGCTGCCTGCTTTCCTCTCTCTGTGCTATATGAGCCACTCTACCCAGCCATGGGACCTACAGAGCCCTTATTACCTGAGCATGTCGCAGTCATTACAAAAAGTGTCTTCACAACACCTCTGTGAGATAGGAGAGTGCTATTCTCCCATGTTGTACAGATGAGGCACAAAGACTGATTTGTCCGTGGTCAGGCAGGGTGTCTGTGGAAGGGCAAGGAATTGAACCCATATTTCACAAGCCCCTGGCAAGCACTCTAACAGCTAAGTCATTCCTGTCTTGTATGACTCTTTCTTTCTTTTTTTGTTTGCCTGGATGCTGAGTTCTTGGTTTTACTGATTTTTCTCTGTAGTCATCAGAAAGCGAACAGAAGAATAAATTTCTTTATCACAGTGGGTAGAGCGGCACAGTCATGGACAGCACTATTAGAGATAACTGGGCTACTAGGATGGCATCAGGAAAAACAATCTGAGAGGCTTGTGTGGGACCAAGACAAGGGTTTCCAGTTAAAATGTTCAAGGGGCGAAATTTCACCAGTGATGTTTCTGAAGAATCTGCAGTGAAACAATGTTCAGTGCTGGCATTTAAATTGCCATCGTTAGGGTTCAGAGATAATGGCCCATGATGGGTGGCTGAGGCAGTTTGCACCTTTCTCACAGTAGATTGGTCTCCTCCCTCGGCAGACTCAGGGCAGGAGTGCTTTGTTTCATATTCAGCAGGTTTAATTGCAACCAGAAAGGCTAGGGAAATTTTAGTTATTCAATCTGCGGAAATTGCTGGATGTAGGAATCATGAGGTGGGGTTAAACTCCTGTTGCCCCTTAGCAACTCCCCTCTTTCTTTCATCTATTTGGAATCGAGCAGTAGGTAAGTGACAATCCAGTCTTGTGTGGGACCCTGCATGAAATGAGTTTTAGGAGGTCTCTGTCACAGAAAGCTCCAGCACTTTTCCTTCTAACAAGCTTCAGCAAAGAGACAACGGACCAAGAGCACTCAGAAGGCCAACATCTCCCCTGCTTCCTTGTGACTGTCCCTCAGAAATGCTTCTGAGAAGTCGTGTGTGACAGAGACTTCCCGTCATGAGCTGTACCTCTTCGGGGATATATACAGGACCCCAGCACAGTCTGGCATCATTTGGCAGCGGTGCAGGCAAAATGTGAAAGTTAATTAATTAAAAAAAATACAGATCGATTGAAGAATTCTACTGTGCGAACTAAGAATGTGCTAAGGATTTCCATGGGGGAGTGCCTAAAGTGAGTTACTATTTCACTTTCCTTCTGGTTTGTACTTCCCATTTTTACTGGTGAAGAGGAGAGAGGTTCTCTGGGATCCATCCTGTTTTCCCCTGCCTTAACAGCCCTGAGGTCAGACTGACCAGCCTTTCTGGCCGAGGAAAGTTGGCAGCTCCTGGAAGGTCAGCAGGGCTCCTTCAAATGCTCCGTCAGTTAAATAAGCTGATCCTTACGGGAGGAAGGCCTTTGCGCTGAGAAGCAAATAATAGCAGGGAATGTAGAAAGTGGCATTTTAGGTTGGTAGAGGCTCACTTGCTCAAAACATCTCTAGTGCTATGCTTCACTGACTGGATTTATCGCAGGCTGGATTTATTTACACCTGACCAAACACAGCAGGCCCACTAGATTGGAATTTAGACCCACTTCGGTTTGTTATTGCCAGAGCGCCTGGCACATTGCTGGCATAGAGCATGTGCAGAAATGCATGAAAGGTCATACAAAAGAACGCAGCAACATCCCCACCCTCTGCCCCCCAAATAGCTGGGCCTCCGGAGACCTGGAACACGTTGAGATGCCTTGGACAGTTCTGCAACCCAGAGTAGAGTCCCTGGTGTCGTCTTATGTCATCTCACTATGGAACGCATGGCTCTTTCCCCTACAACAAATGAAGGAAGGAAGTTCCTGTGGTTAATGTGCAAGACTGAGCTGCAGTAAATGCCTGACACCCAGGGGTGCTGGGAACAGACTAGTCCCCAGTTCCTGGAACCAGTCGCTGGCACAGGTCAGGCTTACAAAAGGTTAATAGCCCTGCCACGTGCCACCACTCTCCAGGTTGCATCCTCCTTTTAAAAAGAACTAAATATAAATCTCATGTAATGTCAGCCGAAAATAGCCAGCAGAGGGGAATCTGGTCAGTTAACACGCATGCCAGTGGAGACATCTGGGGTGGAGGCTGGGAGACCCGAGCTGTTGGGAGAGAGGAGAATGCTGACTCTCGGCGCCAGCTGGCTATAGCTCTTTGAGATGAAGTGGCAGTGTTTTATCCTGTCTCAGTTCCACTCTGTGCATTGCATGGCTACCTGGAGGGTGCAGAAGAGGCGGCCGTGCCCCGAGAACGGCACAGGAATGGTGTGTGGGTGTCCCCTTGCTGGCTGTAGGGAATGAACAGAGCCATTAAAGGACTGTCTTACACCAAACCAAAGCAGCAGAGGGCTTAAAACAAAGAGGTGTTGATCTGGCCAGAATAATTGCAGGTGAGAAGTGCAACCCAAATTGGCACCCGATGACTGGAAGAAGGGCCATCCCTTTGGAGGGACCGTGGACTTTGCCACTGGGAGAGCTGCTCATTAGTGGGTACCTGCTTCTGAAAAGGCTGCCTGCTGGTGGTGCTGTAAAACCTTTCTGAGAGCCTTGCACCCCAAAGAGCTACAGTACCACACAAAGCTCCTGCAGGAATCTGCTGTGGCTGGATAGGGAGACTGGCTGCGGTGGGGCTACAGGTCCCGTCTCTCAGTCCTGGCGACCGGGGACCTGCCCACTGTGGAATTGTGTGGGTCCAAGGGGCACAGCGTGTTAAAAGGTCATTCCCAAGAGGCTGGTGACAGACCAGATCTCCCCAGCCACCCCCACACACGCCATGAAACTCCCATTGTGTTCTGATCACTTGGCCTCTTCTTGTTCCTTACGTCTCTTCTGCAGTGGCCTGATGGGTGGCTAGGAACTGGGTGCGCCTCCTGGTGCCCCTCTTGGCTGCTTCTGGGGTATTTCATGGTCAGCGACTGCATAGGTGCGTATCACGTCTGCTGCTTGGGAGCACTGACAACATGTTGTGTCTCCAAGCAGTCACCTGAGTGCAAAGGAGGGACATGGTGCCTTGGCTATGTTAACATGCCGCAAGTCTCTGTGGCAATTGCCTCCGCTTTTCCTGCGTCCAGTCAAGTGCCTGTGTCGCTCATTGTCCAGGCTGGCTAGTCTCACTTCACCTACCCTGGCACTGGTTGCTCCTCTGCTCCAGGTTCTTCCCCCTCAGCCCAATAAAATCAGTAAATCGTCAACAGCGAGTCCTTCCCTGTCTAGGTCCATGAAGATCTGGGCCAGGCTGCTTTGAGGTGCTGCGGAAATCCCAAAAGGAAGTTGTTTAAACTTTTAAAATTTGCTGTTGCAGTATGACCTGATCCCATGTCTTACACTCCCCGCATTTATTTTCATCCCATTCTGTAAGTTTCCCATCTTCAAAGCATCTGAAGTGGGATTTTCTCCCACAAAAGCTCATGCAATAAATAAATCTGTTTAGTCTTTAAGTGCCACAAGATTCCTTGCTTTTTTTGCTTTACTAGACTAATACAGCTGCCCCTTTGGAACTTGTTTAAACTTATAGCCAGGCAGGAACGTTGCTGGGGCCTGGGCTCCACTCCCTGGCCATGATCCAGCGTCAGGCTTCTCCTGCCACCAGCCTGGCCCCAGATCCTGGGTCGGGGCTGGGAGAGGCGGGTGCCACCCCCGGCACTCGGGGCTCTAGCTCTGGAATTTGGGGTACGTGCCCCATGTGGCAGGCACCAGCGATGCCCCTGTAGCCAGGGCCAGCCCAAGGTTTCTGGCGCCTTAGGCACCTGTAATTTTGGCATCCTCCTGGGGTGGGGGGAAATTCGTCTGTGGGCTGACCCTGCACTCCCGCCCCTCCCCTGAGCTGGGGGCAGAGCTGGTTGGTTCGGGGCTGGGCTCTGCTCTTCTGCCCCACCTCTGCGCCAGCCCTCCCCGCCCCCAGGGCAGAACAGCTGGGGCAGGAGAGTGGACCCCGACTTTTGGGCTGACCTGCTCCACCCCGAGCCAGCTGTTCCCTGCTCTGGGGCAGGTCAAGCCAGCCCAGCAAAGAGGCTGATTTTTGTGCTCCTGCCCCCACCCTTCCCCACGGCCTTTGGCTCTGTGCCGAAAGCATTGGAGGAGGCAGAGGATGGCACGGCCATGGGGGGAAGTGGTGTGGGCCCCGTGCTGCCCTGCTCACAGCAGGACAGCATGGGGCCCAGGGGACTGGGGGACCAGGGGCAATCGCCCCTATTGCTTGGTGCCCAAGGCAACTGCTCAGGTTGTCTCTGTGGATGGACCCGCCCTGCCATAGGCACCAAAGAGGAAACTGAGAAGGCACAGTTAAAGCTGCAGTCTCTTCATTGTCAGTTCTGCCAAAATCCTTCACTTGTGCCCAGACCTGAAAATCCTCCTTCATTTTGAGGTCAAGGCATCACCTCCCCAGCTGTTCTTTTGCATCAGGACCTTCATCTGATCATAGAATAATAGGGTTGGAAGGGACCTCACGAGGTCATCTAGTCCAACCCCGGCTAAAAGCAGGACCACTCCCACTAAATCACCCCAGCTGGAGTTTTGTCTAACCAGGTCTTAAATATCTCCAAAGATGGAGACTCCACCACCTCCCTAGGTAACCCATTCCAATGCTTCACCACCCTCCTAGCGAGAAAGATTTTCCTAATGTCCAGCCTCAACCCCCCCAGCTGCAGCTTGAAACCATTGCTCCTTGTTCTGGCCTCTGTTACTGTTGAGAACAGCCGAGCTCCCTCCTCTCTCGAGCACCCCTTCTAGTAGTTGAAGGTTGCTAGCAAATCCCCCCCCCCAGTCTTCTCTTCTGCAGACTGAATAAGCCTAGTTCCTTCAATTTCCAAAGGGATAGCCGTGTTAGTCTAGTCCAGTAAAAAAACAGCAAGCAGTTGTGTGGCACTTTAAGACTAACAGATTTATTTTTTGCATGAGCTTTCATGGGAGAAGATCCCACTTCCTCAGATGCTTCGAAGATGGGTGAACTTACAGAAAGGAATGAAACTAAATGCAAGGGGGTGTAAAACATAGGATCAGGTCATACAGGAACAGCAAATCAGAGCAGTTTACAGGTTCAAACCATGGGAAGCCTGAAGTCAAATCTTTTCCCATTACAAAGGGTAATTTGACTTCAGGCTTCCCATGGTTTGAGCCTGTAAACTGTTCTGATTTGCTGTTCCTGTATGACCTGATCGTATGTTTTACACCCCCTTGCATTTAGTTTCATTCCTTTCTGTAAGTTCACCCATCTTCGAAGCATCTGAGGAAGTGGGATCTTCTCCCACGGAAGCTCATGCAAAAAATAAATCTGTTAGTCTTAAAGTGCCACACAACTGCTTGTTGTTTTTTTACTAGTTCCTTCAGTCTCTCCTCATAAGTCATGTGCCCCAACCCCCTAATTATTTTCATTGCCCTTTACAGGACTCTAATTTGTCAACATCTTTTCTGTGATGCAGAGCCCAAAACTGGACACAATATTCCAGATGCAGCCTCGCCAGCACCTAATAGAGGGGAATATCACATCCCTTGATCTGCTGGCAGCGCTCCTATTGATGCAGCCCAATATGCCATTGGCCCTTTTGGCAACAAGAGCACACTGGTGACTCATATCCAGCTTCCCATCCACCATAATGTCCAGGTCCCTTTTTACAGTGCTGCTACTTAATCTGTCAGTCCCCATCCTGTAGCAGTACATGGGATTTTTCCATCCTAAGTGCAGGACCTTGCACTTGTCCTCGTTGAACCGCTTGATGCCTTGATGCCCTTATTCAAACTCGTTGGCACTGGACAATTCCTAATTTCTGCTTTTTGTTAAGGAACTGTATTGTGATCTTGACAGCCGGTGTCTGAATTCTCTGCAGAACATGTTCTTTAACCATCCAGTCCATGTCAGCTCTCAGGGCTGATGGGACTTTACATGGTGATAGCAGTCAGAGGAGCTGCCCCTGGAGTTCTGTATCCTTCTCCCAGTTGGGGTGGCAGTGCCCATGCCCTCTGTCCCCGTCTTGCACGTGTCCTGGCTGGTGTGATGACACGTCGCGTCCCCCTGCTATCACTCTGTAATTCACCATTTTGTTCATGTGCTCCCAGTGTGGCAAACCAACCTGGACCAATGCAAATGTATCAGAGGCTGTGCTTAGATCACCTGTGTCTTCGCAGCATCCTCCCACTGCTGGTTGTGCTTGGGTACCTCTTTGCAGACAAAGTGAGTGGGAGCCTCAGGAGCTCTGAGAGCTGGTAAAATGATCTAACTTGCGCAACCTGCGGTGCTGGCCACTAGTGGGTGGGCATGGTCCACATTGTGGGGTGGGGGGAGTGAACAAAACTGAGCCAAGAAACTAGTGTCCAACCTCACCTTGCTGTCCAGTCTGCTCCTGCAGCCCAATCACCAAATCTAGGGGAGGTTGGGAGACCTCCAAGGAAGAGCGCTGCCCTCCTGCCCCACTGCTTCCTATGTGCAGGCTCCTCTCCGGGCAGTGGAAGGAAGCAAGGGGCTCTAGCGACCGGTTTCTGTCCTTGACTATTGGCGTCAGCGGATGCACCTCTTGAGGATGCAGCCAGCCTCTCACGCTTAAGGCAGCAGCTGGTGATCTCCAGGAGGTACTGCGCAAAGGCTGGAAGGCTTAGCCTGGGTTGTTGGAACCGTGGCTACAGGAATAACTGGCTAAAAATCATTTCAGTCCTGCTTCAGTTCATCAGTTGTTCCCCTGCCCCTACCTTGTAATGAGAGACAGGCTGGAGTTCAAGGAATTTTTTTTTTTTCTTCCCACTTTCATGACAGCCAGGGCAAGCTCAGAGGTGCCAGTCATGAACTAACAAGCCTTGGGATGTCAGCGCTCAGCCTTGGTGCATATTTAGTGCTGCCTGACCCCTGGAGACATACGCACCCTGCTAAAATCATACAGCAGCCGGGTATGCGCTCGCAAAGCTCTGTGTGGGAGCTAATAGTGGCCCCTGGAGGCAGGAAGACAGAGGGATATACGATATATTCCTGTGTACAATAAGAGGACTGAGCTGTCTTTATTTTGACTGTGCATCTAATTACTAGGCAGGTGCTTCCCCCTGTTCGCTGAATGCTGCGGCCACGGCCAGACTAAGGGGCCCCGGGGCCTAGGGCTGCCCACCGTTAGGGGCCCTAGTCTGGGCCCCAGCCCCCCACCATGGGGGCCTGTGGGTGGGCTGTTGCTGGGGATCCCTGGGACCAGAGGCCACTCTTCTCTGGCCCTAGTTCACACCACATGCCAGCCGGCCCCAAACCCAGAGCAGAAGGAATATGCCCCATCCCCAGGGGCAGATCAGCCAGTCCAGCGGTGGGATGAGAGCTCAAGGGACCCACCCCTCGTGCTGGCAGGGCCCCGCTCAGAGCCCCGCCAGCCATGTGGGGGCTGAGTGGGGCAGTGGGGGCAATGGATAAATGGAGGGGCCAGAGGCTGGGGCCCCCCTTTAGGTCAGGGCCCAGGCAGGGCTGGCCCAAGGGTTTTTGGTGCTCTAGGTGAGCTGTGATTTTGGCACCCTCAATCAGGGTCAATTCTTCTGTTTATAAGAGAGAACGTATAATTATTAAAAAAAAAAATAGAACACCCCCCCTTCCATCTAATCTGGGGCCCCTCAAAGCCTGACTCCCCAGGGGACCGCCTAGTTCTCCCGTATGGTCGGGCCGGCCCTAGGTCCAGGGCTTTCGCCCCTATAGCTCTTGAATTCATCCGGCCCTGGCTGCTGCCCATGCTTGCAGTTAGCTTTCAAAGGTACTGACTTTACATGCTGGCTAGAAAGGGGAACAATAGGGACAAGGATCAAGAAAATCTCTTCGGTCAGGGCTTTCCTCTTTGAACAGTTACTTTGCGTGGGAAGAATGAAGGATTTGTAAAACAGGCTCAGCCAGCTAAAAGGTGGGAAGTCACTGGACAAGCCTCTCACCCACCCCGCTCCTGACCCGTAATCATCCCCCTGCTAGTTCAGTCCTCATGTTCCCCCACCATGCACACACTGCTCTGCCGCTATACCTCGGTGGGGGGGGGGAATTTGAGGGGGCCTAGCATTTTGTACAGCTCCTAGCACACAGGGCTTCAGACTGAACGCTCTGTGCTCGAACCACTGCAGCGACTCTGCTGCTGTTGCATGTTAGTATAGATGAGAAGGATCGTCTGTCTCTGTAGTTAACCCACCTGCCGGTGAGACCACAGCTACATTGTGGGAAGAATCATACCGTTAGCTTAGCGCTGGCTCTCAAACAGAGCGACCAGCCCTGGCCCCACAGTTCAGCAGGCCCCATGCAACCCCCCCTGCTTTCTCTGGCCACAAGCTGGCCCGGAGGACGGGGCCAGGATGGTGCCGGGGGCAGCCACGCACCATTACTGCACAGCGTTCTGGTCCCCCCCGACCCCGGCCAGCTGGGCTGCCTAGTGGGTAGGGCTGGCCAGCATGCAGCCACTGATCTCTGGGGCAGGGCTGGCAGACGGCAGCCTCTGGCCCTGAACGGCCCCCTCCAACGGCAGGGGACACAGCTGCCCCCAGCCATTCTGGCCTGCCTAGTGGCAGGCTGGGGGTACCCATGGAGCCCCAAAATTGGGACCCTAGTAATCCAGCTCCAGGGCCAGGCTGGTCCAAACCAGCACCCTCATGTGTCCTGGCAGCTGATCTATGGCTCCTGGGGGGCCAAGTTACATCTGCCCCCGCCTCGTCTCCCCACTCTGCCCTGTGCAGCCTACCACCTGCACAGGGCGCAGGGGTTTGCGCCTACCTGGTGGGGGAGGAAGCGCGTTGCATGGAGTGGTGAGGGTCCAGGGGGGTGGAAATGAATGTGACTTGGCCCCAGACAGCCTAGGTACACCATTGTGGCTCCCCCTGCCCACCCCCAGCACCCTCACAGGCCAATCGGCCCTGGGCTCCACCCCTGCCCCCCCCAGGCTGGCTGTATCTGGAGGGGCTTAGGTTGGCTTATGTTGCAGAGAGGGGTGGATTTTTCACACCTGTGAGTGACCTCGCTGGGTTGATCTAATTTCCAGCCCCCCATTCTCCACAGCATGCGTTAAATAATAGTAATGGATCCAATTCCCATAGGAAGCAGGGGGAAGACTTCCATTTAACTGGCTCAGGCATCAGGCCATTAAGTCTGGCAGAGCCTATTTCACAGTGTTGCATAGCACATGCTTTGCCTTTGGGTGTGACCTAAGTAGGAGATGAGCAAACAGAGTGTGATCTGTCTTCCTAGCTCACACTGGTGAAATCAGGTAGCATTTCCTATAAGCCACCCAGAAAAATATGTCACAACAGCCACTTGAATTACAATACTGTGTTGTCCTCCCCGTCTGTAACTGCAGTCTTCTTGCACTTCTTCCTCTTAGTCACACGAAGGGACGGGACAGGACGGGACGTGAGGGCCTGGTTTAGTCAGCAGAATGCCAGATGCTGTTAGTGGGTGATGACTGTGCTGGCTTAGCTGACCGTTCACTCAGTTTACGTGTGGCTGTGCATGGCAATCGAGAACCACAGGAGGGGGAGGTTCCCTCCAGCATAGTGGAGTGAGTAGGAGCAAACACAGAGACTGCACTTTCCACACAACAGCTCCATAGAGGTTATTTCTTGCTTATGTGCACCACTCGTTTTCATTGTAATTTGTAGTTCTAGCTAGAAAGTTGCTCAGAGACTGGCATGCAAGCGTCACGCTGTGTTTGTTTCACCCCTTGCGTAAACGCGATGCTGCCCATCAGATGCAGCCTCAGCGTCAATGTGTAATAATATTAGGTTTTAATGAGGCCAGCGAGTGGGGAAATAGGAACCCTTTTCTCATCAGTAGTGCTTTCCATCAAAGGCTCTCGCAACAGTGAATGAATGTTAATTGGTTGTGTTGATGATATTTATCTAGCACAAGCCCACTGCAAAAACAGGAAATTATTACCCCCATTTTACAGATGGGGATTGCCCGAGGCCACATAAGATGTCAGTAGTAAAGCCTGGGAATGAGCCTCTGGGCCTTGCTGTTATCTCACACTGGCTTTACACTGATGTAGCAATGTTGATTTAACAGCCGTTACGCCTGATGTACTCATGTAAGTGAATGGAGAACTGAGCCACATCTATCATCACTGAGATATCCCTAGCTGATAACTCCTAGAACGTGGCCTGATATTTTCAAAGCTGTGCTCTAACCTCTAGATAACATTCTTTCTTACATGTTTGTTTAGGGCGTTTGTCCACCTTTCTACATGGTCGCTGGGAGTAACTGCCTCCCTGGACTTCCTTCAAGGCTGCGTTACCCACACACCGCAGGATGATTTAGTCTAAATCAAGGTCACTGAACAGCCACTGACAAGATCTCCATGAGTCAGTGACTCAATAGGCTTGTGACCATGTGCCACTCAATGCCTTGATAAGAGCCGGAAAAGGAGAGCGCTCCAATGCCCTCCCCACGAGGCCAGCTGTGGTGTTTGCTAGCTAGCAAACCAGCCAAGATTAGCGAGATCCATGGTGCCCTGTGTGACAAGCGTGGAAAGGCTAATTCACGCTCACTAAGGCGTAATGTCGAAGGAGAAACCTGTCAGCGACTGCATCCTGATAAGGCAAAGTTTCCTTGGCATGAGGGGCTGTCCCTCCATGTCCCAGAGGCATTGCAAAAAAAAAAAAAAATTAAATAAAAAGGGATTTGGGGATCAGGCTGCTGTGTACCCACCTGGCACAGCTCAAGCAGGGGTGGGTGGCTGTCATGACTTCTTTGGCTGAGGCTTCTCCGGCCAAGGTGGGTAGCTGCCCTGCGTCCCTGCTGGGGCTTCTCCGGGCTCTCCCGTCCCCAAGCTCCACACCCTGGTTGTGCTTCTCCAGGCTCTCCTGTCTGCTTCCTGGGCTCCCCCTCTAGCCAGCCAGGCTCCTGTGCACCGTCCCCCAGGGCCTCCCTCGGGCACACTTACCCTCCTGGAGGCAAAGGAGCTGTCTTCTCCCTGGTTAGGGCCAAGCCTAGCAACCTTTTAAATTTCCCACTGCTGTTCTGTCCTGCCCATGTGCCTAGGAGCAGTGGGAAATTTAAAAAGGTCCACACGGCCCCAGTTCCCAAGCATGCGGCAGCTGCTAGAGCCGGCTTCGGGCACTCTGAGAAAAATGCGAGGCATGGGCCCAGTGATGCCCCTGCCGTGTCCAAGATGAGATGCAGTAAGAGGAAAATGCTGGTAGTTACACCAGCACAGAGCAGTCAAATAGATGCCACCATGTAATCCTTTCCACGTATCACCACATCTGACTGGGTAAGTGTCATTGAAGTAACACATTTAATCCTTCAGAACCAGCCAATAAGGAAGTTCACATGGGCCAGTGACCGAATGGTGACAAGATGGCAGATTTTTCAATCAAATCATAGGGCTGGAAGGGACCTCATGAGATCATCAAATCCAACCCCCTGGGAATTGAACCCAGGACCTTCTGCATGTTAAGCAGAGGCACTAGCTACTACACTATTTTTGCCTTTTTATATGTGTAAAAAAGCATGGCTTGAAAAAAAATGTTCAAAGGGATTGTTTTCTGCTTTTATTTCCCCTTTTTTTTTAAAAAAACAAACCTGTTAATATCAGGAATAGAACGTTCCAAAGGGGAAGCCGTGTTAGTCTAGCTCAGCAAAACAAAAAGGAGTCCTGTGGCACTTTTAAAGATGAACAGATTTAGTCATTGCATGAGCTTCTGGGGGCAGAATCCTACTTCATTCACTTGCCTGTTTCTGTTGAGAGCTCCTTGGAGGAGCACAGAGATGGAGCGTTTCAAAGGCGTAGTCGTATCAGTCTAATTCAACAAAACAAACAAGGAGCCCTGTGGCATTTTTAAAGACTAACGAATTTATTTATTGTATGTGCTTTCGTGGGAGGAAATCCCACTTTGTCAAAGGCTTGAAGATGCAGGCATCTGACAAAGTGGAATTTTCTCCCATGAAAGCTTATGTGATGAATAAATTTGTTAGTCTTTAAAAGTGCAACAGGACTCCTAGTTTGTAGAGGTGGAGTCAATGGGAGTCTTTTCTCGGGCTTTAGCTGACACCCTGGGCTGTTAAATCAGAATTCTTTCTGCCCAAGGATTTACTAGTTCCCCAGTTTTTCAGGAGCAATAAGGTAAATAAGAACTGAGATTTTAATACCAAAAAAAGGGAAAAAAGGCTCAGAAAGGATACACCTTTCAGGGCATATTTATACCCTATACAATACCAAAAATAAGAGGGAACTGCCTTGTGTTTAATATCTAACAGCTGGGTCATGTTTGATTGTCCACTCTTGCAGCAGTTGGGGCATCAAGGGAGAGGAAGAAATTGGGGGTAGAGAAGGCGTCTCCTGAGATAGCTGGGAACGTGTATACTTGGACATGGAGGACAGAGAGGAAGAGCGAGGGACCATGGATCCGGAAGAAAATCAGCTTTGGGGATAGAGAAGGGAGGTGATGCCTAAAGAATTAAAAATTTGGCTGGGGAAGAAATGCCTGAGGGGCAGATGTCTTGGAAGCAGTGTGGAAGGCAGCTGTAGGACAAATAAAGCATCCAGGGCTGCTGTCTTGAAAGAGGAATAAAAATGAATACATAGAGAGACAACAGGACTAGACTAGAGACAATAAAACTAGACTAGAGAGAAGACAGAGGAAGAACAAGAGGGAAAGAGTCAGCAAGATTTGGAGAGTTTAACAACCCAAGTGAAGCCATATGCTATCTTGTCAATACTATTCATCTGGCACTAGAGGGCTCTGGACTGGTGTTTGCCTGAGACTAAAACGGGAATTGGCATTGTTTTCTTTTATTCTGTTCTGACACGGTTATCCTTTTACTGGATGCTGAAGCAGGACTCGGATGGGGTCCATCATATGTTTAATGTGTGTTGTTTTTCAAAAGGCAGGGGCTGGGTGGGTGTGTTGGCAAACATGTGGCCCTGGCTACAAGCAAGTTAATTTAGCCTGTGGAGAGATGTCAAATTAGCATGTGGCAAACAAATGTTCCTGAGCAACCACCGACCACAAGGAGAGATGTAGGAACAAAGCCAGGGAAGCTGGAAAGGGGTTTCCACAGAGATTGTTCTGTCTGTGGGAGTTAGCAAAAGAGAAGATCCCCTAGGTTGGTTAGTTCATCTTGCACTGCCAGACATGTGTCACTCCCACTGAAGAGTAAGAGCAAGGAAGGTATCTTGCTGCATTGGAAAAAAGCAAATTGAATAGATACCATGGCCTAAATCACGGGATCTGGTTTCAGGGAGCATGGAGCACATGCAGTAGATGGATTTTCTTTGCAGCCATCACTGCGGCCTTTCTTGGGTAGAATTCAAAGGACAAATCAGTTAATTGTAAAGGAAAAAAAAAGAATTGTTTTGGAGTTGGAACTAGATCTGGTCAGGGCATGGACGGCGGGAGGCAGATGAGGACTCAGATGAGGATCATGAGAGAACCGGTCAAGGTGGAGAGTGGGCTGAGCTGGGCAAGGAGACTGGGACAGGGATGAAGAGCCAGGGCTAGGAGGGTCAAGCTAAGAAAAATATTCTCTCTGTCAGAGCCTGGAATGGGCCCCTGGTTTCTGAGTATCAACCATCCCCTGCGGTCAGGAAATATCGGAAAAGTCCACTGTGTAACTCACCCCTCTCGCCAGCGTTGGTCTGCCCAGAGGAGGGATGACAACCTACTACTGTTATCGGTTACTTAGTTAGGCCTTGTCTCCACTGGGAAGTTTTGTTGACAAAAGTCAGCTTTGGCTGACAACAGTCCTAGCCGTACACACTAGACTCTCCACTTTGCTGACAAAACTGCCCTGTTTTGCCAACAAAATAAAACCACCTAAACAAGCAGCACAGGGCTTTTGTCTGCAAAGTTAAGGCAGCAGAGTGTCAGTGTGGACACACTTAGGGTTGCCAAATGTCAGGCAAAAGGAAGACATGTCCTCCTTTTTCCCGTCATGACCACCTTCACATCCTCTAACTGGCAGGCATTTTAAAATACATGATTTTTGTTTGGCTTTTTACTTACGGGGGTTAAATTATGCTGGAATGCCATGCAACAGGGCCCCCAAAACAGAAGACTATTACATCAATACTACATTTTGTCCACGTATCCTCCAATGTCCTCCGTTTCGTACTTCCCTGTCCTGCTTTCCAGGCTTTGGTATCTGGTAGCCCTAGACAAACTGCCCCCTTAGAGAGCAGCCGGGAGTTGTCATACTTTTCAATTTCATTGCTTTAACAGTAAAGGGGGGGCAGCAGGGCTTCTGGTGCTGGGGGTCACCTATCCTCTGTGGCAGGTGGGGGACAGCCTCTGGGACTTGCCAGGGTCCAGGTGGAAGCTTCAAGCAGCCACCAGGGGCTTGCAGCCCTCACCGTTGCCCACCCCTTGCCTCTTGGGACCAGGGCAAATCCCAGGCAGAAGTTGCACGGGCTTCAGTCTCCCCTGCCACCGAGGACAGAGGAGCATGGAGCATGGCCGCAAAGTCCATCTACTGCATGTGCTCCATGCTCCCTTGCAGCTGCCCGGGACCTGATGCATCCGGGCTTCCCAGGATCCAAGGCAGTAATGGGGAGGCAGACATCCAGGGCTCGCCCATCCTAGCGGCCGCCCACCAGGACCTGAGGAGCCCCAGGCACAGTGCTTGGGACCCCAGCAAGAGAAATGGATATCTCAGCTCCCCCACACTGCCAGTTAGGTCGGTGTAGGGCATCCTCACAGAGCCCACTTCCATCGACCTAAGTGTGGCTGTGCAAACACCAGCCACTTTGCCAGCAGATCTATCTGGTCTCGACATAGACTAAGTGACAGAGGTCTGTGCCGTGGAGATTGATTTCACCCCTGCTGCTCAACCATCGAGGTGTCGGACTGATGCCGTCTAATGGAATTTCTGTTTATTCAAGTTTAACCCAGGAAAGCATGCACAAAAAATGTTAAAAGAATGTTAAGGTTGCAAAGTCAAGCTCTCTAAAGTTAGGAAAGGCCAGAGGGAAGGTTGCCTGTCCCCCCCATGTAAGATCTATGTATTTATATAACCTCTGCTACTGTCTTACCACTGCCCAACCTCTAACTAATTTATCCTCCCAGCACCCACGTGAGGCAGGGCAATGCTATTATTCCCATTTCACAGATGAGAAACGGAGCCATAAAGAGACTACGTGACGTGCCTACGGTTCCCTTGGACTTCCATGGCAGAAGGCAGGTGCCTGAGGAAGGCACTTTGTCCCTGAGAGACCTCAGGGATGGGCTCCTTCTGCATCCTGTACAAACCGTATCGGTTTGATCGAGGGCTTCTTGTATAGTCACCGAGCTCCACTGAATGAAGGAAAAGGCTGGATCTGCCTGACTCCATGACCAAGTTCATTATGCTTTCCATTGTGCTGCTACAGCCGGCATACATGTATGGCAGGAAATCCTTCCTCAGTTGCGCTGCTCCACTCTGCTGGCTGCAGTCAGAACTGCTCAACTTTGTGTCATAGACCTGGCATGTCAGACATTTGATTTGGATACTTCAGACATTTACATCTGATGTTTGCAAACCAATTTATATTGTGTGGATGCTGAAATGGAAAAGGAGAGCAGGGAGTGAAATCAAAGACCAGCAACAAAACCAGAAGCAATTGGGCCACAGTGATGAACACTACACAGAGGCAAATAGGTGCAAAGAAAGTTTTCTAGTGCTTCCCTACCCCACTTTTTTTTTGGTTCTTTTGATATGTGTAAATTGGAGTTGAGGGTGCTCAGCGAGTTGCAAGATCAGATCCTGACAGTTTAATCCTGCAAGGGAAAGAGATTTCTTTACACGATCAGAGCATTAGATTGTGAATTTTTTTAACAGAGACCTGTATTTTCTATGCCCCTTTAATGCATTTTTGGCTGTTGCATATACAGAATATTAAACAAATTAACCTAGTTATTGGTGGGTTCTTTTAGTTCTGCAATGGGAAGTAAAGATTTCACAATGGGGGAAACGGTGATTTGTTACGGGGATGTAGGACAGATGGCATGAGAGCATACTTACAACATGAATGCTCCCCGCTGTTTTTGCTGGTGTTTTTAACCTTTTTTTCTTTCGCTCCCTTTTCTTTCCTGCTTTGACACAGTATAAATTGGTTTGCAAATATCAAAGGCATATGCAAAAGCCACTTCCTCGCTCCATGCCTCAGGCTCTTTGTCATACAGCTTCCTTACATTTGAAGGTCCCAAGTACAGCTCCTAGCAGAATGGGTCTCTAAACTTGGTTAGGGCCTTGAGGTGCTATTATATTAATAATAAGGGTGGGATACAAACTAATCAGCACATAAGAGCTACTGTGCTGGGTCAAAATAATGAAAGTCCTGTGGCACTTAAAGACTAACAAATTAATTTATCACATGAGCTTTCATGGGAGAAATTCCTGCTTCATTAGATGCTTTGAAGATGGGTGAACTTACAGAATGGTAGAAAAATAAATGCTTTTCCTCCCATTCTGTAAGTTCCCCCATCTTCAAAGTGTCTGATGAAGTGGGATTTTCTCCCATAAAAGCTCATGTGCTAAATACATTTGTTAGTCTTCAAAAGGACCACAGGATCCCTTGGTTGTTTTGCTGAACTAGACTAACACTGCTGCCCCTTTGGGACTTGGTTTTTGACACCAGTTATCCTTGTGGCTTTCAGAACCTCCCATGGCAATAAATCCTTGGAGTAAGGAGGATATTGACTTTATGGTGCTTTTGTTGTGTGCCGCTGCCCAGGGAGGCTGAATCTAGGCCATTTTCACTGTTCAGTGCAAAGCTGGAAGGCGTGGGGTGTGATTGCCACTTAAAAATGTGAAGTCTTCAAGCTAAATATGGCACAGTCACTTACATCACCCTGAAGTCAGTTATGTGTACATATCCGTTTCCATCTAAGCTTCCCTAATGGGTTTTAGATGCTGTCTCTTTAAGGCAAGAAAGATCTCTGCTTCCATGTGGGTGTGCTGGTGAGAGCCAAGCCAAACAACCCAGCTTCCCTTCCCCCTCTCACGTTTGTATATCCAGCCTGTTGAGACTAGATTTCTCTGGCTGGCTCAGACATATTTGGCAGACCCAGGCAGGGAGTGAAAAGCTAACACATTGCGGGCTGGTTCATGTGGCTCCTGTTATAGTGGAAGCTGCAGTTGTGAAGAACCCTACAGACCAGTGGCTGGCTGTTTGTACTTGTTTCGATCCATAACTTTGTGCAGCCTATGAGAATACAAACCAAGCGACAGATTCTGGGGGGTGAATTTAAAGTTAAGGGCAATCCAAGGATCACTGCATTTAGAGATGGCATTTGCACACCGGCTTCTTGGAGCTTTAGGATGCAGGAAGGTTAGAATTCAGGTTCTCCTGATCCAGAAGAATCGACTTGTACCAGAACGGGTAAAGGAGAATCCCCTTTAAGCACAAGCAGTATAGAGTCTATGAGGCACAGTTGTGAGTTAAAACAAGCAAGGAGTCCTTTCACAGTTAAAGACTAACACATTTATTTATCACATGAGCTTTCATGGGAGAAAATCTGACTTTGTTAGACAGTCATTTTGGGGAGATGGTGTACACACTAACCCAGTGGTCTCAAACTCAAATCACCCCAAGGGCTGCATGAGGACTAGTATGTTAGCCTGAGGGCTGCACCACCGAAACCTTTTCATGCAACCAGATTTCAAATATCAGTAACAATAGTGTTGCTGCAGACCATGGGAAACAGCTTTAGGGGGCCACATGCGGCCTGTGGGCTGCATGTTTGAGACCCCTGCACTAACCAGTGTGATGCAACATTACATGCTCATCAGTTCGGGAAATGAAAATTCATACTATAATCATGATTAATACACAAATCTCTATAAAAGACAATGAAGCATTCCAAAGGCAGCAGCTTCGCTTTCCCCCGCGGACATTGGGCAACATCCCTCAAAGCGAACCGCTGCCCATAGCAATATTTTCATCACATCTCAGCTGTGTAAGAAATGCTTACTGGCTGGGACAGAGCTTTGACCCTGACCTTCTGTGTCCAGGTTTCAAGGGACAGCAATACTAAAAGTTGTTATTTTAGTGTCGCCAGTCGTAGGGTTCAAAAATCCCAAGTCGCACACTCAGAAATCATGAGATTTAAAATACCTATAACACATTGGGATTCTTTTTCTTTTACTACAGATTTTTGGACTTTCAGGTCACATTTCCAAACTCTTCTCAGCAACCAGGAGGAGTAGCAACTGTTTTAAAATGAAAGCTGAGATTCTCACATTTTTCCCTTGAACCCAAAAGACAGGGCCTAAAGGAAACTGCTTAATATTGTGAGCTTCTTAATAAGTTGGTGAGAGTTGGCGGCATGGCTTTGCGGATATCTGCATCACAAAAACACACCATTGCTGTAGGCACAACATAGCCAGGAAGATTGAGTCTCTACGGGGGGGTTCACCCCCAGCGTTGCACTGAAGCATAATGAATGGCACTGAGAGACATTGTTGGACAGCACCAGCACAGCAGTATCTGGTCTGTGGTTAGATGGATATGGCCAGTCTGCTGGGCTCACAAACCAGATATAATTCAGTTTGAAACTTTGGCTGTATACACACTGGAAAGTTTTACAGACACAAGTTTTTTCCAGCATACAGCCACAACTACAGTGGGGACCAGTTTGTGCACGGATCCAGTTAACGTGCTCTGGTCATGTTCCCCAAAGCCAGCAAGTTAGCGCGCAGGACTCAGTAAAGCACGATGCCTACAAGCAGAAGTTGACCAGGGCAGGAAACACATGAAGTGAGCCTTAATAGGGTGTTTTTCGAGGGTTCCAGTATACTTGAACCCCTCTATATAAAAAGCCACGCAAAATCATTTATTTTTAAAATGCCTGCTGGATGGAGGATGTGAAAGTAAAAAGGAGGACATGTCCTCCTTTTTCTTGACATCTGGTAACCCTAGCCACCACCGGCAGGGTGAGGGGATCCGGATCCGTCCCCAGCTGCTTCTGGGGGGCCATTCGGATCCGCTCTCCCCCCTGTGGCTTGCCAGTGTGGTGGAAGCTCCTCCGCTTGTCCGGCGGCAGATGGGGATGGATCTGGATCCCCGCAGCCTGCCAGTGATGGCAGAAGCTTTGCACCACTGCCAGCAGGATGGGGGAATCTGGATCCGTCCCCAGCTGCCACTGGACAAGCGGAGGAGCTTCTGCCGCACCGGCAAACCGCAGGGTGTGGGGAGCGGATCCGGATGGCCCCCATGGTGGAAGCTTCCCAGCTCATCCAGAAGCAGCTGGGGATGGATCCAGATCCCTTCAGCTTGCCAGCCGGAAGACTGTGTCTTCGGGCTGGCTAGACTCCCTGGCTGCCGGTTTTGCGCTGCCGGTGCTGATTTGCGCACCAGTGAGTGCTTGTTGCTGCACGTGCACGCGCAGAACTTAGGGGGACATTGGTCCTGTTTACACGCTGCCCATTTAATGTGCGGTTGCTGCAGCTTGTCCCCTGACACCTGTGCGTTAACGGGTCCCCACTGTATAATTAAATGGCTGTGGTGCATCTTCACTATCTCCTTCTGTCAGTGGATTGCATTGTCAGCTCTTTTGTATGCAAAGTGAGCAGTGCACTGTGGGTAGCTATTCCATCATGGAGCTGCACACTGGGTGCTTTTGGAAGGGTTTGCAATGCCTCACGGGACAGGTACAGCCTCATGTGATTGGTCTCCCGCTAGTTGGACAGCTGCTTTTAAGCCATACTGACACTGTTGAATACAGACACCAGCAGCCCACAGAGACGGGGTGAGAGGGACAGTGAGTGTGTGTGTGTGTGACACACGCACACGCACAGGGAGAGAGACAGACAGACAGACAGCCTGTGCTGGCGACAGCATCCCTTGGCTGCGACAGCAGGAGCTGGCCGCAACCAGTCTCAAGACAGCTGAAGTTGCTACACAGAACAAACTAGTTGGTGTCTCTGGTGACCAATTCCCCTGGTCTCGCAGCACAGACAGTCTGGTGTGTACATGGGGAGGCAGGGAAAGAGTCCCTGCCTCCCTCCTTGGCTCTGCATGGCACATCACGTGTTAAACCCTCCCTTGTAGGTTAGGGCAAGCAGGCAGGATTGCCATTGCTGTGCTGTGAAGTGAGTTTTCCAGTGACTGCAGTTGCCTGAAAATTTATTTGTTTTGAAACCTTTCAGGGACTTTGAAAGGGAGGGGCGGAGGCAGATGGCTGCAGGCAGCGGAGATCAAAGAGGTGACCAGAGCGGCACTTCAAATGGCATGCTGGGAAGAGTGGCTACTTTTAGCCATATAACGTAAGGGTGGTGGCTGCACAGGTGCTTTTTTGCAAAAACGGTTCTGAAAAAGGCTCTATGCTTCTCGTCTAGGTGATTTTATTTTCTCACAAAAGGGTCATCATAGCCTGCACACTAGGATCGTTTTGTTGACAAAAGTCACTTCTTGTTGGCAAAACTTTCTCCTGTGTACAAGGCCTTTGATAATGTACCAGAGGGGCAGCCGTGTTGGTCTAGTTCAGCAAAACAAGCAAGGAGTCCTGGGGCACTTCTGAAGACTATCAGATGTATTTATCATGTGAGCTTTCGTGGATAAAATCCCACTTTGTCACATATTTGAAAAATGATAATTTTCATGCATATGACAAAGTAGGATTTTACCCATGAAAACTCATGCAATAAATAAATGTGGTTACATCTACACTGGAGGCTTAAGTCAATTTAACAAGGCTTATGTCGATTCAAGCAACTCCATGGCCACATTTGGAGTTTGTTAAGTCGACTTAAACACTTGCTTAAGTTGACTTAGTAACCCTTACCCTTGAAGTCAACTTTAAGGGTTAATTTTAAAAGGGATAGCCGTGTTAGTCTAGTCCAGTAAAAAAACAACAAGGAGTTGTGTGGCACTTTAAGACTAACAGATTTATTTTTTGCATGAGCTTTCGTGGGAGAAGATCCCACTTCCTCAGATGCTTCGAAGATGGGTGAACTTACAGAAAGGAATGAAACTAAATGCAAGGGGGTGTAAAACATAGGATCAGGTCATAAAGTAACAGCAAATCAGAGCAGTCTACAGGCTCAAACCATGGGAAGCCTGAAGTCAAAAGGGTAATTTGCTGTTGTAAGGCACAGACTAATGCTCTGTACACTCCCCAGTAGAATGAGAACTACTATTCAAAAGCGTATCAGAGCCCTATATTGCTAACAGGAATTTTGCATTATTTTTAATTGTACTTGTTATTAATTCATATTATGCTAGCCCCTAAAGATCCCAGTCCCATTGTCCCGAATGCCTGTAGTATCTAGAACAAAAAGACAGCTCCCTGTCTCAAAATGCTTAAAATCTATTCAGAAGCTGAGGGACGGCAAGCACATACCACAAAAAGATGGCAGTGGAATCACAAGGTAACATGGAGGCCGAAATGTGCTATTTTAAATAATTTGAGCCCCTTAATGGCTTTGACAGATTCTCCTATGTTTCAGAATCCACCAGAACACTTCCTGAGCAGCATCAGACGTATGTTACTAGGCCTTGAATGTTATAGATGGTAATCACAGTAATTTGCCCCCCACTGCAACCAGGTGCTTCCTGTTATGTTGGCTGTATAAGAGCAAGACACAACAGACAGGGCTGGATCAAGGTTTCTGCATGGTCTGGGGCTGCCCACTCATGCCCCCTGCATCACAATGATGCTCCGTCTGGGGACGAGACAATCCGCTGGCGCTCGGGGAGACGGCGTGTGGGGCCCGCAGCCCAGCTGGCACTCTGGGGTGGGAATGGCCAGCTGTAGGGAGGAGATCTGGCCAGAACCTCAGGCCACAGCCCATGGCACTCCTTCCCCTCCCTTAAAGACCAGGCAGGATGGAAAGGCCGACAGCAAGTAGGACAGCACTCAGGCTGAGCGGGACTGGATTTCTGCAGATCAGCAGAGTCCCCCTTAGTACGTGGCTGCAGACTCCGTCCTGCCTTACTCTGGTCCTTGCAACAGAGACAACTATGATGGGGTAGATGTTAGCACTGTGTGTTTTGAAGCAGGGATTTCTAGCCACACTGTTGTCATTGAGGCCATGGTGTGAAATATGGTGACAACCATGAAGTTCATAGGTGGCTTTGGATTTGTTGCAATATGTGTTTTAAACACAATAAGATCTGTCTTGCTTTTATTCTGGAGGGGGAAAATGAAAAGCCTATAATTTCTTTCATTTTTTTTTTTAAATTAAAAATCTGTTTATTATTTGCAGGATGTTGTGGTACATCTGCTCTTTGGATGTACATTGCTCCAGATTTTAACTAAAAGAAAAGAATTCGTAGAAAACTGTTCCACACCATGCAGCTCCTCCTATAGAAAATGTATCACATTGTCTGCCTGCCATTTGAATTACATTCTGAAGGCTTTTTGCCATAATGTAGGATAATGACTAGGGGTCGTTTCGAAGAGAACAAAATTGCAAACAGCAGAGCTCTGTTACTTAGGTCTGGTCTAGCCAACAGAGTTTTGTCAACCAAAGCTAGCTTAGACCCTTTGCTTGCTTACGCTGCTGTAGACAGCCTCCAGGATGTGTCCAACGTTGCCCATCCTGGCCACTCTGGTCAGCAGTTCAAGCCTTTTTCCAAAGGGATAGCCGTGTTAATCTAGTCCAGCAAAAAAAGCAAGGAGTTGTGTGGCACTTAAAGACTAACAGATTTATTTTTCACATGAGCTTTCGTTGGAAGTTCATGTGAAAAATAAATCTGTTAGTCTTTAAGTGCCAGACAACTCCTTGGTTTTTAGTTCAAGCCCTGCTGCCCTGCAATCAAGTATAAAGGCATTTGCCCCTCCCCTTTAAGGGCTCAGGAATTTTTTAAATTTCACTTCCTGTTTGCTGGGGGTGGAGAGATCAAATCATAACTTCACAGCTGATCACAGTGGCTCTACACAGCAAAAGTTCTCCTTCTTGGAGCATCCCAAACTGTTAGATCTACTGAGCATATGGGGAGAGGAGGCTGTGCGGTCCCAGCTCCGGTCCAGCTACAGGAATGTCAATATCTACAGTTGGGTTTCTCAAGGCAGGTTGGAGGAGGGCTACAAACAGGACATGCATCAGTGCTGTGCAAAAATCAAGTTGCTGAGGCAGGTGTGCCAGAAGGAAAGGACATCAAACTGTCATTTGGATGCTGCTCTGAAGACCTGTTGCTTCTGTAAGGAGTGGGACACCATCCTCGAGAGTGACCCAACCTTCCCTGCCAAGAGCTCCGTAAATGCTTCGGCAGGGCTGGAGACAGCAGACAGGGGACTCAACCTCAAGGAGGAAGTTGTGGACAAGGAGGTTGAGGTGGAACAGGCGACAGGTTCATCCAATACTGTGGAGAACCAGAACCACAGAGTGTTTGAGCCAGCCCCAGAGCTCCAACTCTGGGGTGCCTGATGCAGAAGAGGAGAGGACCTAGTGAGTGATCTTTTTGAGTTGATGCAGCTTGCTTATATGCGCTAGATCTGTTTTTTGCTTTGTTATATTCTGTAAGTGAGTGAAGGACTAGAAATGCGTTTCTGTGTGCTTTACGTTCCCTAGTGCAGTGGAAAAGTGTGTTAATGCACAGTGAGCTTTCATGGGAATCCTCCAGAGAGAGGTCCAGGAAATTTTCCCGGAGGTACTTGCCAATTCTTTGCCCAAGGCTCCTTGGCAGAGTTGCTTTGTTCCTTCCCCTGTTATAGGAAACTTTCTTGCGCCAATTGGCAATCACTTGTGCAGGAACCAAAGGGGAATATAGGCAAGCAGCATAGGGACCTGGTCTGGAGCCACTTGCATGCAGAAGGTGTAATCTGGCATCCTTGCTTACCCTCAGGAGTGAGATATCAGTTTCTATGACTTATTCCTCACCTATAGAAAATGGTGACAGAAGTTGCAATTTTGTCCCTACTCATCTATAGTGATCCCTTAAACTATCTAGATCCTTCGCTTCACCTTGCTTGCCCCTTCCACAGGCCAAACTGTGTTTGGGGCACTTGCTGAGCTGTTTGATAGCCAGAGGACAGTGAGAAAGTGATTCAATGCTGTGTGAGTGCACTAACAATCACACTTCTTTTGTTTCTCTGCTTCTGCAGATGTGGCCTTCAGGGAATTCCCTACACACCAGCAGAGTGCTTCAGCCTGTAAGGAAGTGACTGAGGAGGAGCAAGGAACAGATGTTTTGAGAGGTTTTCCAATCCTCAAAGGCTGCAAAAATATGAGTGCAGGTGTTGAGAGACACATTAGATGAAAATTATAAAATGAAGAGCCAGGAGCAAATTTTAATGGGACTGGAATGGATGATAAATGCCCAGTGAGCCAAGACTACCTGCAATACCAAAAAGAAGTATTCCTTTCTATGGATGGGCTCTGTCACAAGATGGTCCGGGCCCAAAACAAGATATGCATGCCGTCTATTGCCCTGCTGCAGGTAGAGAATCCCATTGTTGCAGAGCCATGCACTATTCAATTCACATTTCCAAGAGTCACAGCCCTTTGTAGCGGAGTGTGATTAAAGGCCCTACACACTTGCACTAACACAGTTCTCAAGGTAGACTTCATGACTCCAAAGTGATTCATGACTGGCTGGTAGCAGTCTGAAATTGCCAACTTTCATGCACTGATCAGCGTGTGCTTCTCCACCAAGAGGGCAGCTCTCATTTTGGTGTCTTTGGACTGCAGTGATGGGGCAAGCTCCACACACGGTTCCAGGAAGGCAGATTTCTGATTCAAAAAATTCTGCAGCCACTACTTTTTGTCCCAGACTTGCCTAATGATGCGATCCCACCATTCAGGGCTTGTTTCCCACAACCAAAAGCAATGGAACATCATGTGAGATTGCTGTGTGCCTGTCAATAGTAAACTGGTGTTTCTTTCCATGACACAGCATGTCAGGCACGTCTGATTTCTGTTCAGACTGGGGGGTTCGTGATGTGCTACAGCACCATCCACAGTGTGCTTATAACAATGGGGAGCACTGCAGGACCCATCTTTTCACATAGAGGTGTCAGGCACACAGTAAGCAGGGGCCATGGGAAAAAAAAACAGTTCAAAACCCATGGAATAATTGGATGGAAAATATGTACCATGGGATTTTGAGCCTGCACCCATGATGTGCTGTGATTCACTCTGCCTTCCCACAATTCCTAGTTGTAGAAGGTGGAGAGTTGCACAGGTGGATAGCTAGCAACTGTGGCTTCACTTCGCCAACGGGCACACTGCTTGAAGTACTTTTTGATCATTAGCAAAACGAGCAAGGAGTGCTGTGGCCCTTAAAGACTAACAGATTTATTTATCTCATGAGCTTTCGTGAGAGAAAATCCTACTCTGTCAGATGCTTTAAAGATGGGGGAACTGACACAGTGGGATTTTCTCCCACGAAAACTCATGTGATAAATAAGTTTGTTAGTAGTTAAGTGCCACAGGACTCCTTGTTTGTTTTGCTGAACTAGACTCACGTGGCTTCCCCTTTGGAATTTAATCATCTGAGTAATGTAAGTTGTGTTGACAAAAGGCTGTAGGGTGGACAAGGCCTTAGAAACACTGGCGTATATCTATCCTATCTATCCTATCACAACCTTCATTTGAAACAAAAAATGTAATTATTGTCTTCAGCAGGAGTGTCCAACCTTTTTAGGTGAGGGGCTACATTGCACTTCTTTCCTCAGTTGGGGGCTGGTGAGAAAATTTTTGATAGATAAGACATACAAATTGAGCTTTATTAATAAACTGTAATAAAATAACGATTACTATGATATTTGACATTGCTTTTGCTTGCACAAATCATCAATGTCTGCCCGCACACTTGATGTAGCAATACAGAGTATTCCAGATAGCGCCGGCCAGCCCAAGCTCCCAGGCTCTTACAGCAGCATTGGTGGGCTGGATAAAAGCCCTTGATGGGCCAGATTCAGGCCCCCAGCCACATATTGGACAAGGCTGGTCTACAGTAATATGAAATACATAAATTAGAGTTGTCTGAACATGCACTGACAGTACAGGCAGGAGTGCAAGTAAGCCAGAATGCCCCAGAACTGCCCAAAAATTTGGGGAGCCAGAGTTCTGGGGTCCTGAAAAATGGAAAAATCAGGCAGAATGCATGTTCTGCCCTGCCCTGGCCTGAGAGCTGTGGCCAGGCCGGGGTGGGGGTGTTAAAATCTCCCACCCTGAGCATGCTCAGATGCGTGCTCAGGGTAGGAGTGGCCTGACCAGGGAGCATAAGAGGTCACTGACTTCAGGCTTCTGCATTCATGCCAAGACCAAGTACCATCTAGGTGGGCACGGGGCAGCACGTGAGGCCGGGATCAGGGGTAGAGGCCAGAGGGGGCAGCATGTAAGATCAGGAGCGGAGGCAGAGTATGAGGCTGGGCTCGAGGTCAGGGAAGTGCAGCGGGGTGGAGGGGGCAGCGTATTAGGGCCAGTAGATTTATGGCGTGATAACTGATGTGTGTGGTACTGAGAAGTGATTGCAAATGCCTCCCTGGGCTCAAGCCCACACATGCATGATGGGGGCCTGGGCAATATGGGAAGGGGGCCCAGAGATTAGGAGGGTTCTGAGGCCCATCAAATTATACTTTAACCACTGGGTACAGGATTCTGTGACCTGTTGCGGGTCCATGATCCGGGGAATAAAGGAGGTGCAGAAAGATTTTTAAATAGCACTGTTCAGATCCGTTGCTGGACTCCAAGGATTATTGCTTTGATACACCTCGACACATCTGGCCGAGTAGCTGATATTCTCTCAAATGGTAGAAGTGTCAGAATTAAATTAAAATTCTGTTAGGATCAAGCCACTAGATTTGACGCCAATGACTCTTGAAGTGTCACTGGACCAACCATTTTAACTAAGAGACCAAACATGAAGATAAAAAAGGAGTTTAAAGAACCGTGGTAAGGGATTTATCTTAATTAACAAAATAGTTTAATTACTTTCTTTTTCTAATAATCCCTAAGAAGCTTTTAGCTAACATATGTTGCTTTACCCAAAAGCCAGTCCCTCCACTTCACAATCCTTTTTTTCTTTTTTTAATTGTAGTATAGCATTAAACCGCATGGCAGTTTATTATAGGTTGCTTGTGAATTCCAGACAGAAAGTTAAGCCAAGTTCCAAAGGGGGTAGCCTTGTTAGTCTAGTTCTGCAAAACAAGCAAGGAGTCCTGGGGCACTTAATAGGGCCGTAACTCCGGTGGGGCGAACGGGGCTTTGCCCTGGGTGTGCCGGAGCAGCTCAATAGAGCTGCTCTATTAAAGGACGCAGTTCGTGCCTCTGGCTCCAAGCACTGCTAATTGCAAGGAGCGCTGAAACAGAGCGTTATGGCTCTGGCACTTAAAGACTAACAAATTTATTTATTGCATGAGCTTTTGTGGGAGAAAAATCCCACTTTGTCAGACACTTCGAAGAATGATGCTCTTCCAAACGTCTGACAAAGTGGGTTTTTCTCCCACAGAAGCTCTTGCGATAAATAAATTTGTTAGGCTTTAAGTGCCACAAGACTTCTTGCTTGTTAAGCAAAGTTATCTTTAAGCATCTTAAGAGCTATTTCCTTATTTGGTGGTGGTAAGAACCATTAGGATAGCATCACCTTCTTAACAGCCTGATATTAGATTGTTTTGAAGTAGTTTCAGGAATGTCAAGATGTGACTATACACTACGTAGTTTATGGTTTCTGTCTTTCATGTGGCTGTTACTGCTTAGCCCAAGAACAAGGCCTAAGGTTAGCCAGAAAACAGGGCCTCGGTACTTACAGTACGTTGGTGATTCATGTATCTCTGCACTCTCTAGATCTGCCTCCATCTATGCAAACTATAATCTCAGCCTGTCTCCCTGACATCTCTTCATAGATGCCTAGCCATCCATTCAAATTCAACATGGCTAACGAGAGCTCTTAATCTCTTCATCATCAATTCTTTTCTCAATCACTATGGACAACGCCACCATCTTGCTTGTGACTCAGGCCCATAGGTTTGGTGTCATCTTTGATTCAGACCTCCCTCTGTCCTTGCTTCCAGGCTGCGTCTAAGTCTTGTAGATTCTTTCTGCATAATGGCTCTTAAGATACAGCCTTTCCTGTCCATCCACATGAGCTCTTATCACATTAGTACAGCATCTTTTTCTGTGGCCTCAGCTAATGAAATCTTGCTTCACTGATATCCATTTGAAATCCTACGGCAAAGATTATTTTCCTAGTTCCCTCCACTGGCTTCTACTCTGTCTTGCCTTTCAGGGACCTCAGGACCTTGCCTGACCCTACCTATCATCTCTCATTTAGCACTGAAAAGCTGACACTTTCTTCTTATCAGCCTGTGAGGCCAAGCCTGCCTCCATTGCCCACTTGTTCAGTTTTCAAAGAAGCTCCTTTGCACTGTCTCCCATGCTGCCCCTCACATTTGAAAGCAGTCCCCTGTAAGTATCTGCAAAACTAACTCATTATTTTCTTTAAAACCCTCCCCTTAAATCCCTCCCACCCTGCAGTATTATCTTGTTATTTTCTTGTACACCCCCATTGGTTTGTAACCGCATGTTGACTTTTATCTTAGATTTTGAGCTCTTTGGGACAGGACTTTTTCTTTGTTCTGTTTGTACAGCACCTAGCACAATAAGTCCTGGCCCATGAGCAGTGCTCCTAAGTGTTACAATAATACAAATACATGGCCACTTTCCATAGGTGGGGTATTAAAATCTATACCTGTAGCCTAAAAGATCCATATTTTGCTTTTTGCTAGAGGCGGATGGTTGGTTGGTTGTTGCCTTTCAGGAGAAGTTTTTGCATGTATATAGTGGTGAAAATCTTTGTGGTCAACCTGAAATTCACCGCACAAACCTGGAAAGCTGTTTGATTTGGCCGCCAGTTTGTCAGGCTATGTTGTTCTTCCAATGTGTATCTGCAGTTGGATTTTGTGAGACCAGTGTAATGGATCAGATCTAATTTTTTTCAAAGTGTGTCAACCAGTTTTGGGAGCCCAGTATGAGTGTGTAGATGATGAATAATCACAATTCTGACTGACAACAAGAGCTGCCGGTGCTTAACAGTTCTGAAAAATCAGGCCTTTGTGTCTCAAAGCTGAGCTGTTAAAAATAGAAGCAGCCAAAATTAGTGGGTATTCACTTTCAGAAGTGTAGCCCATGCCACAGAGTTCAGATTCTAGTACCGCCAACCCTAAGCATAAATATCTCATGAATTAAGTTTCCTCCAAATGTGAGATTAAAAATAATGAGATTTTTAAAAAAGTAGGACTTTTTTTCATTTGACTTTTGGTTTTTGAGCCTTGTTATCTCACTCAGTTCCCATTTTCCAAGCTTTTCTCTGTAACCATGAAGGCTAGAAACCTACTTTAAAAAAACAAAACAATGAAAGCTGAGATTCTCCCTAAATCTCATGCCTTCAAGAGCTAGAGACTCAAAAAAACATCTAATGTCACAGAACTTGTGATTAAAAATTGCAAGAGTTAGTCACACTGACACATCCCAACTTTCCCAGGAGGGTAGTGTTCAGATCTAGGTTTGATTGGTTCATTAGAGCGGTTAGGAACCTGAAGGAAAATCGGCAAGCAAACGTCTCTTTATTTTGGAGGTGTTTAGGTCTGGTGGACTGGCTCTGATTCACCTCTGCTAAAAATTACATAAATTATATTAATGGATTCAAAATGTCAGTTAAGCAATTTGTTGTGAGCTAGTATGCCTAGAAACAAAGCATCCATAGAGGTTGATGAACAGATGCCAGACTGAAATGTCAGGTAGAACAACAAGCAGATAGCATTGAGCTACTCATATTCAAGCAGACAGTACTGTTAAACGCACACTAACATTTAATATTAATTGAAGTCACCTTAGGCTGTGACTAAATATCATTCTGTTGACGTGTGTTTTATTATGTGTGGCATTTCTCTCTCCATTGCTTTAGCTTTCTCTCTCTGAAATTGTTGCAAAATTAATAAAGAATTGAATAAGTTCCTTGCACTGCATATATATCACCACTGCAAAAGCTAAAGCAAAAATAGAGATGCCTCTAAATTCCTTTGAAATAGTGTAAAATAAATTAATGGTAATATATAAATATTCCTACTAGAAAATCTTTGGGTCGGCAAAGTTTGCAGTAAGTTATTACATGGTGACTTTCTAGCACCTATGCAAAGTGAATTGGTGATTCCCAGGCCAAGTTCTAGCAGATTAAAATCCACACAACCATCATCACATTTGGCACTAATTGTCACCCTTGCTGCCAAGTTTAGCAGAGAAGCCAAAGTGTAATGGAGAAACAAACTCCCATCTGACAAGTTCCAAAGGGGCGGCTGTGTTAGTCTAGTTCAGCAAAACAAACAAGGAGTCCGGTGGCACTTTTAAAAATTAACGAATTTATTAATCTCATGAGCTTTCATGGGAGAAAACCCCACTTTGTCAGGCAGAGTCCTATTTTAGCAGTTAGTTCCACTGGCAGAATGATGAAAAATTTTTGCAGAGGTACTCTGCCATTTCTGATCTGCAGACAGAGGAATTCAGAGGCTGTCAAAGTGAGACCTTTTTTTAGAACTAATTTGCACTTTCACACATTGCCGTGTATGTTGACAAGTTCCAAAGGGGTAGCTGTGTTAATCTAGTTCACCAAAACAAACAATAAATGTGTTAGTGTTTAAAAGTGCTGCGGCTCCTTGTTTGTTTTCCACACATTGCTTTCCCTGTATGCATAAATGTTGTAAATATTTTAACTACATCTCTTGACTCCCTAGGTCCATGTTTTGTATGGATGCCAGTAATATTATTTGTGCGTGTGCGCGCATGCTCAGATTTAGCATTTATTCAGCTTTAGTGTGCAATTTAACTTCAGCTGAAAATCAGTCTGACAAGAAAGTGAACATGACTCAAAGCAGAAGGAGCAATAATTTTGCACTTTTGGGTCTAAAGCTTGGACTTCTGGGTGAGAATGAAGAAACAAGAGAGAAAACAATGTCCTTCCTTTTGGAAGAGCTTTCTAGATTGGGTGTATTTGATCAGCATGTTTCTTACTCATTCATTATCTTAAGCTGATGATGTCCATTACTGGGTTATCGTTGTGTTTTAGTCATAGATGTAAAAACTGAAGAAAAGGAGCTGTAAATAGATATTTGTGCATGCAGCACACTCACAGTGGTAAGCATAGTCTTGGGGTTCACTGTTGGGTTTCCTAGTTAAGAAATGTCTCGTTTGTGAATTAACTGAGAACTAATTGTTTGCAACTAAATGTCTCATTTCTTTCTTTAAACGGAAATGAAAAACCCCAACCCTCCGGGAACTTAAACAACTGAACTTTCCCCCTTTTAATAGAACAAAAACAAACACTGTCCCCCAGGGCTGGTTTGACGCCAGACTAGAAGGGTTGCAGCCCTTCCTGAATGCTGCCAGATTTCAATAGTGGCCACACATCGAGCTGTGATTTCACGGTTGCAAGCGGCGCTGGAACACGACGCCCCGCAATGCCCAGCAAAGGCTCCTGCTGCTCGCCAAGGGGCTTTGGGTGGAGGGGGCCTTGACGGACAGTGCCACTTGGGGGTAGCGGTTTGTGCCCCTCCAGGGGGAGGCCGGTTTTGAAGGGGAGGGGGCTGACGCCGAAGAGTGATACCCTTTGCGGGGGTGTTTGCTGCGTGGACACAGGGCAGGGGCTACGGCTTGTCATGTCGCTGGAGGCGTCCTGCCCCTTGGGAAGCATGGCACCGTGGGGGATGGACAGGCCCCAAGGCTGGGCTGTGTCACTGAGGGAAATTCATGCCCCTTGGGGGGTGTTTTATGGGGGTCCACGCCCTCAACTATCACCGTGGGGGTCACGCTCCTTGGTGGGGGAAGGGGGGGCCGTGCCTCTTGGGGGGACGGCATGGGGGGGGCGCATGCCCCGAAGTGTCACGGGAGAGATGATGCTCCTTGGAGGAGGGTGTTGGGGGGCAGCGTCACCCACGCCCTGCAGTGTCGGGGGGCCCCAGGCCTGCTGGGGGGTCCATGCCCCATGGGGTGATATTGGGGGAGGGGCTGACACCCTGGGGCCAGGCCCTCCAGGTGGGGGAGGGGAGAGGGCACAGTGGGCGGGGCCAGGTCCATGAGCCGGTGACGTCAGTGGGCGGGGCCAGGCCCTGCGGCGCCGGCGTTCCACGGCCATGCGCATGGGGCGGGGCAAGAGCCGGCCGGATGACTCGCGCCGGGGTAGCCCCGCCCCCTGCGCGGACCCGGCGGGTGGGGGCGGGGCGCTGCTCCGCTCTCTCCAGTTCTAGAATCCGCCCGCTGCTGCCGCCCGCGGGTTGGTGGGCCTCTCCTGTGCTCTGATTGGCCGACGCCTGCCCTGCCGCGTTCCGATTGGCGGCGTCCCGTCTCCCGCCTGCCCCGCTCGCCCGCTCCGGGCTCCTATTGGCCACAGGCGCCCCCGCGCCCGGCCCCCGCTGTCACGCGGCGCGAACGTGCGGGCCAGCTGTTCTGTAGCGGGGGGAGGGGCCGGGCGGCCGCCACGTGGGGACGGGCACGTAGACTGCGGGCGGGGGAGGGACCCGGGGGGGGATGGGCGCTGCCCCCTCCCCGTGAGGTGGGGGCGGGGCGAGTTGTCACCCCAAGAAATTGGGGGGGCTGCAGTTTCCTTCCCAAGACCGTAGGGACGGGGCTGGGGGGCTGCTTGCCCCATAGCACCTGCAGGGGGGAACAAGGGAGATGTTGCCTTCCCCAGAGAAAGGGGGTGGGGGACTGGAGCCCCTTCCCCATAGGAATTGGGGGGGACTGGAGCCCCTTCCCCATAGGAATTGGGGGGGGGACTGGAGCCCCTTCCCCATAGGAATTGGAGGGGGACTGGAGCCCCTTCCCCATAGAAGGGGGGTGGGGGACTGGAGCCCCTTCCCCATAGGAATTGGAGGGGGACTGGAGCCCCTTCCCCATAGAAAGGGGGTGGGGGGACTGGAGCCCTTTCCCCATAGGAATTGAGGGGGGACTGGAGCCTCTTTCCCATAGAAAGGCAGAGGGGGGACTGGAGCCCCTTCCCCATCGGAATTGGCCGGGGGACTGGAGCCCCTTCCCCATAGAAAGGGAGTGGGGGGACTCGAGCCCCTGCCCCATAGGAATTGGAGGGGACTGGAGCTCCATCCCCATAGAAAGGGGGTGAGGGACTAGAGTCCCTTCCCCATAGGAGTTGAGGGGGGACTGGAGCCCCTGCTCCGTAGAAAGGGGTTGGGGGTGGTACGGGAGCTGCTTTCTCAGTGGGAAATGCAAATTGCGAATGCCACCAAATGGCGACCAACCGAAGGCCCCAGCATCGGCGCTGAGCTGCCGTGGAGGAGGAGGGTGGGTGTCTTGTTGACGTGCATCCTGGATTAGAAACCCCCTTGTTGTGGGAGGGAGATATGGTTGATAGAAATCCCCTGGCACCCTTCTTCGTCTGGCCTGGCCACTCATGTACACCACAGGTATTTTGAAACCTGTTGGCTCATGGCTATAATAGATGGGAACCTTTGGCTCCTCTCCTAAGCCCTGGCCTCTGGTGGTAGGACGTTAACGGTGACTATTAAAAGCACTGTGGTCCCATTAAGTGACTTAGGATAGAGTCCAGAGGAGAGCAACAAAAATTATCAAAGGGCTGGAACACAAGCCCTATGAAGAAAGACTGAAGGAACTAGGCTTTTTTAGCCTGCAGAAGAGAAGACTGAGGGGGGATTTGATAGCCACCTTCAGCTACCGGAAGGGATGCTCCAAGGAGGAAGGAGCTCAGCTGTTCGCAGTAGTAACAGAGGACAGAACAAGGAGCAATGGTTTCAAGTTGCAGCTGGGGAGGTCCAGGCTGGATATTAGGAAAAGCTTTCTTATTAGGCGAGTGGTGAAGCCTTGGAATGAGCTGCCAAGGGAGGTGGTGCAATCTCCATCTTCGGAGGTGTTTAAGGCCCAGCTGGACAAAACCCTGGCTGGGATAATCTAGTGGGAGTGGTCCTGCTTTTTTGGCAGGGGGTTGGACTAGCTGACCTCATGGGGTCCCTTCCAACCCTATGATTCTATGCGTCTATACTGATGGTGGCAAAATCAGCGCTGTCAGTTTGGGCTTCTGGGAGTGGATCATGGTATGAACTTGCTGCGCCACTCCCAGAAGCTGACTCTGGAAGTCTTGGGGATCTGGGGGCGTAGGGGAAAGCCAGCTGCAAGCAATTTGCGGTTGGCTTTCACCTAATGTGTAATGGCAGCTTACGAAGTCACCGCCGTTTAAGCAAGGAATTTTATGTTCCTTGCGTGAACCGCAGTCGACTGCTGCCGAAAAAGCCCTTGGTGTATGCGAGGGCTGTGGTGTTTAACAACGTGGCTCGAGGTTTTTAAGAGCCTGTCCTTTTTAAAATGGAACCTGGGCACCTAAGTCACTTGGGAAAATACAACTTCTTTGAGCGCTGCTCAGATGCATTCAGTAATAGGTGTCTCTGTGTTGGAGCGCCAGATTGGTTGGAAAAAACTTGTCCTAGCCTGTTGGAAGAGGGGAGGCGGCCTCCACCCCTCGCGCCACCCCGTGGCTATATATACGGCCGCCTCCCAACCCCTCTTCAGTTTCATTTCTTCCGCCTTGCACGTCAGAATTGGAACGTCCACTCCTTGCGAACTGCAAGCAGCCTGTCCCTTTGTCTTCAACTCACTGTCCAGCTGGGAGCATTTCTTTATGGATTTAACTCCACTACAAGAATTCCCACTACCGGACCGGAACATCGTGTTGACAATGCCGGGGTTTAAACCCTGTGCCCAGTGCAGGAAGGCCTTCCCCCGAGACGACCCCCCACTGGAAGTGCCTTAGGTGCCTGGGCAAAGACCACATGGTCTCGGCTTGTTCCATCTGTCTCTCCTTCAAACCAAGAACTATCAAGGAGAGGGAACAACGATGCTGCGCCCTAGCCTTGGAGGAGCCCCGGCACCCTTCACCCAAGGCTTCGGGTTCACACCTGGCACCAAGACCCAGCTCGGCTCTGGAGCCTAAGCGGCACCATACCACTGGTAAGCGGCTGCCGCCGCTGCTGCACCACCTCAGTGCCGACTCTGGCACCTCAGCGCCTACTCGGCGCCTCGGCACCACTCAAGGTCGCCCTCAGTTAGCCCGGCACCGTGCCATATCATCTTTGGCGCCGATGGTATGGTACAGTCCGACCTCGCCGGTGCCAAGCTCACCCCAGCATCGGCTGATTCCACCCTCGGCACCGCAGAGGCTGGTGCCACAGGAGTGGGAGTCCTCCCATTCAGGCAGTTCTCCCTCCCCTGGTGAGGACTTGCCTCCAACTGAAAGAGAGTCGCTCCTTGTCCCATCCACCCCAGAAGCGGTGGAGGCAGCACGAGCCCTCCTACTTCTCCTGACACCCGTTGCCCCACTTCCAACCAGAAGGGGCAAACTGGCCTTCATTTCAAAGGCCTGGGTCCACCCGGGATGCTCGCCCTCACCGCACAGTCCCGCGTCTTCCACTCTGGTGGGGGCTGGCACCACCTCGCCATCACTGGTTCTGGCCTGAGAATCTCGCTCCCCCTCCCCTGCTTCCAGCTCGGAGGAGGGACCTACCACCTACCAGGGGTTCCAGACGGCCTCGGCGCTGCACATCGGCCCCATCACCCTTCCACTTTAGGCCACAAGAATGGTCCCCCCAGGGAACACCCTCTCCATCACAGCGAGCTCCCAGTACCGCTTCCTCCACGGCACTGAGGTCTTACACGGGGAACCTTTTGGCGCATTTTGATTTGTTGTTGTGGGCTATGGCCCATTTAGGCATGGAGGTGGAGCCCTTGAGTCTCCCTCCCGATACCTTCTTCAGGACAGCCTTTGCCTCGATGGCACCCTTAGCAGGCCCACCCCACCCAAGCGTATGGGACCTTGCACGCTTCTGGTAGCAGGGCCCAAGTTCTATCCCCCCAGTTTCGGATATGGCAGGTGTGAAGCATCGGGTATCCGAGTCGGGCTACCCCTCTCTTGTTGGTCACCCAGTTCCCCCAAGGGACGTAGTCAAGATGGCAATGGGGCCTGTGGAACCCCCCAGGGACCCATTCCCACCCTCCAGGGAAACCAGGGAACTGGATCTGCTAGGCTGTAAGGTTTACTCCTCATCGGCCTTCCAACTACAAGTGGCAAACAGCCAGGTTATAACCAGCGGATATTTGCTGGATGTCTGGGAGACGCTTGGAAAATTTAGAAGCCTGCTCCCACCTGAGGCTAGGGAGGAGTATGATGCCTTCCTGGAAGAAGGCAATACAATTTCACAAGACCTCCTCCCTTTGGCACGTGATGCGGTGGACACCACTGCTCGCACCATGGCCTCAGCGGTTATCATCCGCAGGGTGGCATGGCTCAGGGAGGCTAGAGCGCCTCCTAATGCACAGCAGGTGGTCCTCGACCTGCCCTTCGTGGGGGGTGTCTTGTTCCCCCTGAAACACTCCCAGTGGTGGGCACAGCCCGGGATCCTTGGGGAGAGGCCTCCTCCCTCCCAGACCCACCCCCCTGACTTAGTTCCCCTCGAATTCCCCATTTTCTCTCAAAGCAGGGCAATTTTTTCTTTTTCCTTCCTGCTTTATCTGCTGCGAGGGTTGGGTCTTTGCCCTCCCTCTCACAGGGAGGGGCCCTCTGCTCACCACCACCCCACTTTGATCCTCAGGCACAGAGGCGTTAGGGCGTCAATGCTGCAGACAGCTACAACACCCTCTCTCCCCTGTAGGGAGAGGGAGATTTGGTGGGAACCATTCTCAACCTCTCTTTTGTTTCTCCTCTTTTTCTTTGCTACTGTGCAAGCAGACCTTGGATTGGGGCACCAACGCCCCAACAATATAATGACACCCCGCCTACACCCACAGTACCCCAGTACCGTGGTTTACCCCTTCCCTCACCCCTTAAGCAGCAACTCCCCTGAAGAGGGAAAACCACCCCTTTCCCCTCATCGCACCCCACCCTTCCCGGATATTTTCCCTATCGCGTGGTCCCCTCCCAAACACCTCACCGGGGACAGGAGGCGCATCTTGCTGTAGCCCCAGCCGCACTGTGGAGGCTCTGAGACGCGCATATTCGAAGCCTACCCATAACAGAACTGTGCCTGTGGCCCTGATGCCTTCCTCAGGTAGACCTCCTCGTGTCCGGGTCTGGGGAAGGGGAAGGGACACCTCTGGTCGCACACCATCGGTTCAGCGGGCACCAGCTGCTGCAACCCCCAACCCCAATTCCACAGAAATATTTCCTGCTCACTGAAGGGGACACATCCACATAGCCAGAGCGGATCTTTACCTCTGAAGGGGGCCAAGGTGAATGGCCCATCCCCACCATTTCCCTTCCTTATGGGAACTACGGTTCCACTCCCTCACCTTGTGGTGATCTAGTGAGGACCAGGGCCCCACCCTAAGAACCCTCGCCCTCAGTCTGCCTCCACATCGAGGTGGCCAATTTTCTTACGCCCTCACCCATAAACACGGGCCGGGTGTACCTCCTTCGAACGCCAGACAGGGAACCCAGGAGAGGACACCTAGTCACATCCCCACATAGGGAAACCGCGAAGGGTCCACCCCTTTGGGCGTTCTCCCACCAACACACCTCCCCACGTCACCAGCTGCCTTTCTGGGCAGGTGTCCATGTGCAGACAGAGGGGTTTTTTTCCCCAGGGCACTCGTAGCTACCTCTTCTGCTTCTCAGTCCTGTAGCCTGACAGGACACGTCCCCCCACTCCTCTGCCCGTGGCTTTCTGGGGACCGTCTCATTCCATCGGATCATAGACTTTTAGTGCTACCGTGGGTTACCCCCATGTGCGTTGGTGGCGCCCATTAGTACTGCGGCTCCTCTTCAATTCTTGAGGACCCCTTCACACCCACTGCCCGCCTACTGGTGTGATAGAAAGCCTATTTTTCCTACAATATCCAATAATTTGGGGGTTGTACTCCCTTTATTCGCCCTCCAGCTTCCCGCCTGGGGGAAAACTTAGTTTGGTTCTCTAACTCTGGAGCGTCCTTGAGATGCTGCAGTTGCCACTCTGTAATGGTTTCACTTCCTGGCTCATAGGAAGGAACCCCCTTGGCATCAGGGTTCTTCAGATATCCATGTATTGAGGAGTTTTGTCCTTGGCATCCCTGGCATGTCAGAGCGATAGCACTATTCCCTCGGGGAAATACTGTAGGTGCTGAGACAGCGACCTTACACAGCACTTCTACAAATGTTTTGGTCCTCGATGGGATGACCAAATGGTAGCAGGTGTTATCTCGACCCTTCTTCTCCCTCCCTCGTGCACTAGTGAGGGTTCTCGTGATGCAAAATCCTGTGAGCTTATAGGGCCAGTGGGCTTTTCCTGTGAATTCTTCTGCTTCTGCGGGCCCTAGAAGGACCAACTCATTAACACTGCCTCAGGCCACCTTGCTGTTGGTGACTCTTCACCCTGGAGCCTCTCTCCTGCGAGAACCTGGTCTTGGGTGCTTGTTTGGCTGAAACGGTGTGCTCCCACACTACCCAGTTTATAGCTAGCATACCCTAGGCCTCTGTTCCTGCTTGGCTTGGCCCCGTATGCTGCTGTTTAGCATCCTGTGGTCTTCTCAGTCATTATCGAGCCCATCTTACAACCCTGTATCCTCATCCTCACTCACTTTGACCAGATGGCTATGTTTGGTCATGACCTGGATAACGGGTATGGTCATCCCCTTACAACTACCTGTGTACCCAGTAGTCACCAGATCAGTTCATAACAACATGGCTCCAGCTAAGCCTGCGGGTGATCAGTTCAGGAACTAATCTCTACCCTTTCTTCGTTCTTGTGCGAGACATGGCCAATATGGCTAAATTTGCACTTGTTGGCATTCAGCATTCTCCCATGAGGCCACATGACAAGACCTATGACCAGACACTATATTCTGCTGGTCATACTCCACATTTCCACCTATGCGGAACCTAACACAACCCCCTATGTTTAGGTTGCATCCGTTACTCCAGTTATGGTGACCTTGTTCCAACCTGCTTATGCATATATTTCTCGGTTGGTTTGGTCCTGCCCCTGTCCTGGGTTGGCCCTCAGCTCTTGATCCTTCTGGGCTGCGTCAAGGCCTGTTCGCCTCTTGACTCCTGTGAGCATCTTGCTGCTGGGCCTCTACCTTATGGGGCATGTTGCTTTGCTGAAGGTAGAAGAACCAACTCCACCCGCCATCCATCAGCATGGCTAGTAGTCACCTATTACTGAATGCATCTGAGCTGCACTCGAAGAAGAACGGTGGGTTACTCACTAGTAACTGTCTTTCTTCGAGATGGGCTGCTCAGATCCATTCAGGTCCCTCCCCTCCGTCCCCACATCTGGAGTTGGCGACTCTAAGGAACTGAGGAGGGGTCAGGAGGTGGCTGTATATATAGCCATGGGGTGGCACGAGGGGTGGAGGCCGCCTCCCCTCTTCTGACAGGCTAGGACAAGTTTTTTCCAACCAATCCAGTGCTCTGGCACAGAGACACCTATTACTGAATGGATCCCAGCAGCCCATCTTGAAGGAGGACGGTTACTGGTGAGTAACCCACTGTTCCTCTGACTACACAAGGGTTTAAAAATGTGTTTAAAACAAAGCTAGAGCATCGCCTCAATTGCAGTGGGACTACTCATGGTGTATGGGGTAGTATTCAATGCGAGTGAAGATATCACAATCTGTAGCCTAGGTTTTACATTTTTGAGGGCAAGGATGTAGCCATCTTAGTCTAATTCGGCAAAACAAGTTCTAAAGGGGTAGCCATGTTAGTCTAGTTCAGAAAATAAAAAACCTGTGGCCCTTGAAGACTAACCAGTTTGTTTGCCTCATAAGCTTTCATGTGAGAAAAGAAGTGGGATTTTCTCCCCCAAAAGCTCATGCAATAAATAAATTTGTTAGTCTTCAAGGGCCACAGGAGTCCTCCTTTGTTTTGCCCAATTATCAACATCCTTTAATTGTGAACACCAGAGTAGGATTCAGCATTCCAGTAATGGTTACACCAGGCCAGAGACAGAGGTTAAATAACCTGTCTGCTCCAACTCAAGAATCCCTTGCTTATGCCTCACAGGCTTCCACAAGACCTTTTGGTCACAGTGATGCATTGTCAGGAGCCCATGGTCAGCGTCTTATCCTCCACAGCCTGCACCTCTTTTCCAGAGTCCCGCTTCCCAGGATGGAGTCCTTCATTGTGTAAGTAGGGCCTACATTCTTTGTTCTTGGATGTATACATTTATATTTAGCCATTTTAAAACATAACTTTTTCGTGCCCAGTTTACAAGTGGTCCAGATCATGCTGTTTTGGTGACCCTTCCTCTCACTTTTTACCACTCCTCCAATTTTTGTGTTGTGTGCAAACTTTATCAGGGAGGGTTTGTTTTCTTCCACTCTTAAAAATGTTAACTAGCATAAGGCTGAGTGAGAACTGGCCCCTATGAGACCCCACTCCTGATACTCCTGCTCACTGATGATTCCCTGGTTACAGACATATTCTGTGACCTATCAGCTAGCCAGTTTTTAATATTATTGTTTGCCATATTAACTTGATACCCTCACTTAATTTTATAGAACAAGCTAAACCGATTTAGTCAGAATAAAACAACTTTTATGGTATAAGCAAGGTCTTATGACTTGCAAAAGGTCAGAGAATGAGTTCGTGAGAGAGCTAGCAACTGAGCTGACTTCTCCTGAGTCTCAGTCCAGTGCCATAACCACAAAATTGTTTCTTTTGGAGTGAAAATTAAGGGAGCTATCTAAATGAATGAGTTTATTCCACTAAATCCAGATTGCTGTGTAAATGTGGAAAAAAAATGCATCTAGTAGTGGATGAGACAGAAAGATCTGAAATTACAAATGGAAACCTATCCCAGTGAACACTATTGAGATAGTAAAATTCGTATAACAGCAGGCATATAAATTACAGAGTGGCCACAGAGATCTTACGAGCATTCCTTGTCTCCTTCCTTATTAATGCAGAGGGGCAACCTGGAAGACTACAGTCCCCAGCATGCTCTCCTCTATATTGATTTGGAGTGGCATAGGGTCATGTAGTTTCATCAGGTGAAGTCTCATCTTGATCCAAGTGGTCTGGAGCCAGGACAAAATCTGGACTTAGACTATATGTTTCTTGTGCATCTTGGTCTGAGACAGAGCATGACAGGCTGGGATCTTTGTCCACAGGCTGCCAATGTATTTGAAATAAGAATTACTGCAGGAAGTACTCTTGATTTTTTTTTTTTTTATTTTTTTTTAAAGGTGCTGTCTTTAGCTTCTGGCAGGTTGCCTGCATGGCCCTCTTGGATAAGGAAAATCTGAACACACACAGTGTAGAAAAAAAATTCTGGCCAGCACATCACAGGAAACAACAAAAACCATCCAGGATGCTTGGTGTCAAATGCCTGGCACTTCCTTGTCTGCCCCAGGGATGTCACTACCGTAAAAAAATATTTGGGGCACATCCGCCAACCCAGCCCCACCTGCAACCATCTCCCTGCCTGTCCTGGCTCTGGGCGCAATCTGGCTCTCTGCCGCCCCGGCTGCACATCAAATCAAATCAAATCAAATCAAATCATAGGGCTGGAAGGGACCTCATGAGATCATCGAGTCCAACCCCCTGGGAATCAAACCCAGGACCTTGCACATTTCGAAGTATGAAGGTGGGGAAAAAAGCAAAAATAAGCTACATCTGGAAGACAAGCTGATCATGGAGAATACATTTAACTTAGAATAATTAGCATCCTAAAAAAGGTGAGACTAAAGTCTTTCTTCCTTTTTTGTATTCTGACAGTTTGCAGCTGCTACAAAGAAGCATGAGCTGTCAACACCAGGACTGTATCCATGGGAATACATAGTTCAACTTGTAACTTTTAACACAAAGTTGTTTAAGCTAGTTTCCTCCATATTTTAAGGTATTTACACGCGTTACTTTTTTAGCAGCATAACGAGAGGGAATGCAACCATTCCTGCTAACGAGCAGCAGCATTATAGACTTATAGACTCTAAGGTCAGAAGGGACCAATGTGATCATCTAGTCTGACCCCCCTGCACAATGTAGGCCTCAAAACTTTGCCCACCAACTCCTGCAATAAACCTCTAACCTAGGACTGAGTCATTAAAGTCCTCAGATGATGATTTAAAGACTTAAGATACAGAGAATCCACCAGTAAGTGAGCCATACTCATGCCTCACACTACAGAGGAAAGTGAAAAAACTCCCAGAGCTGTAGCCAATGGAGCCCAGGAGAAAATTCCCTCCCAACCCCAAATAGGGCGATCAGTTAAACCCTGAGCATGTGGGCAAGTCTCATCAGACACTCTCCCAAGAAGGAATTCTCTGTAATAACTTTGATACCCCTTGCCTCCCATCTGATCTTCCTTCTCAGACCACTGAAATATCCACCACCTGTAGTCAAAATTGAGTCCGTCACCAAACTAGGCCATCCCATCCTAACGTCCCCTCCATAAATGTATCGAGCTTAGTTTTGAAGGCAGTTATGTTTCTTGTCCCCACATTTTGCCTTGGGAGGCTATTCCAGAACTTTACTGCTGTTGACAGTTTGAAATCTGCATCTAATTTCAAGCCTAAATTTTGTGACGGACAGCACGTATTCCCATGCAGCCCTCAGCCTAACATACTCGTCCTCAGGCGGCGCTCATGGTGATTTGAGTTTGAAACCCCCTGGCCTGCAGCCTGATCACTGAATTGCCTTTTCACTCCAAAAGTTAATACATTTCTTGGCCTTTATCTTACATATGGAGGAAAGAAGATTACTCCAGTTCCTTGCATTTCAGGCCTTTTAATTTCTTATCAGCCTCTGTATTAAAATCTTTAAATCATGATTTGAGGACTTTAATAGCTGTTATGGGTTTGAGGTTCATTGTAGGAACAGGTCGGTGAGTTTTTGTGGCCTGCACTGTGCAGGAGGTCAGACTAGATCACATTGGTAGAGCCCTGCAAATCCGTGGATATCCGCATCTGCGGATACAACACAGATATCCATGGACCATTTCTTGCAGATGCAGATTGGATACGGCTCCACTTTTTTTTTTTATCTGCACAGAGCTAGAGCCCTGCAAATATGCAGATATCCACATCCGCGGATACAACACCGATATCTGCGGACCATTTCTTGCGGATGCAGGTGGGATACGGATCCACTTATCCGTGCAGGGCTCTGCATAGTGGTCCTTTCTGACTTTAGAGTCTATTTTGTCTGACATCTCTCCTCCTCCAGGCCAACACTGTAGGACAGCGACCATGCCTCTCTTTGATCTCCTGCAAGTTAGCGCCGACACTTGGAAGTCTCCATCCTGAGTCTTTGGGTTTTCAGGACAGGTTTTGACACGAAGCAGCCGATGCACCCCTCCAGCTCTTCCCAGGAGAGCGGTTGCTGACCCCTGACTGCGCCAGAGGATTGCAGAGATGCAAGCCAGCGGTGCCCGCTGCAGCTAGCGGGCAGCCAGCAGCAGCAAGTGGCGGAGCAGCCTGGGTCCGACCTTTGCATGGCTGGCCTTGCACCAGCAGCAGGGCCCTGCTCCACGTGCTGCTGCAGCGTCGCCATGGCAACAGCCGGCTCCCCTGGATCCTTTCCCGCCGCCGCTTTGAGCTCTGCGATCTCATTGGCTGAGGCGAATGTCAGTCGCCAGCCCCTTGAGTCCCGCCTCCCCGGGGCGAGCCCGGCAGCTAGGTTCGGTTGTGTTTCGGCGCGGGCGGCTAGGTTGAGCGGCGAGGGCAGGGCTTGTCCCGCGGGCCGTGCAGCCTGCAGCCGTGCACCGCGCGTGCAATGCAACCGTGCCCTGCGTGTGCAATGCAGCCAGGCACCCCGCGTGCAATGCAGCCGGGCCTGCCCTGGCCTTTTTGCAACCCCCCGCTTTGCAGCTGGCGCGAGTTGAGCTCAATGCACACCCCGCTAGCGCTGCACGTTTCAGAGCCTCCTGGTGCATCCCGCCCAAGCCGGGTGCGTGCTCCAAAGCGGGGTCTGCCAAGCCCCCGCCCCACCGGGGCCCAGCTGGCCCTTCCTGAGCTCCCTTCCCCGGGGAAATCCAGCAGAGAGCGACTCCCTCTGCTGCTGCAACCGCAGGCCCGTTTGAGCAAGGGAAAAGCAGGCGGGGGCTGGCTGATTTCAGGCTGCACGCCGGGGATGGTGCAGGAATAGCAGCCAGGCTAGGAGCTGCAGCTGCACTGTTTATTTTCTGCTGGCTCCGGCGGGGGGGCGTGTATTTAAAGGCGGCGGCGCAGCCAATGCGCGGCGAGGGGCTGAGCATGTGGGTAGCTTGTTTACACCAGACCTTCCCGAAGAGCTTGAACCCGGCCGGCAGCGGGCGAGAGGCAAATCGCGGCGCCGGGAGCGGCCATGGGCAGTTTCCCCGCCGGCTGGAGCGCGCAGCGCAGCGAGGTAAATGGGGCGCAGGCGGCGCGCAGCGCAAGCGGGGCCCCTGCTGGAGCAATGTGGCCCCGGCTCTGGTGCAAATGTGCATGGGGGGCCTGGAGCAGCTCTTGCTCGGGGTGTTGGGGGAGCAGCCGGCGCTTGCAACGTGCCTTGGGCTTGGCTACAGAGGCCCTGGGAGGCTGCTGGTCCCAGCAGAAAAAGCAAGGAGTCTTGTGGCATGTACAGACTTACCAATTTATTTATGGCATGAGCTTTCCTGGGAGGAAATCCCGCTTTGGCTCTGCGTCTCGCTCCAGCCCGGGTGCTGCAGTTGCACAGGGCCCTGGCGTGCAAAAGGGGCTGTGGCCTCGAGGGGAGTCAGGAGTGTGAATTTTCCTGCTCTGTAGAGATAAGTGGCTGGCTGGGGTGCAGCTCAAAGGAGCTCTTTCTGGGGGATAAGGGTGCATTGGGTTTTCTTTGCAAGGAAAATGGATCCAGGAGCAGCCAAAACCCAGCCATATGAGCCTGCAAGAGGCCCACACTTATCTGTGTTTGGGGGTGTGCCTGTGTCTACATGCGGTGTCCGCTTGTGTAGTGTACCATGTCAGTGTGATATTAGAGGCAAGATGCCATGGGGCTGTGGGAGAGTGTGGCAAGTTAGGTGTGTGTGCACATGCTTGTGAACAGTCCTCATGGGCGTGTGGTGGCGTAGAGGCGGCGTGCGCCTGCACACAGGGCGGTCCACACACATGAACCTATAACGCATGTAGTTGTGTGGGCCTGTGTCCACACTTTCCAAAGGGATGGCTGTGTTAGTCCAGTTCAGCGAAACAATTGGGGTGTCTGATGTGGCACGTGTAAAGACTTAGAAATTTATCTACGGCGTGAGCTTTCGTGGGAGAGAACCCCGCTTCCTCAGAGGCTTGAAGGTCTATGTGATAAAGTGGGATTTTCTCCCACACAACAACTCACGTCTTTTAAGTGCTGTCAAACTCTGTTCACTCTGCAGTGTCCACACAGTGATCTCAGTTTTTCACGACTGCTGTGTGCCTGTCATTCCAAACGGATCGGGTGCGGGGCTTAAAGCTGGGGTTTCAAACATGTGGCCCTAAAGCTATTTCCTGCGGCTTGCAATGACATTTTGCAGTATTGTCGTATGAAAAGATTGTATTGTGTTTGCGGTATTGTTGTATGAAAAGGTTTCAGTGGTGCAACTTTCAGGCTAACATGCTAGTCCTTGTGTGGCCCTCGTGATTTGAGACCTTTGGGTTCAAATAAGCCAGAAGCCCGTGAAACGTTGTTTTGGGGCCCACAAATAGTGTAGTGGCTAGCACCTCTGCTTAACATGCAGAAGGCCCTGGGTTCAATTCCCAGGGGGTTGGACTCGATGATCTCACGAGGTCCCTTCCAGCCCTATGATTTGATTTGAAATCTGACCGCCGGAGTTGTGGGGCCCAGAGTCCAGAAAAGTCAGGGTGACCCATGCATGAAGGGCGGTTGGACAATACAGGAAAGGGGTGCAGAGATTAGGAAGCTTGTGGGGCCCCCCAGATTATACTTTATCCACCCTTTGGGGGGCTGTGATTGCAGACACCGGGCAGCTGTGAAAATCAGCCCACGTGCATGTGCACCGGGGTGCATGTGTGCACGAGTGTGCGTGTCTGTGCATGTGCCTGGCGGTGGGTCTCCTGCCCAGGGCAGACCCCCGAGTGCAGGTGAGGAGCCCTGCAGGGAGCTGGTGTGTGCACTGGGGCGGTGGAGCTGCAGGCTGGTGCATGCGCGTGTGTGCGCGTGTTGCACGGGGAAGCCGATCCCTTCCCGGCCGCTGCTCCAGGCCGGGGGCTGGCTGCAGCCGCGTACGTGAGGCGAGGCTGTGCCGGGGACAAGGGAGGGGGCAGGGGAAGGGCAATTTCAAAACAAGCCGAGCAGGGAGGGCAGCGGGCGGTGAGTGCTGCGCCGGGCGGGGGCCGCTGCAAAGCAGCCGGGGAGGGTGCAAGGCGGGGGAGGGTGCATGGAGGGGCCGCGTGCAACCGGCCCCTTGCACCCCCGGGGCTCCCTCCCCGCCGCGTGCAACCGGCTGCTTGCACACTCCCCCCAGCTGCTTGCTGCGTGCAACCGGCTGCTTGCACCCCCTGGGTCTCTTCCCAGCCTCCCCCTGCAGCTTTTGGCCTCTCTTCCTCGTGCATTCAGGGCCTCCATGCACCCAAATCCTTTTTCCCTCCACTGCCTCTCTATCCCCTTTGTATACCTCGCCCCCCCCCCCCGTGGGGCTGCTCCCTCCTTCTCCATTTCCTCGTGCACCCTCTCTCCGTCTGCACTGAACCCTGCCTCTCCTCCCGTGGTGCCCCCAGGCTTGCCCGGGCATCACCCCATTTTCTGTTCCTTGCCAGGTGGGTCCTCCTTTCCCTCTGTTGTGTGCATCCTCCCCATTTTGCACGTGTAACCCCCAAATGTGCTTGCTGCTGGCTGCATGACACACCTACTGTGCCCCCTGCTTAATTCCTTAGGGCATGCCTGCCTGCCTGCCTTTGCACACTCGCCATGCTTCCTGTTGCGCCTCACTTTTTGCACACCACTCTTGCATATGTTTCAGGGGGCTGCCCCTCCCAGTTGCATGTTGGCATGCCTGCCACGCCCCCTCGTCCACTGCACGCTGGCCCTGCTGCACGCCTGCCACACCCCCCTTGTCCGCTGCACGCCTGCCACACCCCCTTGTCCGCTGCATGCCTGCCACGCCCCCTTTTCCAGTGTACGCTTACTTCACTGCACACCTGCCACACCCCCTTCCCTGCTGCACGTCCAACACTCCCCCTCGCACCACGCCCCCTCCTTGCTGCACTCCCAGCATGCTGCATGTCTGTTGCACCCTGTCCGCTACTCACGCCTGGCTGTGTGCACGTATGTCATGCCTCCCACATGTTTTTCTGCATTGCTGGGTGAGTGCAGTTATCATGCCTCCGGCGACACCCCTGGTTGGTCTGGTGTAGACATGCCACGCTCTCCCTCTTCCCCACCCACTCCAGCCCTGGCGTGCGCGTTGCATGTCCTCTTTCCTGCTAAACTCCAGCCAAGGGTGCACGTGCACTCACTCCCCCCAAGTCCCTCAATTGTATGCCACCCCCTTGCTGCATTCCAGCAAGTGCATATATGCCATGCCTCCCTCTCCCCGCTACACTCCTAGCCTGGTGCCACATGCCACCCCCCCCTGCATCGCCGTCTGGTGTCACATGCCGTGCTCTCCCACCCCCCCGTTCAACTCCTGCCCCCTTCCTGCAGCACCTCTAGTCCAGAAGCCACACGCTTGTTTCTGCCCTTTGCATGCATTTTGTTGCACCATCCGTGGCCTGTTATGCGCCTTCCAGACCCATTCCTGTACCTATACTTGCGTGTCAAACCCTTCTTGTGCCCACTGCCCTCTTCTGCTAGCCCTTCATTGCCTTCCCCTTTGCCTCCACACGCTCCTGGCAAGCCGGACGCCTTGGCTCGTACTTTTCTCTCGGCCAGTTTCTGTGCACGCCACGCCCCCCTTCTGACATGTCACACCCCCTTCTCTCGCTCCCCTGAAGGATTGCCACACTGGCACTGCCCCCTGGCATGCATTTGACAATCTGCCTTGTGACTCGCCCCCCATGTCCCTTTGTGTGCCCGTCAGGGTCTTGGATTGCATTCCTAGTGACCTTTTGCAAGTCTGCCAGAGTCCCTGTGCAGTAATGTGCTGACCGCCTTTTCCTTCCCGGACTCTGTTACCTTAACCCCTTAAGGCCGGTTCTCTTTCCCTAAAGCTACCGGCTGGCGGGTGCTGATCGGAAGAATAGGGGCTTTCTTAAGAGTGGTGAGGCTGCTGCAGTTTCAGGGACTGTACGGTGTTTGTGCTTGTGTTTGCATGATACAATATGTATTTACTGCCCGATTTAAAAATGGTCTTTCCTCAAAATCCACACCTCCTCCTTGAGTATTGCAGGGTATGAAATAGGCAAGATCACCTCCTGTCCTACACCAGCAGGAGGGCCAGAGGCCAGCTAAATTAAGGCCATGGTAAAAATGCCAGGGCTGAAATGTTGGGTGAGCCCCGTGCAGTCAAGTTGAGAGAGAGGGGAGGTGGATGGGAATGAGGTTTGTTTGTTGTTGTCAGCTTAGTCCCAGTTTTAAGAGGGTTATGCACCATCCTTTAAACTGGGACTGAAAAAGTGTTTGTGATCAGACGGATCCCTTGTGCATGTCAAAGACCGTGGAAGAATATAGGCTGCACGGCTAAAATGCAGTCACCTCTGAGGTGGAGGGCAGCAGGCAACACCGGAAGGAAGGGGCAATTTTGATAAAGGATGCTGGAGCAAAGAGCTTTGCTTTAATAGACCACCATGGGATCTTCAGTGACCATGAATAGAGCCCTGCCCAGATACAAATATGTGGATCCATATCCAGTCAGCATCTTTAATAAATGGTCTGTGGATATCTGCGCTATATCCATGGATTTGTAGGGCTCCAGCCATGAAGAGCAGGCAGGGGCTGGATTTTTAATGTCTCCTCTGAAAGATCCTCAATCAGCAGAGTAAGGGAATTGAATTTATCTGCCTTGGAAAGATGGTGTGATTGGCTCAGTTGGGATTTGAATTTTTGGTTCCAGAGAGTGGACATCTTTGAAGCCCCTCTTGGAGTCAGCAACGGTTGGCTTTCTTGGCTTTATACAATACTTTTCACCCGTAGCTTTCAGAGTCCTCTCCAGAGGAAGGCAACTGTTGGTTTTTGTGATTTGATTTTTTTTCCTCCCCGGAGGATGGGAACACAAGTATCTGGAGGAGAAGTAACTCTCACAAGGGCACCTGGGAAGTCAGCCACAGTCAAAAGTAAACCTAGTCCTCTGCACTGTCCGCTTGGCTACGCTGCCTTCCATATATATAGAGAAGCCTGCTTTTATTCACGCTAATAAATACATTTAACAAGAATAAGTAGACTGTTGCCCGCTTGTAATTAAGGGACTCATGGGCATTTTCCACGGGTGTAGGGGTCTTGGCCAAATTTGTGTTTGCCGCTTACCAGTTTTCTTTCTTAAGCTTTCTCCGAGTAGCATCAATAGGTAATGCAGGTTTTGATTTCTCTCCTAAATTATAGTTTGTTGTGTGTGCTGTGAGATAACAGCCATGTTCCATCCCACTGGATGCTTGTCAGTATTGGTTGAAGCAGTTTTTGAAGATGGATCCCAGTGCTGCAACTGGCTCCATGTCGGTCTCCATGGGGCGTAACAGATGGCAGGGGTGGGGCCATAGACTGTAAAGCACAGGACTCGACAAATCGATATTTCGGATCACCCTAGCAACCACTTCTAGTAGCATGTCACCTAGCTCCACTACACAAATGTAATGGAGATGCTCCATTTGGTGACCAAAAGTAAAATTGCTGGCGCCTAGCTGTGAGCCAATTTTGTCCACCCCTGGTAAAGTGTGCTATGACCCTTTTGGAGGAGGGGCAGTGTATAAACGTGAAGTTAGTGGAGTTGAGGATACAGAAGTTGTATGTATTTCAATGGTCATAGATTTTGATTTTGACAGCCCAAATTGCTCCAGAACTGGTGCGTCATGATTGGCCATTTTAAAAAGGAAACTAAAAAATCGGGGAGTAGTGCTGGGTTCTTAAAGTCCAATGAGACCCTTCTTTTTAGTTTAAAGAATCATGAACCGAGATTCAGATTTTGACACCTTTGTTGATGCTGTGTAATATTTTGCACCATGAGTTGTTCTGTTGACTGCAGTGTAGTAAGACGCTGTGTCATGTGAGCTAGGCTTTAGCTTATCGTATAGTCATGGAGATTTCCAAGATGATGAAAGCTGTGAACTTTTGTTTTTCAGAAAGCAAGCAACAGCTTAGATAAAACCGCTCTAGAACTCGGGACCGTGGCTCTGTAACGTGCTTGTTCAGTACCTTGCTCAGTGTGAGTTGGCTGTCCCATCGCTGCTGCAATCTAAGGCTGTGTTCACACAGCACTCTTATTTCAAAACAACAGAGGTTGTTTCGAAATAAGAAATACCCTGTTCACACGATGCACGGTTGTTTCGAAACAAGTTAAACCCCATGCGGGGACGAAACAACGTTGTTTTGGAATGATTGTTTCGAAACAACGCCGTGCGAACATGTTGTTTTTGAAACAACGGTGGCTTGTTTCGAAATAACTGTTGCCTGAACCCGCTATTTCACTTCAAGGTTTTTTCCTTAATTCGAATTAACAAACTGTTAATTCGAATTAAGTTATTTTGAAATAAGGTGTTATTTCGATACAAGTTGTTTCGAAACAACCGTATCGAAATAACCCCTTGTGTGTGAACACAGCCTAAATGCTATTGCAAAATTACTTTTCTGCTATGCTTAGAGCGAGAGGGAGCATTAGGAGCTGTGGTGAGAATATGAAAGTGGGAGGCTAGTCCCATCTTTGCCGTGGATTTGTGGTGTGATTTAGGGGATGGTGCAGTGCCTCCCTGCCTCAGTTTTACCATTTCAGAATGGCATTACTGATACTTCATCTCTCTAGAAAGAGGTTTCAGACCCCAGTTATGCATCTGAACATTGAGGCTTTTTGTTGGTACATGTATCCAGTGCAGAAATCCTGAAGATGGACATCTTCACTTGTTTAAAACTGAAAGTTGAACGTTCCCTCCATTTGCCTCCAAAGTGTATGCTCTTTGTTCAAGAAATAATTTCAAATCCTTGCTGGTTCTCACCTCTGTGAAGTGTGATTGCTAGCCGAAAGGCACTGTAAACTTAGGAAGCTGTGCTTCTGTGGGTGAGAGAGGTGTGGAGGCATGAAAGCAGAAGACACTGCATTGGTTTGTTTGAAAACTGTGGGTAGGTCATATCCTTTTTCTAGGTCTCAGTTTCCTCATCTGGAAAATGGGCCTAATGATGCCCTCCTGGAGATTAAAAGAAAAACTGCTGTATGTAAGAGGTAGGGTCTCTCAAATGCCATTGCTTTTATGAGTGACTCTGTAGCACAAGTCTGAACCTTTCATCTCTCAGAAAGGTTCTTGCTTCCTAGCATGTCAGCTCAGCTGCCATTTTCGATTTACACTGTGTCTTCTCATGTTGCCCCTTGTTTGTGTAGGTGGGGTGTGGCTCTCCGTAAACTCCTCAGCCATCAGACTTTCTCCACTCACCCTTCAGGATTCAGTTGAGCAGTCGTTTTAGCCATGTTCGCTTGTAAACTTGGTTATTGCAAGCCACATGGTATGGGCTAGGTCGGGGTCTCAAACTCAAATCACCACGAGGGCCACGCGAGGACTAGTACATTAGCCCGAGGGCCGCACACTGAAACCTTTTCATACGACAATATTGCAAATATTGGTAACAATGGTGTTGTTGTGGGCTGCAGGAAATAGCTTTAGGGGCTGCATGCAGCCCACGGGCCAGCTGTTTGAGACCCCTGGGCTGGGTGACTGAAACAAGATCCAGGATTTAACGGATAGGGCCCACTGAAAGCTGATGTGGTACCGGCATTATTGGGCTCTGTACTCTGAAGGTGGTTTTTTTTGCAAGTCAAATATCCCCTGTGCTTGTCTTCTGGATCAGAGCCAGATGCTGCGGCTGAAAGATTAGCACAGGTTAAGGGAACCTCACGGTGCTCTTGGTTTCACTGGTTGTTTATCAGTATGGTGTTTGCACAGAGATGATGAGTGGAGCCTTTTAAAAGTGGGAGAGAACTGGGCTTGGCAGGCTGTAAAACCTGCAGGAAAGGGTCACCTGATTAGGATTCAGAAAGTATCTGGAAAAAATAAACTTTCTGGAGAGAGACTGAAGTGTCCATTGTTGCTTGGCATTTTCTCTGTGAGGAGGGTTGGTGCTAGGCGAGGTCTTTAACCCTGGAGCCCCTCCAACAGCGGGAAATAAAATGCCGTTTATTGAACTGTGTTCTTGGGCTGCATTTGAGTGCAAGTTGTTGAAAGGAGGAGGCGTGGTCTGCGGTAAACACAAAGTCAGGGGAGATGGCCTTTACCACAGGCTTGCTGTGTGATCTGGTACAAGTTTTTTCACCTCTGATCCGCCTCTGCTGCCCTTTCTGTCAAAAGTGGAAGGATGAGACCTCCTCACCAGTGGCACAGTAAGGAATAGTCGCAGGGTTTAGATCTGTGAACAGAAGGTAATGGATAGATCTAGATTGGTAAATACACACTTGGATTAGTGTTATATGGATTCACCCTCCCACCGGGAAATGGTTCATGATGTCTTGTTTCTAAGCATCACAGTAAACTGGTGCATGTGAGTGCCCATCTTGGGAACGGGGTGGCTTAGTTGCAGGCTGTGTTCCCGCTAAGGTGTGCATGTGTGTGCATGCACACAGGTGGTGAAGCCCGTGCACATAACAAAATAAAGTGCACCCAAAAAAATTCAACAGTGCTAATATTTTTATGGTACCTTAAGAAGGCGGTTTCAAGCAGTATGTTTCAAATAAGGTTTTGTAATTTAAAACATCATTTCCAACACCATATCAAAATAAAATTTAGATATTATTTGCATCATACATACTTGCTTCATTGCGCTCACAAGTTCGACCACACTCCCTGGAGTGCACACAAATTTGGACACTGGGTCCGAACATTTGCACAAAAGAAATTTTTGCACGCACAGCCTATGAACAGTTAGAGGGAACATTGGTTGTAGGTATTGAGTGCTTCCCAAGAGCTGTGCCATTCTGTTCTTGCAAGTTAGTTCAGATGCCTGGGGATTTTGGTTTTAAGGAAGGGCAGGGAGCAGTCAGCAAATTTGTCTCCACAAGTTCCTTAAAACAGAGGAAAACTTGGTGTGGCTGGGGTTCAATTTTACATGTGACTACGTTAAGAGAGCGGGGGGGGGCAATAAAATATAAGTGGATGGCCTCCCCCCACAACATGCTTCTGAAAGTGGTGCTGGCAGCTGGCGCTTTTTTTTTCAGTGCCCTGGCATGATTTAGGGACCCAGGTACTGGTGGAGGTGCTTTTCTGAGGAAATCAGACAAGGTCCTGCCACCTCTTAGGGGCCGATTTAGCAGAGCTGTGAGGTACATGCTGAAGTTTGAGCATGTGGATAATCCCATCTCCATTCAGCAAAGATCTTAGCGCACCTACAAAGGGAAGTTGGTGGACCTGTCTGCACTTGAAACTTGTCGTAGTACTTTGGCACAGGTGGTACCTACACTGATGGGAGAGGTTTTTCCATCCACGTGGCTAATCTATCTCCCCGAGAGGTGGTGGCTGGGTCCATTGAAGAATTCTCCCGTCAATCTAGTGCCATTTACAAGGGGACTTCAGTTGACTTAAGAGTGTCACTCAGTGGTATGGATATTTCATGGCCCCCAACCCCCCCGGTGATATAGGTGGGTCAATCTAATTTTCTAGTGCAAACCAGCCCTGTGTGTTTTGTTGAACCAGGACCTTTATTTTTAAAGCTGAACAGGATGATTCTTAAAAGTAGCATGCTGGCTGCAGTGCCCTCATATGCTGTCTGTTGTCTCTGTGATTCCCTCCATAGTTTCAGTTGGAGACACTTTTTTTTCACTTCCCTGGAAATACTTGTGCACTGTTACTCTGGCTTTCAGAGGTGGCTGCATTTCAGTGGTGGACGAAGGGACCTTCATACACCGCTCATAAAACACAAATCACTTTGGTGTTCTTTCGAGAGGACAGATTACTCGAGATCAGGGTCAGTTTGAAATGGCCATCTCTGTGGCTAATGGGGTTCGGAGCTCTCTTTTTTTCTTTTTTCCTGACATTGCTTGCCCAAAATGGTTTGTGGATGTAAGAGAGCTGGCCTAGATAACATTTAGTCTTCCCATTAGCGCAGGGGACTAGATTAGATGATCTCTCTGGGTCCCTTCCAGCCCCATGATTCAGTATAAACAACATCGCTGAAATGCAGCCGTCTCTGGTGGTGAACGCTACATCTATTAACAGTGCCCAGCAACTGTGTGATGTAATTTAGGACTGGAAATAAGAAGAATGCAAAGTCAAATGAAAGTACACGGGGAATTTCAGTGACAGGAGGCGGAATATAGCTACTGAAGGTGGTATTTGGTCACAGCAAAGTGGTTTAAACACCCGAATGCTCCAGGAAAGTCCCAGGGGGTCTTAAAAGACCAGAAGCTGCTCGGATCTTAATTTTATTTCTGAAAGCTGGCACCAGCAATAGCATAGCAACCCCTAGAGGCATGGAGGTGCATTACTTCTGCACAAAGTCACAGGGAAAAGCAGCTTTCCCTGACCCACCTACAAGGCAGCTGCTTTACCTGTCAGATTTGTGCCTCACCATCATACCTTGGTTTAGGGCTTGTCATCTTGCTTGGACTGGTGCAGCTGTGCTGCCCGAGCGCTTTAGTGAAGATGCTCTTGTGCTGGTGGGAAAGCTTCTCCCATGGCATAGTTAATCCACCTCCCCAAGACTCGTTAGCTGTTTCGAGGGGAGACTTTCTCACGTCAAGCGCTGTTAGGTGGGTATAAGGAGGTTGCCCAATGGTGTGGATTTTTCACAGCTCTGAGTGCGTAGTTACACAGCTGCAGTGTAGACTCGGCCCTAGTGCGATGTTTGTCCGCTCAGCGCGTTTGACAAATCAATAACTTTGAGGTGGGGTGGCAGTGGGTCAATGTGTTTTTGTTTGGAATTGGGCTGTACGTCGTGTGATTTTTTGGGTGAGTCTCTTTGGGTCCATCTGCACCGTGGTCGGGGGCTGCGCCTTCCAGCCCAGGCAATCAGGCTTGTTCCAACTCTGCTGCAGCTAGGTTGCTAAAACCTAGCAGCATGGGTGTTTCAGAAGCAGCTGCACTTCAGGCTAGTCACTCAGATCCAAACCGGGTGGCTGGTCCAAGCTCCCGTGCTGCAGTGTGCACACGGCAGATTTGTGTGCACTCTAACTCAAGTTTGGTTTTGTGGTTGGCTGAGGACGCCTTGCACAGGCAGCGCAAAGTGGCCTGAAAGTGGCTGGTTGGGTGTTCTCCTTGTGCGGCACTGATAGAAGGGACCCTCCTGCCTTTTCTTGGTGCAGGGAAAGAAAGGGCTGGGCGCAGGTGGGAGAGCTTGGGGAAAGTGCGGCAGAACTACATCCTGTCCTCCACAGGCTTAAGATAGGGCTGCATGTGCGCTGACAGCTAGATCTGGCTGCTTGCGGCCACCTTTCTCTTTTCCGTGAAAGCATTCAGTCTCGTGGGGGCAGAGCACAGGATCCTGTGGTTCTAAATCCAGCTGTGCTACTCACTCACTATGTGTCCTTGGTCTGGTCTGGTCAGGTCACCACTCTGTGCCTCAGTTTCCCCCATAGAGTATGGTGCTGCGACGTTGTAATGTGTTTGGAAGGGGAAGAGGGCTAAGTGTTGTAACAGTGTGTACCCCTGAACAGAGTATATTGTTAGTCTTTGATGTTTTATGCGTGAACTTGGGACATCTGTTCTTGAGGTGCATGAATTCTCCTTGCTCTTAGGAAAACCCCAAACCCGTATTTATTTTACAGGAACATTTGAAAATTGAAAGCAATAGGAAAAGTCAGATGGAGAACGTCTCTTTGTTTGCTTTCTAGAGCATCAGCAATAAAAAAGGAAAATCCACCACTGCCCTCTCCTCAGGAGAGGAAGGGATAATTGTGGGGGAAAAAATTATGCTGGACACGATGATGATGTTGCCAACAGAGAAGGGGGTTTTGGGTAAAAATGCTCCTAAAGGTTTGTTATCCAAATAAAGTGGAGTGATAAGATGCAGGTACTTCATTAATAATCTACCCTTCTCAATCTCATTGTTATCTCTATGGGACTCTTTTGAAATGGGTGGGGTTATGGTCATTGTTTTATGTGTGGAGGAGCTCCAGTTTAGAGAAGCTAAGTGACATGCCCAAGGTCACACAGCAGGTCAGTGTCAGAGTGAGAATTAGATTCTGGAGCTCTAGGATCCCAGCCCTGTGTTTTGACCATCACAACATGCTCCCCGTTTTCATCCATCTCAGCTTTTTGTAGCTCTTTCACCTCTGTTGTCTTCTTTTGTCCTCTCATCTGTTCTCCCAAATCTTAAAGGCACAATGCTGTGATGTAGTTTTTATTGCATTTTATTTTTCTTGTATTCTATATTTTTCTATTTTATTTTTTAATGATTATTAAACAAGTTGAAATTGTTGAGCTTGGTGGGGAGAAAGCAATAATGACACAGTTTAGATTTAATTAAACTCTTTGAATGTATTCCCACGGAAGGCTGTGATCAGCCTCTTATTGGGGTGCAGTGGGAATCTCCATGAAAGCATGAGCATTAAAACACTTCTCACCCCTGAGCACTAAGACCAGTTTACCTGTTCCAGTGGTGTAGGATGGTTGGAGCTCACAGTGTCCTTCTCTGACTAGAGTCTCAGCCAGTATGTGAAATTCATTGGGATTTGAGTACCAAGCATTGCCTAATTATGATCCTTGGGCTCTGGTGCACATCCAGAAAGATATATTTGCCACAGTGCAGAGGAAATATGGCTGTGCTATACAAGAGTTCAGACTAGATGGTCATTGAAACAATCCCTACTGGCCTGGGAATCTAGGATTTGGCATGCCTGCTGGATTCAGTGGTGGGTTTTCACTGAGATCAAGGGAAGAATACAGCCTTTGTGGGATCTAAATGTTTAGTTATTTATTATGTACTTGATCGTTGCATTCATCGTTTGTGAGAGAATCTACTGGACTGCAAGCATCCAAGAAGTATGTGAGAGATGGACCTCACCATGGAAAACTCACCTGGCTGAAACATCGGTTCCTCCCAAGTCAGAAAGGGAGAGGAAAATACCTCTTGAAGATGTCAGAAATGCCAGCCCTAATGTGTGGTGGTTTTTGTGGTATCATGTCACGGAGCGGGGGTAATGGTGTCTCTTTTAATGGGTCTGGTGGATGCTCATCTTGCACACTCTCTTCAGTCCTGGGCACCATCGTGCTAGGAAAACTCTGATAAATGACGGGAGTTCAGGGAAGAGCAATGAAAGTGGTCAATGGGCAAGAGCCTGCCTTGCGGGGGAGGCTGGAAGGGTTCAATATGCATCATCTGGCACTATAGTGGTCTGTAACTGCACACCCTAAGGATTTACTCTAGTCGGTCCAGGGAATAGAAACTGAAGACTGGAAATTAAGACATGAAAATCCTGGCTGAATATCCAAAATCTTCCATAGGTTCCACGGCCAGGAGGTACCACTGTGATCATCTAGTGACCTGGGCTAACCTCTGTTAACACAGGCCTATACAGAAAAGCTCCCCAGACCTATTGAAGTGTCCCTAGAAGAAAGGAGTGGCTGCCCCGTTGCTCAAGTTATTGAAAACTGGACTGGACAGTGAACGGGAGGGGACAGCCTTGCTTTGGTTGGGAGTGTCTAGGTCGGGTCTCAAACATGTGGGCCGCATGCGGTCCCTAAAGCTATGTACTGAGGCCCATGATCGTTACCGATATTTGCAATATCGTTGCATGACAAGGTTTCAGTGGTTTAGCTCTTGAGCTAACATACTAGTCCTTATGCGGCCCTTGTGATGATTTGAGTTTGAGACCCCTGGTCTAGGTGAACTCTGCCATCGTAATTTTCTCGATGCTCTTGGTGCAATGGTTCCTGACCGCTGTACGTGTGTGTTCTGGGTGGTGTGGGTGCCACCGTGACTGGTGGGGTTAGCAGAGGTACCAGAGGCTACCGATAACAGGTGTCTGCTGGAGGAAATTGATCCCTAGATTAGGAAAACACAAGCAAGAGTAAGATGAAGTAAAAGGGCTAAGGAGGGAGTAGCGCGTTCAGGCACGGTTCTTTTGCGTCTGGAGGCCGGATGACTGGAGCAACGAAATGGGTCTCCCACGTCCTGTGAGTGGTCATTTGTTCACATCGTGGGATGGCCAGTCTGTTTTGGCTATGCTGCCTCTGTGTGCCTGGCATTGGCGCATGGGGTGGTTGCTGATGAATTGAGCCGGGAGGTGGGTCTCCTGTGATGAGGTGCTTGGTGGAGCCTTTTGGGGTACCAGGTTTAGAGCAGCAAAGGCTATGAGAAGCCTTCCTAGCTGTTCCCTGTATGGTGTTTGGTGCTGCGGATACAGCTGGGCTGTAGCTGCGAATAGTGGAGGTTGAGGGAAATCACGGGTCAAGGTGACAGGAATCTGATCAGCCGTGGCTATTAGAAAACCAGGGGTTGTAGCAACTGCCGTGCTTTTGAAAGAGTGACTTTGGATTCCCCTGTCTGTTTTCTAAGCTCTGATTGTTCTTGTCTTGCCAACCTTCCTTGTTATGTGTTGTGAAGCACAGGCCGAGTGCCTCGTGGCTTTGTGGGAGGTGGCTGAATCGCAGGGAGCAATAAATGATAAAGCAGGAGTTTCAGGGGCTGCTGTTAATGGACTGTAGAAGCTGATAAAGGGGCAGATGAGCCGACTGCCAGAGTAAAACTGCTACTGATCTTCCTGGGTTGACGGCCGTCCAAAGAGACTAATGCTAAATGGTCGATATGGCCATAGGCTGGCCTCCTGCTCCTGGTGTAACGAGATAAAACGATGCTGGCAGCCCTCTGCTCATTGGCCACACCATGGTAACAGACCCAGTGGTGTTAACTCTGCTACCATGTGTGTCTCTGTGATAATCCCCCGTTCATCTGGCTTGGGCCCTGCTTGTGCCTTCCAGTAATAAAAATTAATATTTGAAGTGCTTTTCATCAGTAAATCTCAGTGCATTTTGCAGGCTTTAGTGTGTGTATCCTCATGACACTTCTGTGAGGCAGGGCAATGTCATTGTCCCCATTTTACAGATGGAAAAACTGAGGGACAGAGTGGCTAGTTGACTTGTTCATGGCCACTGTTCCCTCTAAGCTGTGTGCGTGTGCGCACGCACACAGGTCATGAAACGTGCGCACACAACAAAATAAAGTGCGCACAAAAAAATTCAATAGTACTAATATTGGTGCTCACAAAGAAATGCTTTTGCGCACACAAAGAAATTGTTTGCGCACACAGTCTACGAGTAATTAGAGGGAACATTGCTCATGGCTGCCTGGGAAGTCTGGTGGAGCAGAGAACTGAATCCAGATGTCACAAGTCTGAGGCTAGTGTGCTAACAGTGTAGATTGCTTTTTAAATCAGAAAAGCTGTGTTTAAATCAGCAGTTTTCCTTTTGGTATTTGTGCCTTTTAGTTATTTTCTTAAGGAAAGGTCGATTCTCATTGGTTGGTAACCATTAAAATGTGTTGATTTGTAGTTTTTTATAGCTTTTACAGTAAAGTTGGTGGTGCTTTTTGCTAACTGGAGGATGCGGTATAGATACATATTTATCTTTTTTAAGTAGTTACATCACTTAACTTATGTTTATTCAGATTCTTAATTTTTTATGTTATTATGTTAGAAAATGGTGAATGATTCAATCAGTCTTGCAGAGTGGAAATTCATCTTTTACTTGCAATTTGTGTCAGGCCTATGTGGATGGAAATTAAAATTCAATTAAGTGCACAGAAACACCTTAAAATAAGTTTGTTAGTTAAATACATCTACCTGCAACGTACTGATAGGCAAAACAAAATGATTTATCAATATTAACTTCTTTATTTAAACAAGGAAGTATTTTCTCTAGTTAGTGAGTTGAACGGATTCTAGGTCACAAAGTCCTTCAGAATTCTAGAACTAGTAGATCTCAACTTCTTCATCTCATTTTTGTTCATAGATTGCAAGAGGAAAACAAGCTTTCTTGCTTTTTCAACCCCCAAGTGGTTTCTTTGAGTGAACTAACACTGAACTGCACTAGTTGAATAAAGGGAAATGAATATATTCTCTCGCTGCAGAAAAGGTTGCTGCTGTTGAAAGCTGGTTTAGCACTTCAGGCTCTGGTTTCAGCTGCTTGGTCAGTGGCTTCTACTGGCTTAATGGTTTCTCTTTTAAAACTTGGCAGCAAGTGTACTGCTTAAAATTAATAAATGTCTGGTAAATATAGGGCTTGAATATAGGTGGTGACAGTTTCAAGTTTAATTATAAATGATGTTTTTAAAATAAATCTTCACTTAATTTAAATTAAAAAATCTGACATCATCTGATTTTTTTGAAAAAAAAAAAAAAAGAAGCACTGATTTTTATCTATGCTGCACTCTAGCCACTGGACTCTCCTTCCGCTATGTGCAGTAACTGCGGAAAGGAAAGTCAGTCCAGATTCGATGAGGTAGAGAAATAATTGCGGGGGCGGGGGAATGATTTTCAAAAGACAGGGAAAAATAGTGAGCTGTAATGTATGATTTATGTTGATGCACTGTTCCTTCCAGCAAGGATCTGAAAGCATTTTTCCATTTGGCAGGTGGTGGTGTCTCCATTTTACAGATGGGAAGACTGAGGCAGAGAGAAGTTGGGGGTTGTCCAGGGTGGCTGAGTGAGTGTTTGTCAGATGCAGGGAGGGAAGTCGGCTGTTCTGAGTACTAGACGATGCTCACCTTCACTCCAGTACCTGTCACCAGCTCTCCAGCTGCAGAACGGTTTGTGTTTTGCCCTGGAGATAATAGAAGTTCCTGTTTGTCATTTACAGAGTGTCAAGATGGCGAGCGTGCTGTCCCGGCGCCTGGGGAAACGCTCCCTGCTAGGGGCCCGCGTTTCTGCACCCAGTTCCTTGGCAGACAGGATGCTGGTGACTGAGCTCAGCAGTGTGTCTTCCCACCTGGCTTCGTATGAGGGTGGTCGGTGCAAGGAGCAGGCAGAGGAGAGCAACACGATGGCCAGCTTCCCGAACCTGAGCCCTTCACAGCTCCACCCAGGACAAAGAGTACGTAAGGAAGCTGTCAGTACGGTGCTGAATCCCTTGAACCTGGCTGCTATGCTCTGTGGCTATGTCTTCACTGCAGAGCTAGCCTGGGCTTTAGCCAAATGTTGTCCTTCTTCTGTCCATACAGTATAACCTGCGAGCCAGGCCTGAGGGTGCTTTAAACACAAACTTAAAGAGTAACGGCTTGAGCTAGCGTCTCTCTTTCCACGCGGGCAATCTACCTACTTTGCAGCGAGAATATTGGCTTGCCAGGGGACTGTTAGTCTTGCAGTCCTCTCTCTCAATGCCATCTGGGGCGTGCTTTCTTGTCCGACTCCTTTCTTCGGCACTGGCTCTTAGCTCTACATTTACCTGCTCCGTGCTGTATCTCCCCAGCATTTGGGCAGAGAAGGCATCCAAGAAGTCCCTCTTCCCTGCTGTTGGTTGGCCAGAAGCTGTTACCAGCCTGCCGGTAATGCTAACGAGTGAGCCCAATCAGACCCAATAAAACTTATTCACATGGGAGCCCAAGATGGGAAGACAAGTTCTCTCACAGTGCACTGCGAATGAAGAGTGGCCCAGTTTAATAAATCGATAGGAGCCATGGGCTAGCCTGCTAGAGATCCATCTGAGCACATGGGCTAGTGCAGCCCCATTGCGGACACAGTTACATGGGTCTGACGTGGGTGGAGGGGACACCCAGCCCTGCAGCGAAGATGTACCCTCTGTGGTTCAGGGGATGGGACATGGGATCAGAGGGATTACAGCTGAGTTCCCGGCTCAGATCTGGCCTTGCTCTGTACTTTTCGAGTCATTAGTGGGTAGCCAGTGTGGAATGAGTTTAGTGGGTTCCCAGTGGAAAGGTTTCTCCATTTTTAGCCCCGTGGGTAATAAGCAACTTTTTTTTCTGAAGCCTCTTTAGAAAGACTAGAGACTGGAAGAACCAGGATCACACACCTCTCCTTGTTTCTTGGATAAGGGGAAGGCACGGATGCAGGGCGTCTTCCCCGGCCGTGCTCTGCAGCCTTCTCCTGGTCGTGCATGGCACCTTGGAGGGTCACTGCGGTAGAAGGCATACTTCTAGTCGCAGGCTGCACTGCAGAGCCCCAGAATTTAGGAGTATCTCTGTTATGAAATCCTAGAGATGTAGTTCTGGGCAAAACCTCGATTGATCACGTAGTCCAGGCCCCTGTATTACCTTGACCAGGCCTGATAAGACGACCTGGACTTAAACCTCCAAGGATGGAGATGCTGCTACCTGCCATGGCAGTTTCTTGCAGTGCTGAACTGCCTTGGCACTTAGGAAGCGAGTAATGGTACCGGGTCTGAGTGTGGCTGTTTGAATGGAACGGCACTAGGACCCGTTGGATCTGCTGGAGAACTGATTGTAAAACTTTTTTTCAAGGCAGCGCTTTTAAAGCAAAGTGTCAGTAAGGCCCAGTTTGATTTTTTTTTTTTTTTTTTTTTTTTTTTGGGCTTGCATGCAGAGCTGTTCTGGACCTCATGGAAGGCCTGAATCTTTTTGCTCTGTTTTTTTTTTTAAACACGGCAGTGATGGTGGTTGTCATCACACATCAGTGTTGGGCTTTTTTGTTCTTTGCAATATCCCCGAGAGCAGTCCTTGGGTGTGGGGTGTTGTATTTACAGATCAGTGACAGGTGACTGGTTTTGTGTTTAGTTGCTTTGCAGCATCAGGAGATGTCAGAGCATACGTGTTCTGCTGCTCAGTGTGTTCCTGGGTAAGGGGAGCCTTGTTCCCTATTTGCAGAGATAGTTTGGGGGAGAAACAGGGGCTAGTGGCCAGAGCATCAGGCTGAAAGGAGGTGCTCCCCTCACTGCTTCAGCTAGTTTCTTTTGGACAAGTCATGTCTCCTCTCTGCTTTGATTTCTGCAATGTCTTGCTGCCTCAGAGCACTTTCTGTTTTGTACTTATATACGCGTCATAGACAGGGCTTTCCATGCATCATCTGTGGTCTCTACGTATAGCAGTGGGTGGCCCTATAAATAGCCGCGAATGCTAACTTAGACAAGTGTGGTGTATTTCAGCACAGATACGTTTACCTTCATAAAAAGAGATTCTGAGAAGTCATGAATAGAAGCAGTCTATTAGGTTGTTGAGTGACCCTGTGAAAAAGAGGTAGAGTGAATATTGCCACTAGTTTTTCTTTATAGAGAAGCTGAGAATGTGGACCTGTTGTGACAGGAATGAAAGCTCTTTCCTGCCAGACTCAGCCTGGCTTGGATGCAACTGTATCCAAAAAAAGAAGAAGTCTCTGCTCTTGGGTTTTCTTTTCCCCTTTCCTTTGATGGTTGTTCAGACCTGTTCTCTATGGATTTGGTGCTTCTAACCGAGGAAACCTCCTCTTTCCCGTTCCTGTCTTTTTTGTTTTATCTACCAGCTATGTCTGGTCATAAACCCTGATTGTAACCTTTGGGGCGGGGACTCTTGGTATGTCACATCGCTGCAGTGCCTAGCACAAGGGCCTGATCATACTGTAACGCAAATAAGGAGGGGAAACCCAGGGATGTGACTGGGGAGATTGGGTCTGGTTCCTTTCCTTGGGAGAGGAGTGTGTTTATTGTCCATGGAGTCAAAGCAGAGTCACTTCATCAACCAGATAGTTGATGGGAGCTGTTGGAGCAGTTTCTTTCTGCTGTGCCGACATCCCTTCCAGCTTGCACAGGCAACCCTGAGTGTCTGCTTATACTGGTGAGGGTATTCTGGGAAAAATAGTCCACCCACAGCCATGGGGCTCAAAGGGTCACTGCTGGCCTAAACTGGTACAGCTCCGCTGAGTTCAGTGTAGTTGTGCCTGCATATGCCTGCCATGAATTTGGCTTCGGGGTCATGTAGTGCAGGTTCTGGAGCAGGGGTGGGCAAACTTTCTGGCCTGAGGACCACATGTGCCTCTAGGGCATGGGGCTGGGAGGGGCGCGCCACACTCAGGCTGGACGCTGCTGTGCCCTATCAGAGGGAAGAGGAGCGGCTGCAACACTCTGGCCAGGCCCAGCTGGAGAGCCTCACAAAAATTTCCCATGGGTCAAGGTTAGCCCACCCTCTAAATTAGGTGGGGGACTGGTCTCCGTGCTCCTGCAGTCCAGTCCTGAGTGTTAAGGGAGCAGCTGCCACCCTTGTTCAGGAGTCTAAAGGAAAGCACCACGAGTTCACTCTGTCCATTTTGTACAGTATTTTGGCTTTGCCCTGTGGGGGGGGAAAAAAAATCAGTGCCCTGTAGGACAGCATGGTTGTCACCGGTGCTTTGAATAACACAGCTAGTTGGAACGTCTGCCTCTATTCCTTGGAGTGTGTTTTACGCTGTATTGTGCTGCCCTTTGTCCAGCTGAGTTTTAAAGGACTCTTATGTACACTGAAAAGCCTTTAAAAGGAACTCCGCAGCCCTGTTTCCAATAGCAGCTTGGAAAGCTGAAATAGACTGGTAAAGAAATCAGATGCACTTGCAACATTTCTGCTGGTTTTGGCATTTTACATTTCATTTATTCTGGCAGCTGAAAGCCGACTTGTCAGTTTTATGTTTGTTTTCCTCCAGGGTCGATGCTACAGCTCAGTCCTGCATGTTGTGTTTTTTTTTTTTTTATTATTATTTCATGGGAATATTGTCTACACGGCTTGAATCATTTTGTTGTTGCACAAACTGAAATTTGTCTTAAACCCATCCTGTGGGGGGCCCAGTTTCGCTTCCATGGAAATCAACCAAACTTCCATTAGGTTCAGTGGGAGCGTTCCTGTTGTTTATTCCCCAGGGGCTCTGAGGCATGCCAGTACCTTTTCATCAACCCTTTGGAGGGTCTCTGTGTTGCGGGGCTGTTTAAATGGTGCGATATCATGCTGCTGCAGTATTGCGTTAGCCACAATCTTGTATGAGGACTCTTTATTCCCAGCAGGCAAGTGGAGAAAGACCTGAGATGGGCAACAATTGCTAATGCTTTTCCACCTCATGCTGAACTTGTGCTTAGAGAGCCTGGCTTTATGCCCAGTGGTAGATCCCTTGCAGTCAGGGCTTTGTACAGGAAGATGCCCAGGGCTTTGGGGCGGATTTTGTTAAAGAATGGAAAGTAACGCTGACCAGCTGTGACTTGTTCTCGCTTAGGTTTATGTCACCTATAATGGGCAAGAGTGTGCTGGCCTGGTAGAGCAGCACAATCAGCTGAGCGATGAGGTGAAGGTGCTGCTCCCAGAGAAGGGACTGCAAACTTGCTGGAAGACCGAGGATGTGAGGCTGGCTGAGATCCAGAGATCGCCACCCCCTACCCTTCCGATGGATCATAGCCTTGACACCGTGATGGACCATTCACCTGAGACCTCTACAGGATCAGTTCAGAGATCCGTTTCCAGGAATATCGATGTCCCTAAAAGGTATGTATCCTCAGCAGGCTGGCACTTAAGCTTTAAAGACGGAATCTGTTTCTTCTGGCCTGGTTCAAGAGCTGGGCCTGTGCATTGGTTATTCACAGAATCCCTCCTCTCTTTGTGCTCTAAACGAATATGTAGCATTACTGAGAGCTGTTAAACAGCTGCTGCGTTCTGCACCAGAGGTGGCTGCATTTCCGTGCAGGGTGAAATGATCTCCATGCCTGCGTGCAGTTTGTAAATGCCCTGGAATCATACAGCAGTGTTCAAATCTCAGTCCGTGCTCTGTGGATCTCTGGCAGTCCATGAAAGGTTGTCATTACTGTGGGACAGCAGTTCTCTGTGTGTGGTCCACATACCTCTAGGGGTTCATGGACTATGTTGAAGATTCAGAAAGGGACATGTACCTCATTCAGTATTTTTTTAGGGGTTCACAAATGGAAAGCTGAGAGCCACTGTCCTGTAATATGAAGCATTTTACATTGAAACAGTTGTGCATAAATAGTCAGATGTTGAACTCTGGTTCTGTTCACCATTATTATAGCTGCAGTAGAATCAGAGCACCCTCGGTTGCCAGTGCAGATGGGCGTAGTAAAAAAATCTAGCAGGAGTCTGCAGGGGTGCTTTTAAAGTTGCACTGAAAGCTGAAAATAAAGAGCACTCTAACTCGTGAGTGGTCCGTAGTATTTGTTTTCCTAGAGCAGTCTCCCATCTCAGCCTCACTGGTATGTGGAATGAGACCACATAATTGTGATGTACAGTGTCTGCCTCTCCAAGGGGGAGATTAACCAGAGGGATGTTGAATTTAGGATTAAGAGGAATTTTTATGGTGGTTTGGGGGGGGGGGGGAATATTCTCTAAGGAAAACTTTCTTCTTTTGGCTGGGGACGGCAGCATGTAGAGAGAAGAAAAGGGGAGGCAGAGAAGAGAAGTCTGCAGAGTAGGGATGTTAAATGATTACCATTTAAACTGGAGGAAGGGAGATCTGGGCTCGGCTCCCTGCACACAAGTACATCCTGGCATGGCTCCGTCCACCACGTTGAACTGTTCTATAAAATGTTTAACTGGATTATTAATTAAACTATTTTACATCCCTAGTGGAGAGCCAATTAGCCTGTGTCTGTGAACACTTTAGGTCCAGAAAGCTAAGCAGGTTCAGATCTGATCAGTTTTTGTTGAGTAACTCCCGAGGGAGCCACTTGAAGTGGAGGGGTGAGCTGCACCTTCCTGTAGGTAGCTGAGCCATGCCTCTGTGTGGTTGTAGCAGTGGCATCTTTCTACAGAGGTCCTCTAAATCAGTGGTTTTCAAACTTTTTTTTTTTTTTCCCTTGGGACCCAGGTGGGGAAAAAAAAAAATCATTTATGCCTGTGGCCCATCAATTGCATCTTTGAGCAATGCATTCTAGTCTTTTGGTGGTGGCAGTTGGGGGCACCACGACCCAGAACCCGAGAGTCCACAACCCACTACTGGGTCCCGACCCGAGTCATTGTAGGACAGCTCTTACCCCAGAGCCACCGTTCACACGTGTCTATGATAACCTCAGTTCCAGCTTCCACGTACACTGTTAAATAGAAAAAGTCTCTGCTGATCCACAGCCCCAGCCTCTCTTACCTGGGCTGAGGTAGGGAGGGGAGGCTGCACTGGTCCCATTTGTATGCATGACTCTTGGAGCAGCAGCAGCAGGGCTGTGAACTGGCTGGGTCTCCAGGCAGGTGCTCTCTGCTGGAATTTGGGGGAGGAAACAGACGCCTAGGACTTGAGACGGGATTTTTATAGATATTTAGGGGAAATGGGAGGTACCTTTTTGAAAACTCCACTGGATGCCTCTCTGCATCTTGAGGCATCTATAAAAATCTGGGCCTGGGCACTCCTGGTAGGTAATGCAAACTGAGTTGAGATACGTTTGCTGTTGTGGACGGGTGAGGGTGTGAGTCCAGGCAGAGATGAGGCACTCTAGGCCAGTCTGCTGAGAAGCTGCCACCGCTGCTGAAGAGCAGTGCCAAGGAAACGTCTTCTTTTGAGGATCTCCACTCTTATTGCCTGGGGGTGCTGCGATGGGCTGTGCTTTTCCTCCCCGATCCCATCCCAGCCATCAGCACGAGTCTCTCATGTGGGCATCCTGTACAGGGAGGCACGTTGGGATGCTGCTGAAAGGAAGGAGGGTCAGAAACCTTTAAACAATTACCGTGAAGACAAGTTCCAAAATGTGTTAGTCTTTAAAAGTGTCACAAGGCTCCTCATTTGAATTACCATGAAAATGCTGTGGGCCTGGTCAGCCCTGGGCGTCGTGTCTCTGTCCTCAGTGTATTTGCTGCAGTGGCTCTCTTGATTTACATTGGGTCTTTGAAATCGAATCCTCACCTCATCTCCTAAACTGTGGCCTGCCCCTCCCCCACTGGGGTCTTTAACATTCCCCTCTCTTTCGGTGCAGGAAGGCCGATGCCGCTGTGGACATGGATGAGATGATGGCGGCTATGGTGCTGACCAGCTTGTCCTGCAGCCCTGTGGTGCAGAGCCCACCCAGCAGCGAAAGCAGCATGCCGGGTGAGTCTGACTGCAGCTGGACACGAGGCCTGAACCTGCCTGCCATTGCATTTCAGCAGCCAGCGGCTGAATTGAATTGCTTTTGTGGTGCCCCTGAATGAGGGAAGAGGGGAAAACTGCTTCCCCCCAGCAGTAAGTTTTCCCAGGTAACCAGAGACCCACCTGCAATGTGAGCGGAGACCCGTGTCTGTCTCTGTCTCTTGTCAGGGCTGACTCAAGGGGTCGGGGCACTCCAAGCCAACTTTTTGCTTTTGCACTGCTGGTCCCCAATCGCCGACTTGGCACTTGGATGCACTTGTGGGGGCAGGAGGTGTGGGGCTGGGCTGGCAGTCACGTGGTGGGGAACGGAGAGCCCAGCCCAGCCTGCCCTGCCGTCCCAGTGAGCGCAGGAAGCTGCAAGGTGAGACCCTGGGGGTTTCCATGGCAAACCGTTCCTGGGCCAAGCTTTCAGTTTTTGGTGCTGGCACTCCTAAGCTGTGGCACCCAGAGCTGCTACCACACAGGCTTGCCCCTGAAGCCGGCTCTGGTCTCTGTGCACTCTTTGATCTCCCAACACCCTCACGGTTGACGAGATCCCCCTCGCCATGAAACTCTGCTGCTGACTGGAGTCAGCCTTTGGGGTAGGGGTTGGCAAGCTGAGGCACATGTGCCAAAGGTGGCGTGCAGGCTGAGTTTGAGCAGCGCTCTGCGCGTGGATGCTCCTTCCCTCTCTCAAAGCGGGCCACAGCCAGCGCTTCTGGCTGCAAGCAGGGCTGCGTGGCGGGAGTCAGTGGCTGCTTCCCTCTTCTGACCCCAGCCCTCTCCTACGTGGGCCCAGCAGTGCCTGCCCCAGCTGCAGCCAATGTGCATGCAGGCGGGGAAATCCGCCTGGCCTTTGTGCTCCTGGGGTCCCAGCAGCAAAGGAGGACACCTAAGGCTGAGGGTGGGTTGACACGCTGCCTCCTTCCCCCAGGTACCAGACGTGGCACTTGGGAGAGCACGAGGGGAAGAGGACTTGGCACCCCTGCCCAAAAGGTTGCTGAGCCCTGCTTTGGGGTCAGGCACCTCCTGTGGGGAAAGGGAAGCTATCGTCCTGAAAATTAGTTGCTTGATCCATTCTCATCTCTCTCTTTGCTGGCCACCAGTGATGTCGTGTCTCAGCGCTTCTGTAGTATTTAAAGAGTAGACAGTGGTGACTGTCTGTCTGTCTTTCCCATCCCAGCCTGTTAATGTGTCCGGGCGGAGGGGGTGATAGAGAATATGGCTGGGAGGCATGCCCGGCTGTGTTGCTGAGGGGTGTGTTTTGCCTGCAGAAGCCCCTCGTGTAGACACGGTTATCTGAGCAGACCTGGCCATTTCCGGGGATAGTTTTGATTTTCGGGGAGCTGGAATAAACCATGGTAAAAGCACAGCTTGGCTGGTAGAAGCAGTGACTGCATCTTGAGTACTGGCTCAACATTGTAAGGTGCTGCCATTTATGTTACCAGACCTGTGCATTACCTCAGTCTCTGCCTTGTCCTCCGTCTGTCTTATGTTGGAGGGGCAAGGAAGGGATTCGGATGCTGTGGCCATTAACTCTGGATGAGAGAGCACAGACTCCAGCGAGGACTGCAAGAAGGATGGGGAAAAGGAGGAGAATCCAGCTGTGCAGAGGCCACCCTGCAGGAAAGCTGCTGTCTTGACAGGGCGGAGCAGAGTCCTGGCTAGATAGTCGCTGCTGGTGTCACCTGCCCTGCGGCGGTGCAAGCAGCCGGCTGTCGTGAGCGTGAGCGAGCGGGCAGAGCCGAGACCCCGGCTAGATCTGCGAGGCTCCTGATGTAGTTTCGCATCCCATTGGGACAACGTCTGTCGGGGACAGCTGGCCCGCAGAGGAGAGTGATCTCCCAGGTAGACAGGAACAGTCTCACGGAGATCAGAGGAGAGACCTCGAACGGGATGCTGTATTTGTGGGGAGTTGGTGCTGAGAGCGACAGGCGGTTTGTTCTTGGTGACCTTGGTTACTAAGCATGTGGGCTGTATTAGCTGGCGCTCTTTCAGGGGGGTCATTCCTAGACCTCAGGAATAGCTGTGATTTGAACCTAAAGGTCACCTGGATGCTGCCAGGCTGTGTCCGATAGGCTGAGACATCCCCCAGTCAGAGGGTTGTGGGCCGTGTTTGCTGCTATGGGTGTGTTGAGCTCTAGAGCCTCTTAGAGGACCCCAAGGCTGAGGACGGCCTTCGCACTCTGAGAGCAGCTGCCCTCAAAGCAGAGGAAGCAAGTTCTTTAAAGTGCTTCATCCTTCCTCCCTGCATCACCTTAGCCTTGCCTGTGCTCACGTCCAGCCAGCTGCTGATTGCCACTGAGGGCTGAGCGTTGGTGCCGATCGCATGGGCTGTCACATGGGTGGTGTCTGTGCATGGCTGTCGTTCAGCCTGGGTTTTCCCAACTTCATCCTCTAGCCATGGAATAACACGGATGAGGGGATTGAACCTGTGCAGGGTCTGTCATCTGTGAAGATCCTCAGCTCAGTCCGAGAGGAAGGACTTGAGCCATTTTCAAGTGTTTCCAGTCACCCTTGCGACTTCTTGGAGGCGGGAGACGTGTCCTGTGTGTTGAATGCCGCAGAGAGGTGCAGTCAGCTGGCTGGCTAGAGTTCCCTTGGCGGGAACGGGCAGAGGCCATCTGCCAGGTGCTCTGTCTGCCCTGTGCCCTGACCCTTCCCGGATACTGACAGCGGGTAGGCCCAAGTCTAACCAACAGGCCGATTCCCAGCTCCTTAGACAAGTCACACAAACCTCTGTCCATTGCTTTCCAGATCTGTGAAAAGTGGTCTGGGGCTGAAAGGCATTTTATTCTAGAAGCCAGTTTAATACTTAGTGCTTCTCTTTAAAATATCCTACTTGGTTTGTCCCCCCCGCTATCAAAAAAATATTTTCTTTATTCCCTTCCCTACTTCAGGGGAACATGCAGGATCTGGTTCTGGCCTCACTCGTGCTGGCGTCAATCAGGAATATGTGATGTCAAGGGCACTGGGCTTACAGGGCTTGATCCCTGAGTCCCAGCATGCCAAGCCTTGGATCTTTTACCAGCTTAGCGGCACTTCTGTGAGATGTCCAAATCCACTTATCGTAAGGGACACCTCCATGCTGCTGAACTGTCCCATCATGTCTGGAGCAGCAGCAGAGAGTATACAGGGATCTCCGAAAGAGGGACCTTTACTAGGCTTTTGATGCAGATCCCCAGGAAGGCAGGTCTGGGTCTCGTGAGCAGGAGGAAGGTGTAATGTGATATACTGAATTCCTCCAGGAAAGCTGGAGTGATGAGTGCTGGGATCCCCTCCCTTAACTGGAAGAAAGCTGTTCAGGCTGGCCCAATTCCTGTTTGTTTGGAATTGTTTGCTCTAATTATTTGGCCTAACAGGTTGGGATGAACCAATTAAGAATTGCGGGGAAGGGAAACTTGCTTTGGAGAGCCGGCTGTTCAGAAGCCCTGGGGCTCAGTGTGCTTTGGACAGCTGCTTTAATGCAGGTCTTCCTGAACAGCTGGCTGGGCCGGGGGGCCACACACATTCCTCGAAAGAGGAGAGCGTAACCCTGCCCTCAGCTGCCGTGTACGCTACCTCGGCAAGACCTATTCTGAGAGCTGCGGGCATGTGGGTACCGAGTGGCTGGCCTCTTTTTTTAGCAGGGAGTCCATTCCCATGGAGTCAGGCAGTTCTAGGTGGTTTAAAAATAGGCGTCTGCAGCTGTGGGAAATGTGCACGTCTCACTGCTGGCTCACTCTCTGCATGTGGGCTTGGCTGGAGCTACCAGGAGACAAGCCCTTGAGGGGCCAGGCCTTTGAGTCTGTGCCACAGCCCTGCCCAGAAAGACTGGAAACGGAAATCAGATTAAAGCAGAATAAATGAGCTTGCATTCTGCCTGTCCGTCACTGAATGCACAGCTAAGCTCTTCCATGCAGGGCTGTCATGCCAGTGTAATGTGGAGAGCAACTGTGCTGTTACATAGCCCAGCAACAGAGGTTCCCTGAACTAAAAAAGATGCTGCAAAAATCTGTATGATGGGCCTTCCATGCCATCTGGGGAAAAATTTTGTCTCCAAGTTGATCGAGCCTTTTGATTCAGGGGGAGTAAATCTCCATGCCAGACGGATTCCCAGTCGTGGCTGAGCCTGTGATGATGAGAGAGAGAGAGAGGCTTTATCGTGGTATTTCAGCCCTTCTTTCGCTATCTGGGGAAGATGCGGTAGCTGCAGAACTGTTGGAGGAGGAGAAGGATTCTCTGTTCTTCTTTGCCATTTTTGAGCCAGGACTCTCTTACAGTGATGGCCGAATGACTCCTGGCAGGTAGGGAGCATTAACGGTGTTTTATGGAAGAGAAACAAAGGCAGAGAGTGAGGCTGGGCCATGCAGTGATTCATTGAGAGAGCTGAGTACAGAATCCAGGGCTCCTGGTTCCCAGCCCAGTGCACTGGGCAGAAGGTGAATGGTTTTTGATCCTCGGGCTTGTGGTTTAAGTTCTGGGCCAAAGGTTTCTCTTCCGATTGCATCCGTACTACCCTTCATGCAGACGTAACCCGGGAAGTGTGTGGTGTGTGTCTCCGTGGGGCCTGATCCATGGAATCTGAGCTTTACAGGGCCTGGTGCTTGGTCCAGCTCTAACAAGAGATGTTTGTAGCCGTGTAAGTCTGTGATTCAATCCTGGGCATTGATCAAGATGGAACCAGTTGAACATACAGACTGGAGAGGGATTGGAAGCTGGGGACAGAGCTACAGCATCCTATAAACAGGAGCCACGATTGTGCCTCTTGGGTCTAATGTCCGTTCCTTTCTCCCTTTCCCCTGGCTCAGCGTCCCAGGTAGCCTGCGACTCGTGGAAGGAGAGTGGTGACGTGTCGGACAGCGGCAGCAGCACCACCAGCGGACACTGGAGTGGCGGCAGCGACATCTCCACTTTGTCACCCCCGCATCCTGAAGGCAGCCCCAAGTGCTTGAACGAGGCTTTGAGCTCCCCTCAGGCCGACGATGGTTTTGAGACAGACTCAGATCCCTTTCTCCTTGATGAGCCTGCCCCAAGAAAGCGAAAGGTACCAAGGGCCGGAGGGACGGGTGGAACTTGGCCGTGAGGGGCAGGGTTGTTGGATTTTGCTGTAATGTTCAGTTTTGGGATCCACCTGCCCAATGAAACTGACAGTGTTCTTAAGTTTCACGCTCTCTGAGCTGGCAGGAGAGGCCAGAACCAAAGTGTCTTTTTAGTAATTCTTGGCAAGCTTCACCTTGAGGTCCCAGAGCAGAAAGGGAGCTGGCTGATGGGAGAAGGAAGAGACCCCAGGGATACAAAGGGTGGTGGGGAGGAAAAGACAGTAGCTGAAGGGTTCAGACCCTGCTGGTGACTCTGGAGTGCTCCTTGCTCCCAATTTGTTCCTGTCCTTTCGTTCTCAGCATTTCCCATTCTGCCTCACATGAACAGCCGGATTAGGGACCAGGGGCTGGTCAGGGGAGTGCACTGTTTCATGCAGTGAACTGCTCCTGTTCTCAGTTCCCACCTCTGTCCACATGTGCCAGATGGAACAGAGCTGACTGATCATCAAACAGGCTGGGGAGGAGAAATGTAGGGGCAAATAGCTTTGATATCAACTTCAGGGCAAGAGGAGGAGGAGTGGAGAAGGCAAAATGAGCAAAGAACTAAAGCCAGAGACGCCTGAAGACTTCCTTGTCTGTTTGGAAAGTAGGCATCTGTGTGGACCTTGGCAGGACCCAGGAATGCATGAGGGGTAGGGCGGGGTGGGATGAAACTACAGCATCGTGGAGTTTTTTTTTTTTCAGGGATCCCAAATCTCAGTTCCCTGGTGCTGTTTCCGTCTCCTGACTTGGACTGGGGAGTAACCTCTGTGTCTTTTCCCTAGAACTCTGTGAAGGTGATGTACAAGTGCCTGTGGCCAAACTGTGGTAAAGTCCTGCGCTCCATTGTCGGTATCAAGCGTCACGTCAAGACCCAGCACCTTGGGTAAGGCCTTGAACAGTGCCTAAGCTAGTGATTCCCAACTTTTTCTCTGCCATGGCACACCTTGAGACCTTAAATGATTTTGAGGCACACCACCATAGAGTCCCCACGTGAACTCATGAATATTCATGAACCAATCCAGAGCTCTGAGAAGTTTTCCAAAAATCTCCGTGGCGCTCCTGCTTGGGACTGACAGCACACCTGTGTGCCATGGCGCACTGGTTGGGGAAACACTGGCCCTAACCTACAGGACCCCAGTTGGGTTAAGGTGGGGTGGGGAGTAGAAGGGAGAAGGAATTTCACAGGCTCATGGAGTTAGATGCAGAAAAGATTTGGCAGGTGGTTGAAATCATCCCTTGACAAGACAGGTGTTGCCTCCTCAACTGGGAGGTTATTGGGTGTTGGTGAGCAGTCTGTGGCGTGAGGCCAGGGGCTGAAGGGGCTATGGAGAAAGAATGAACTTCCCCCTCTCCTTGAAGAGGCGTTCCTGTGGGGTAGGGCCAAGGTACTGACATGGCTCGGTGGGTGGCCAGAGTACCTGTCACCAGCACTTAGGGCAGAGGCCAAAAAATTTGTGGCTGAACCTGCTCCCTGGGTTAACAGCAAAGGCAGGAAACTCCATTAGCTAGAGAACCACTGCTGGTCCAGAGGGCTGGTGGCTGCTGTAACTTGCTCTTCTTTCAGCCCTTTGTCTTTTGGATGCCACCTGGAGGGGCCCAGGATGGAAATCTGGCTAGGATCAGGTAGCTCGGGATTTGGCTGCCCACCCCACACCCCTGCCTTCTGTGCTTTACTCCATCCTTCCCCATCTTTCTCCATGTCCATCTTCATTCTGTGAATTCATCCCCTGCTGCCCTCCACTCCCGCCTGTGCCCAAGGTAGATTGGCCAGCCAGTGGTTTGCTTGTATACTGCATTCTTTTTCTCCAGCCTCTTTCCAGCTTGTTTTTTTTAGAGCATAAGCCCTCGGGACAGGAACTGTCTCATGTAGCCGGCACCTTCTCCAACACCAGGGAACAAATAGGGATCTTGAATCAGACCTAAAATGAGGCGGCTCGGCAGCCTGAGCTAAGGGTTGAGGTGGAAGCGAGGGTGTCAGGCAGGGACACAAAACCAACACGGAGCAGTGAGTTATGGCTGTACAGCACCTGGCGCAGCAGGGCCCCTGCTTCTGTTTAGAGCCTTTGGGTGCAGCTGAAATACAAACAAACCATGACAGAGGCTGAGAGGAGATGGGATGTCTGTCTTCAGGGCTTAGTAAGGCTTGCTTGTCTCCACTTCCAGGGTAGCCTGGATCGATAGACATTCAAATGGGATATTTTGTTCAGCTCATCCAAGGCCTGTTTCTGGTGTGGTGGGGCCCCCTAGTGGAGATTCAGATTGGGTCTCCAAGCGCTGCAAAGGCCATAAAAACAAGGAGTCGTGTGGCATTTTGAGACTAACAGATTTATTTTTTGCATGAGCTTTCGTGGGAGAAAATCCCACTTCGAAGCATCTGACAAAGTGGGATTTTCTCCCGCGAAAGCTCATGCGAAAAATAAATCTGTTAGTCTTAAAGTGCCACACGATTCCTTGTTTTTTTTGCTGGACTAAACTAACATGGCTATCCCTTTGGAAATTCATAAAAACAAGGTGGAACATGAGTGGAGCTATATAGTTCTCTCTGCCTGTCAAGGGCCCAGAGTAAAGGATAGTCACTGAATTGTGTCTCTAGCCAGGGAGCCCCTTGCTACCCCATTCGACAGATGCAGGCCTGAGCTGCAAGGCATGACACTTCTGAATTTGTACAGAGACTGGGGCAGTGTGAAAAGAGGCTTTTATCATACAAGAACAGGACTTTACAAACCACAGCTTTGTTAATTTCTTGGGGGGGATCCAGCCTCAAGTGGAAATTAGTTTTGGGTTAATTTTTGTGTTCCATGGTCTCCCTGCTGTGCTGTGCTGTTCAAGTTATCACAGAAACTGGGTCTGAGCTCTGGACTGGAGCCATGAACTCCAGGGTTCAAAACCCAGCTTTGCTATTAGTTCTCCCCAGGGCTGTGGACAGGTTAGTCTGGCTTTCCCCCATGCCTCAGTTTCCCCAAAATGAGGATAATACCTTCCCACCTTGTTGGTCTGTTGTGGTGTTGTCCATTCTGAAAACTGTGCCTGCCACTTAGGGCTAGCACCAACGTGGTTTTACAGTCTCACGTTTTCCTAGTCTGTAAAATGGTTGACTTGTTGGTTTGGTCCCTCCCCGTCTTGTTTCCTTGTGAAAACTCCAGACACACTGGAGGAAACTGACTGACTGTACAGAGGACTTGGGGGAACTTACAAGGAACAAAATAAATGTGCTGGAAAAATAGAGAGAACTTTGTTTTCTAATCTCTTTCTGTCACTCATTGGGGTTTCATGTGCAATAAGAGTAGATAAAATTAGCAGGCAGTGAGAATTTGAAGCTGATGTTCATTTACCTTAATAGTTCCAGTCCATTTGAAGATGTAAAGCAGCTTGTCATAAAAGTACTTAGTCCTGGTGCAGTGACTGCAGGCAAAGGAAGCTTTAGGGTACGTCTGGACGGCATTGGACTCCTCAGAAGCAAGCTTCACAGCCCAGATTAACAAAAGAGCTGTGTAGACGCCACTCTTGTGGCTTCAGCCTCGGTCACAATTTCAAAGCGATGTCTACACAGCTCTTTTTACAGCTCTAACTCAAGTGTGCCGCCCAGGTCTGGGACACTTGCTCCTGCCAGGTGTAAAATGCTGTGCGGATGTGCCCTTAGAGTGTAAAGGTTTGCTTGGCATATTTTATACTGTTTGAGGTTTGTGACACCACACAGACAAGGCTGAGCAAAGGAACTGAAGTAGCTGAAGCTTTGTGAGGCCGGGAAGGGGCAAAGGAAAACTATGGTGGCAGGAGATGTTACACTGTAGGAATGGGGTCACATCCTGGCACCTAATACAGATCTGACTGAAAGAGGGTGTTCTTACTTCTCGTGCTTATTAACTCCTATCTATTACACTTTCAAACCACCGCAGAGATGGTGCAGACTCTGACCAGCGGAAGAGGGAGGAAGATTTCTACTACACTGAGGTGCAGGTGAAAGAAGAAGCTGCTGCTGAATCTGCCACCAGCCCCACCTTTGGGTCCTCTCCTGTTGTCATCCAGCAGGCCATAGCCAAGCCGGAGGCTTTGACTTTGGATCAGGCAACCTTGGAGTCTCACCTGCCAAACAGTGCCCTCAGCCAGTCAGCCCCTAGTTCCTTCTGGCATATCCAGGCAGACCATGCCTATCAGGTATGTTGGCGACTTGCAGAAACAGTGATCTAGGAGCGTCTGACTTGCTCATTCTTGGGGCATTTGTTTTTACACCTGGTGATCAGGCTCAGAAACCAGCTGGTTACTTACAGAATCTTTTACTGCTTCAGACTGTTAGTCCATCAAGTTCAGTACCAGCCTCTGGCAGCAACTGGTGCCTGAGGAATCGGAGAAAGTAACACATCTAGCAGATTCTCTATGTGGACCCAGCAGTTGATCAGCTAATGGTCTAATTCACGTTGTTTTGGCTTGGACAGCTATGAAAGTTAAAGATCTGGTTCTGTTTTAAAATCCAGCTGCGGTATTTGGCTGCAGCTCCTGCTGCAGTGAGTTCCACAGATTGGGTTTAGGTGACGTAAAGTGTTGTGATTTGCTGGTTCCAAACTTACTGTCTCTTAGTTTTGATGCAGCGTTTTTGCAGCTGTGTTGTCCTCCTACCTGCTGGGTGGTCCTCCATAATCATGGCACTTCTGACTTGTAAATCTTCCTTTAAATGAACAGTGGATTTCCTTTTTCTACCCTGTGTAACACAGTTGTTTTCTTTTTATGGGAACTCTAGCGTCCAGAAACCCTGTAATTACCCAGCTTGTTGGTATGTGGCAAATAAAACGCAAGCAGGAATGTAACTGCACTGGATCCTTGCGTGTCTTAAGTAGTAGGAGTCACGAGTTCAAATGCCTGAGACATATGGGGATCTGGTGTGCAACTGTGTCACTTGTGGTTCCTCCTGATGCTAGAAGTGCTAGGCCTTCTCTGCACACACAAATTGTACTTCTTTAACTGTGCCAGTTTAGTTAGAGACAAGACTCTCCTGTCATAGAAGTTGTTATTGCTGGTACAGGTATCTTTAGGTTGGTTCAGTTTATTCCTACGTTGGACGGGAATTAATCTCTACTGGTGTAAGGCACCAGGTTGCATGTTAGGGCTTGTACCAGTGTAACCACTATTCAGCCTACTAATATTAGTGCAAAACTGTATAGCCCCCTCCTTACAGCCCAGGACATCATTGTGTTGCCCAGGGGACAGCTGCTGTAGCTAAAGAAGTGTCAAGTTTTCCATGAACAAATTATTTATCACATGAGCTTGAAAGTGTCTGACGAAGTGGGATTTTTCTCCCACAGAAGTTCATGCGATTGATAAATTTATTAGTCTTTTTAAGTGCCACACGACTCCTTGTTTGTTTAGCTGAACTAGACTAACAAAGCTACCCCTTTGGAAATTTTCCATTGTAGCCTCTTGTCTGTAGTCATTTTCAGGCGTCGTATTCTGCCTGAAGGTGAAGGGGTTTGGGTTTTGGTATGGAAAGTTTTTGATTTTAAAAAAAATTCCTGCTTTTTGGAGTGGGAGAAATGGGGGGCGGGGGGTGAGGCAGGGATTCCTGTAACATTTTTCTGACTAGTCCCCTGGCTCAGTCAGCTGGTGGTTTAAACTGAACTTTGCAGAACTACCTTGAAGAAATCCACTTTAGGGAGAAAAGCATCTAAGTGCCGTGGTGAATCTCAGGCTTAGCTGGAAGGAAAGCTGCCTAAAGTGAAGGTGCTAAACTGGGACTTGGTAGGTCAGGGTTTAATTCCAGGCTCTGCCACAGAGTCTCTGTGCCTTTGGGCAAGTCACTCGAGCACAATTTTCAAAAGTGACTTGGGAGTCTAACTTCTGTTGACGTTCAGAGTCGCAGTTTGCTGTAAAAATGGGACTGATGCTTCTAAACCACTTTTTGGAAATTTCACCCTTAATCTTGGGTTCCTCATCTGTCCCAGGAGGAGCATGTTTCCTCCCCGTTTGTCTTGTCTCTTTAGCTCCTGTCTTCAGGGCTGGGGCTGCTTCTGGCTGTGTATGTATGTATGGGGCTGCAGTGAGGCCTTGATCTTGGCTGGGGTGTCTAGGTGCTGTCGTGATACAAATAAATAATCTCAAGGAAGGATGCTGCATGCACATGGTTGCTGAGGCTGCATGCTAAGAAGTGAACTGAAGGACGGGACAATGGGATTCTGTAGCAGGCAGCAGCTGTGCTACGTGTCTGCCTGGTGAAGCTCTGACGGCTGGCATCCCTCAGCTCCTAGGGCTGGTGGGTCAGGTGCCCTTATCAGCAGACCTCATAAGTAGAGCCCTGCAGATCCACAGATATCCGCATTACATCCACGCCCGCGGATACAACATGGATATCCGCAGATCATTTATTGTGGATACAGATTAGATATGGATCCACATATTTTTATCTGCACAGAGCTAGAGCCCTGTAGATATGCAGATATCCGCATTATATCCGCATCCGCGGATACAACACGGATATCCATGGACCATTTCTTGCGGATGCAGTTCAGATACGGATCCATGTATTTGTATCCGTGCAGGGCTCTACTCATAAGAGGCCCAGAGCGGTTTGTTTTGGTGAGACCTGGTGAAATAAGTTCCAGGTTCAGGAACAGGCCTACCAAACGTCCTTTAAAAAACCCATTAAGGGAACATGCTGGCTGCATGGTCAGGTGTGCCCAAGTCAGGGAGGAGGAGTAGTGAGGCCCAGGCATTAAGATAGTGGTTCCCATCCACACAGATGTAATTTTTACAGCCCTCAAGAGCCACTGGTCTCCACCAGCAGCACCCCGAAAAGCCGCTAGGCGGAATGGAAACCACATGCATCCTGTAGCCCCGTGTGTGTTACCAGCATCTCTGGGGGGTGCTTCTCTTCTGCAGCCGGGGATGAGAGATCAGTGCCCCCCTCCCTCTGGCTCCAGCAGGACCCCAGCACCTAGGGACCCCGGCGGAGCACATTGCTGGAGCTGAGAGGGGAGTGCTGATCTCCCATCCTCTTGGCTGCTGCAAGGAGCCTGACCTGTCTCGTAGTCCCATGGAAACACGCTCCGCCTGGGTCCGTAGGCAGCCTGCAGGAGGGGAGTGGTGGGTTGCTTTGAAAGAACCTGTGGGCTGAGTTAAGGTGTTTGGCCAGTTCACCCAGTGAGCCCTGGGCCTTCTGTCCATAATTTCGTGACACAGCGGCTGTCGGGTTCACATTACACCGCTAATCTTTCCTCCCCTTTCCTTCTGCAGGCCTTGTCATCCATTCAGATCCCAGTGTCACCACACATATTTACCAGCATCAGCTGGGCTGCTGCCACCTCCACCATCCCATCTCTCTCCCCGGTGAGTCCTGCTTGCTTGGCTCTGTGTCTTTACCCGGTGAATTGCAGAGCACCTTTGAAAGGATGACTGGGCAGGGGATGAAGAGAGTGGGAGTTAGCCTCCGTCACTCCCTGAAGTGAATGTGCTGCCCGAGGTGAGATCTGTGCCTTGCCACCTGGTCAGAGGATAGGACAGCGCAGTGGGGTGGACTGAGCTGTGCAGGAATTTACTTGTTCTTTGTGCTGCTTTATGCACCCAGCAAACCAGCCTCCATAGGCTGTCCGGTATGGTTGCCCGACTAGATGTGTCTGTCAGGACAGACCCCAATAGCAGAGAGTCTGGTATGCATGGTGACGGTCTGGAACTGATTTTCGTGCACAGGTTCGAAGCAGATCACTGAGCTTCAGTGAACACCAGCCGCCGGCACCAATGCTGAAGTCCCACCTGATCGTCGCGTCTCCTCCCAGGGCTCCCAGCGGCACCAGGTAAGAGTTTGCAGAGAAGAACAGGGTGGGGACCAGGCTGCCCTGATACTGTTGGAGAAAAATCAGAATTATAGACGGTTAGGGTTGGAAGGGACTTCAGGAGGTGACTTGTCCAGCCTCCTGCTCAAAGCAGAACTAACTGCAACTAAATCATTCTGCCCAGGGCTTTGTCAAACCAGGCCTTCAAAACCTCTTAGGATGGAAGTTCCCTAAGTAACCATTTGAGTGCTTCACAACCCCCCTAGGGAAAAAGTTTTTTCTTGTATCCAACCTAGATCTCCCCAGCTTCTACCTGAGACCACTGCTTCTGGCTCTCACCTGCCACCACTGAGAAATAGTGTTGAGCTCAGGAAGTAATGAGCTGGTACCATATCTTGCACAAGGACAGCTGAGTTTGGCTACATCATTGCGGGGGGAGTAGGATGTTACTGCTAGTTGGGTTGTACTAATTTAAAAGGTCTGTATGGGCCCCCAAAGTGGAACGTGTTAACATGACCTGTCACTATCCAACATTAGAGCATTAAACAAAGTTCGGGGCTGAGAGTGAGTGTAGCCTACTTAGTACAGGGCAAACACACCATTAAACAACCTTTTACTAAAGATACACTAGAAAAAGGAAAGCAGTTCACGTATTTGGAATGTAAATGTGTTTAGTGAGGCTTTAATTTTAACAACTGCCCTGGTTGCCTTTATCTGAAGAAAGCTTTTAGGTGGAAACTCCTGTTGTTTGACAGTCTTCTAGGAGGTATGAGAGGTGGACGCAACTGTCCTCTTTGGAGAAATATTGAAGTGAATACCGGAAAGCCTTGCTTCTCTTTCTGTTGTACAACAGACTGTGTGATCCTGAGTAAATCGCTTGCCCTCTCCAAGCCTCAGTTTCCCTATCTTCTGAATGGGGCTAGTAATATTTTCCCAAGAACGTGGTGAGGCTAAGCTGTTTGGGGTAGTGGCTGTCTCTTTGGTCTGTCTTTGTGCAGAACCTTCCATAGCTGGGTCCAGTCCAATGGCTGCTTGTGGTATCACAAAAATGTCTTCAGAGGTTTGGTATCCCCAGTGAGAAAATGCTGTGCAGGGCCAATTATTATTGTTTCAGCTCTGCCTTGACCTAGAGCTCTGGTTTGGTCTCCTACCAAGTTTCCTCCTCTCTCCTCCGTCCTGCAAAGGTGACTCCTGTATTTCCTGAGCCTCCCCCATGCAACCCCCGTGTGGGGTATCCTGCTAGTTCATGTTAGCCAGGCCATCACCCTCTCCTTGGTCAGAAGGCTGCCTTTGAATTCCCTGGCCCACCTGGCTCACAAGAAGTGGGAATTAAACAAGGAAGAATGATACGCAATGATGTGTCCAGGTGTTCACGTGTCCGGTTTGAGTCACCAGATCTCAAAGGTGGGGAAGCAGCCCTAGCCTTTGAGGCTGTTTTCCTGCCTTTAAGATCCAGGAGTGGGGCTGGCCACTGATCTGGCAGGCAGGGGAGCGCTGCAGAACAGCTCTCGGGGGGGCTGCCCTGTGGGTTGCCAATCAGTCGGTTGTTCTGTGGGGCTCCCCTGTACACCAGTCAGCTGTTGGGCAGCTGGCTGGAGAGGTTTGGGGGCCCCAGAGCTGTGGGTGCAAATGATTCAAGTGATTGCAGATCAGATGTGGATCCACATCTGTGTGTCCACGCAGAGTTCTTTTCATCATCATCTCTTGTGGCACTTTTGCCTTGGCTTAAGTCTCATCAGACCCTCGTTGTTTGGGCCTTCTGCCTGCTCAGGTCTCTTCAACCCACCCCCTTTGCCTTGAATGAGACCTTAACAGAGAAGTCCAGATGCACCTGCTGCACATCCTGGTGATAGGTCGGTGCTGTCATGTTTGGTAACTCTACAGGGGGTAGAGGTCTACACTTGTGTCCCCTGGTTGGGTTTGTGCCTGGCAGGGAAATTATTCCAGGTTCCCATGAAAGTCCCACAACCCCAGGAAGGCTTCACCCAGGAGATCAAATGCATTCATGCTTATTTCAGGATTACCCTGAAAGGGGTCTTTCTCATCTAAGCCTTCCCTATTTGAAAAGCTGCGTGAGACTCTCCTGTGGTGGCATCAGTTTCTCCCACCCTCATCCCATCCCAGAAGGTTGCAGTTGCTCAGCTGTCCCTAATTGCGGAGTCAGTTGCTCTCCTCTGCCCCCTTCCATCTTGGTCCTGTTTTAAGAAGAGCAGTGACATCCTTGCTGCAAGCCCCAGCCATGGCATGGAGCCATCTCTGGCTCTAAATACATAAACTTCAGCTGTAGTGTACCTGGGGCTTCAGATTTCTGGAGTTTTGTAGCCTTCAGGAGAAGCCATCAGATCTTCCTATCCTGCTAATTTTCTTGAGGCCCAAAGCAGGTAGTTTCTCTGGTGCTTTGTGACTCTTCAGAATGAAATCTGATGGTGTTACGTATTTGAATTATTTGTCCCAAGTAAGATCAGCCAAGACACCCTTTTAGTAGGCAGTGCACATAGTACACGTGGTAAGAGGCAGTCCCCAGCCCAGAGAGCTTATGATTTAAATAGACAAGAGAAGTAAATAATGGTGAGAGAAAGGAAATGTTTTTTTGCCCCCATTTCTAAAACTTACAACACAGATAAAGTGATTTGCTGTGGATCAGACGTGGAGTCTGTTGCACTCCAGACTAATGCCTTAACAATGAGACCAACCTTCCTCTGTATCTGAATTCTAATAGGGTGCTGCAGATGTGACTTAATTTTTGGTGGAAAGCAATCCGGAGTGAAAGAAACTTCGTTGGCTTAAATTTCAGTTTGCCCCGGGGCTTCCTCAGGATGGATGCAGTTGTCTGGTCTGTACCCAAAAGTTAGGTCCACCCAGCTGTGTGGCTTGTGAGCATGAAAAACCCATGTTCTGGAGCAATAGACTTAAATTGGCCTCATCCTTGGCGTAAATGGTTCTGGATTGACAGAAGAAGTCGTGCGTTGACCCAGCTACCATCTCTCGGGAAGAAGGGTGCCCAGTCTAATGAGAGAGCCACTCCCATCAGCATGTGTGGTGTCTGCTGGGCTGTAACTGAAGGGTTATAGCCTCTGTTTCAAGTGTAGGACACCTAGAAGCTGCCACATAGGGAAGAGATGATCCAATGCAGTGGTTTTCAGACTTAGGGTCAGGACCCCATACTGGGTCACGGCACCCTGTGCTGTTGTCGCCGAAAGACTGGAATGCATTGCTCAAAGATGTAACTGCTGGTTCACGGGCATAAATTCTTTTTTTTTCAACTGAGTCCTGAGGAAAAAAGTTTGAAAACCACTGATAGAATGGGTCCAGACCATCTCTGCCATTGCAGGGTGGCTCTCTACTGTGTACGTCCAATGTTTTATTCACACTGGGGCTTCCTCCTCAGTTTAGCTAAACTGTACACTGTGTCATAAATGCTCTTTTCTGTTCTGAGCTTTTCATCCCTAATAACCGTGTTCCCATCTTGGGGTGTGTTTTTTGTTACTCTGCAGAAAAGTCCGTGGCGAAGCCAAGAAATGCCGTAAAGTGTATGGAATTGAGCACCGAGACCAGTGGTGCACGGCCTGCAGATGGAAAAAGGCCTGCCAGCGATTTCTGGACTGAGCTCATGAACGATTCAGGAGTATGGAATCTCTTTCTCTCTCTCTCTCAGCCAACAGCTCCCAAATTTGGTTATTGCTGCAACCAGGGCACAGCAAACTTGGAGGTCTCTCCTGCAGCTTCAGCAGAGCGCAAGAGCTGCGTGTAAATTCCAAGTTCTGTATGTTGTATGTCTGCTGGATTTATTAATTTTTTTACACTTTCTGTGGGGTTTCTACAATTTTTTTTTAAAGCAAACTCTCCCATTTTATGATAAGAATAAGCAAGGGAAGAAAGAAAGCTGGTTGCTTGCTATTCACAAGGGACTTCTTGTTTGCTGGTCCAGGGACCAAAGAACCTTTTTCTGATCTCCCAGCTCAGTGGTAAAGTGCATTGAACTTTCAGGTCAGTAGCTGGGTTAAGGAGATGAGGTTCATCTTGCCTTGTTACTTGAGTGGCTAGGAGAGTCTGGTGTTTGTTTTTTAAAGGGACACTGTGTTAGAATAACAATCAGAGCTTAAAAAAAGAAAGTGATGTTCATGTGTTACTGGTAACACCTTAAATTATCGGAATGAGAGGAATTTGAAGTTCTTTCCTTTTGGTTCTTACCAGTGATGGCATGTTTACTTTTTACACCTCTCATCTCAGACAGTAAAGGTGAGCCACTGTCTCTCTCATCAGTTTCATTTCCTGGTTTTCATGTGTGGCTGCATCAGGAATGTTGAATTCCTAAAATAGTATTTGGGGTTATGTATATTTTTAAATGTTAATCAAAAAAGATTGGAAATTTTCAAACAACTTTTTTTTTGTTGTTGTTTCTTGTATCATCAAAGCCATTTATTGCTATGAAAAACAAAATTTTGGGCCTTGCAGTGTCTCTTTAAACTACAGGGAATGGGTTTTTATTCTGAAACCTTATGTGGCTTCACGCAAGGTCAGCAGGATCAATGTTGTTAAGCTAGAAGAAGTGGGAAGGATGGACATGTAAAAAAGTTAAACCCCGATTCAGCAAAGTGCTTGAGTACTTATTTATGAAATCAGTGAGATGAAAGTACCTGATAAATGAGATGGGATTTATTGAATGCTTAAAGATAAACATGTGCTTATGTCATTTGCTGAATCAGTGTTATAGACATGTTATGAAATCCCAAATTGTGAAAGATGTCTGAACCCAGCTTTCTAACTTTCATTTTTTTAAATTCATACTCTTTCTTTATATGATTCAGACGTATCTGGTTTTAATTCATCCACATGATCTGTCACCGTGTATAGTTTCTATTCCCCTGGGGTGAGGCTTTGTCCATGTTTGCCTGATTCTCACTTACTGTGGTGTAATTTCAGTGGACTTACTCCTGTGCAAATCAGGTTTAAATAAGAGAAGAATCAAGCCTCAGGAGTCTTTCTGGAAGTGGGTGACGATGCTGGGGGAGCTAGAGGGAAAAGGCAAAGGTTCCAGAAGCCCCTGGGAGTTTGGAGAAGAGCACCGTTTAACTCACAACAAGCAGCTAGGTCCAGTTTATTGTTTTTGGTCTCCTGATGGATTCGCCAACCATAGGAAGTGTCCAGTCTACTGAGCCAAGAAAAAGCTAAGTGCAATCCAGTCACAATACCAGCACACACAGCAGAATCAATCCCAGGGCACCGTGAGCTGTCCCATCTGTGGGACGTGACCAGGATGCTCACGTCCGTGTGTCCAGCCACCTCACGGTGTGGCCTTGGAGCTGTAAGTCTTGTGCTATACATCACCGTTTTGTGTCTTGGGGAGTCAGTGGTGTTTCCATCACTGAACCCAGTATGTGATGGTAGCAGTGAGGGCTGACTGGGGCACTGCTTCCAGGGGGTGCCAGTTCGATCCAGGTGGACGCCGGGGGAGTCAGCCGAACCCCTCTGACACGATCACTGAGAAGCGATGCTTTCTCTTAGCGGGGCAAGGAATGCCCCAGTCACTAAAGCCATTCAAGTGTGTACGCTCTGTTTGTGCAGAGAATCCTGGTGCTGTGGAGTCTGTTTTGTTTGCAGATACAAAACGGCAGCTATACACAGGCCATGTAGTCCATGGTGTGCAAAACTCAGCAGTGAGAGTTGGGGGTTTTGTATTAATGGGAGTGGGTGGGGTGGGTTGTTGGACTTTTTGCTGCGTTTTTGATAATCACAGCTCATAGACTGCTGCAGACTTTAATCCAAAGGCCGGTGGCTAAGGCATAAAGAAGCCTGGTGTATTTTTAAGGACCATATGATTAACTATGCTTCTTTGTTTAAAAAAAAAAAATCATGTGACCAGGAGGGTATTAATTCCTCCTGGATCGGCGTGAGCCCTGTTGTCAAAGGGGCAAGTGGGGCAATCAAAGGGGGCTATAAATGGGGTGCTTGTTGGGTTTTTGGTAATTTTGTACATATATACAGAATATTGTTTTAGAACCCAGCTTTCTGCTCACTGTTAAACTGGTGGATGCCAAATTGACCTATGGGAAGGTGAAACAAAGTGATTGTCTCCCCGCTTGGTTGGTTTTTGGTTTTAATGCTGTGCTTCTCCAGTGTGGCCTGAGCCAATGGGATCAGCTGGGTCTGATTCAGTCAGGTCAGGCTCTGCAGCTGCATCCTTGTGGGCCTGATGAAAAGCCCATTGACGATGATGGCAGCCTCTCAGTTGCCATCAGTGAGCTTTGGATCAGGCCCTTTGTGAAGGAGGGAATCCATAAGAGGCCCTTGAACCCTTGCATCTTTCTCCTCTGGCTCTTACTCTGCTCTAGCCATGAAGGGCTAGTAATCTGAGATCCATGGACTAAATCTAATGTGAGAAATGTGGATTTATGAAAGCAGACAAGTTGCAGAGCCATGTTATATTGGTGACCTTTAAAGGAAAACTGCAGTGATTTATAGCAGGGATTAAAATATCTGCTCCCCACCCCGGCTTAATATTTTACTGAATGCAGGAATGAATTTTCAAAAGATTTCAGATACACTGGTGGTTGTCTTAGAATCACCATTCACAAAAATGGGTTGATGATGTCAGTTGTCATCACCACTTTGTTTTCATAGTGCAGAATTGTGCTGCTCAGAGGCCAGAGAAATACTGAGCTTTGGTAGGAAATAGATGGAAATCGGGGAGTTCTGATGTATGTTGTGTGTATTGTATTTCAGACACTGGAGGCAGGGGGCTAATCTTGGGGTGCTTGCATGAGTATTGTGAGGGGTATCAAAACACAGTGCAGGACTCCAGACCTAGTTCCTAAATACACTGATTAAACTATCTTTTGGGTTACACTGCAGTTTTCCTTTAAGGCTGGCAGCTGTGTCCTTTTCACTCCACTGATAAAATTATGAAAGAAAACCTCATCAGCCCATGTGAATTCTTGATGTAGGATGCTGCATATTTGCATGCAAGGGCTACTGTGTTTCTTGTTTTTTTGTTTTACACTCTCGTTATAGGAGGATAAAACTCACTAGATCCATTTCCTGATGTTCAGATGGAAAGCTGCTTTTTTTTTGTGGCCACAAAAGGTTCACATTTGGATTTTATTAGTTCTTTGTTCCTGGTTTGGGAAGCAGAGAAATGCCTCATTCCTTATTCCTCACCCTGCCGTTTAAAGTATTCATCGCCCCCATTACCGTAGTATTTTGAGGCCTTCAGAGTCTTTAATGCATCTAATGAAGTGGGTTGGAGCCCATGAAAGCTAATACCTGAAGAAATTTCTTCGTCTTCAGGGTGCCACAGGACTCGTGTTGTTTAATCTTTAATGTATTTTTTTCTCCCAACATCCCTATGAGGTAGGGTGGCTTAGTATTCCCACTTTACAGACAGAGAGCCAGATTTTTAAACCTGTTTGATGCCTGTTTGGGCTCAGCATCCCAGAGCACTGCCACGTGGCGTTGGCGTCTCTCTGTATTCTGGAAAGCGCTCTTGTGGTGGTACCACCCGTCTCATTTGGCCGGGTACTTGGTCCTCTGGCTGCCTTCCTCTGGAGTCCTGTCTCTTTTGGGGCATCGGTGTTCTTAATGTCCTTCATCGATACCAAAACTCACAATGAACCAGGAGTTGTCTTGCCTCACATGCAGTCTTCAGTTCCAGTCTCTTTTGCTGAGTAACAGCAACTCACTCCCAGCCCTATGGGGGTGAGATTTCATTTCTCTTGCAATTCCCTTTTGTTTCTGGCCTGTTGTCAGGCCAAAGACCTGGAGAGCCATTTCCCTCAAGTCTCAGCTCCTTTCTTAGGGGTCCACAGCTATAATTAATCACAATTCTTGAAGTTTATTCTGCTCGTCTCCCTGTCACAAATCCAGTCGCCTCACCGGATGCTGTGAGGGGAAATCCGACTTCCTTGATCCCCAGATGTGTTTTAAGTTTCCCAAACAGCCAGACACTGCTCCAATCTTGAGGTGCCTATGCAAAATCAAGGAGCGCAGAGCCTCTGTCTAGCACTTCCTCCAAGGGGCTGTGACCCTACCATCCCTGCCTACTGCCTGGAACCAACGGTGAGATGCCGCAGACTCCAATCACCCACTCTCCCAAAATTCACCCAAAGTGTGAGCCTCCTGAATGATGCTGACCCTCTCGGGAGACAGGTAGACACTGTGGCATACAGTTGATGCTTTGCCCAGAGCTCTAGTATGCCGTTGCTCTTCCCTGAATCGTACAAGAAATACACAGATCCATACAAAAATGATAAAACCGACCCTCATTCGGCTGCCTCAGTATCCCCCCCAGGATAGTCTTTGTTCAGGGGTTGGGGCTCTGGGGCCAGCCGGGTCCTTCTGCTGCTGCCTTGAGCTCTGAAACTTGAGTTCACATTGAGCAACCCGTCTCTTTCCTTCCTTCTACCCAAACTTCCTGACTCACTCAGCCTCTGCTTTTTGAAGGGTAGCATCAATGCTTGGGTGTCTTGGTTCTGCTTTGGTAGCTTTAATTTTCAGCACTCTGCTTCCCCTCTTTTCCCTCACGTAGATAGGGTAAAACAATTTGGTTCCACTCCCCAGGCCTGAGCTCACCCGCTGTCCAAAGTGTTATCAGCTAATAAAGTCGTACTGAATTTTAAGGACCTTCTGTTATGGCTTGTCTAAAAAGATTTGGTTCTGCTAGTCCATAATAAACATGCATAGCTGGGAGAGGCATTCATGATGCAGCATTTTTCCTGGTAATCACTTCGTAAATACAACAAGAAGTTATAAATTTTACAGTTATGGGCTATGACAATTTAGGGAGGTTGTGTCAGCGTCGTCCTCCTGCATCTCCACCCAAAAAAGGACTTCCATCTGCATTTCCTCTTTTCCCTACCTGACCATGCCCTCTGCAGGTGTAATCAGGAGGGTCACTCAAAGCTCTCCAGGTGTTCATTAAAACCATCTTCACTGCATTTCTCAGGTTAGCCCCATCCCAGGCTCAGACCAGCCCCCCCGATGGGTCTAGTCACCCGTAACACCACCCGATTGTCACTGATTTCACTGGGAGTGAAGCATCTACCTACATCTGATCCAGAGAGGCCAAGAGCCAGATTTCTAAAGATCCAGATAGGCGCCTACTGGGATTTTCAGATGCACTTTCATGGAAGGGTTTGTGGGCAAGCAAAGAATTGAACCCCAAGTTTTTTGAGTCACAGCCGAGCACCCTGATCACTTGGTCCATTGTGTTTCTCAAGAAGTAGAGGGGTCCAGAAATCTTACTGGAGAGTGTGTTTTTATGCCATTTCTAACACACATTTTCAGACTCCACATAAAGGCTGTTCAGCAGCTCGCTGACTGTTGTTTCATCTCTCTCTCCAGCCCCGGGACTGGAACAAGACACAGTTCACCCTGCCCATCTTCCCTTGCTGTCTTTAGCACTGTTGGACTCTCTTCTTGCTTAGGACCTGCAGTTCAAAAAGTCAGTCTGGGTCACTGAGGAAATTGAAATAAGCATCCAGACTCATGGATGCTGATGAGACCAAGACCAATTCTATGAGCCTCTTTAAGATTCATCCTTCGATAACTCAGATAATCCAGAGTCCTCAACTCGAACATTTGCGTTTAACATGTATCTACCGATGTCTGTTTCAAGGATAATTTTTTTCAGTGACAGAAGAGTGGGTTTTGAAAAAAAAATTTTTTTTGCTTTTGTTAAATGTGATTTTAAAAAAAATGCATAAATGACTTTGGTATAAGCAGTCAACTATCGAAGCATGTGGTATACAGTATGATCACGCTAAGCTACACAAACTCTAAGAGGAATGCAGGATTTATCTCTATTGCCAAGGTACCACGAGACCGTGTGGGAACAGAGGAAGGTAGGCGGGAGGGAAGCATTACACCACTAACACACCCTAAATACTGTCCACTGGCTCCCCCCACCACATCTTGCAGCACCTTTTGTTTGTACAGATGGCCATCTTTCAATTCCTGATTCCAAAATGAAGAGCACTTAACAGTGAACAAGATCTTACCTAGGAATATTTTCTATCAGTGTTTTTAAGGCATTTTGAAAGGGGATGGGGGATTCTTAACACTTTATTTTGAAGGCTTTTGCGGTACAGATTTAACTGGACAAAACAGTCCTTAACGAATGGTGGTGGTTTTTTTGTTGGCACAGCTGGTGCAGGTGTTTTTGTTTTGTTCCTTACACTTTTTTGACAGAAATGACAGCAAGGTTTTTAAAAAGTTTTTTTCTTCACTTTTCTCAGTGTAATTTTCTAACTTGTTTCGAGCCAGACTTGGTAGACTCCACTTTTCCTCCTGTCACTCTTGCTTAGATTCCATGCTTGCAGACCTTTCTAAGCTTAAGCAAGTTCCCTCAACCCCCAAACCGTGAGGTAGACCAGACCTGTGAATTCAGCTAAGAAACACGTCCCATGTGCTGCACCTTGTTTGGTCTGGTTGTCTTTTTGTGCAAGTATATGTATACACATATGAACCTTTCCGCTAGGCATAAATTGGAGTAGGTACCTTTCATTATAGATAAGAGATCGGACCCCTAAAAGATGCAAAGTTGTTCTGTTGTATGATTTCAGCACATGGTGACCTCCTCACTCTGTCACTCTTCACCCCCACTGGGTTAAAGTAATTGGAAATCTTCAGGTAGGTAACAGCCTACCTTAGCTTTATGTAACTTGGTTTTTTTGTTTGTTTGTTTGTTGGTTTTTTTTTTTTGTGGAGTTACGGGGTATGAGAATGTGGGAAGGACAGGATGTTGGTTGCCAAGAGTTGTTCTTTGGCATACTATTCAGCTTAACGGAGATATGCCGTATCAGTGAATTTCTGTCTCATTGGAGCTTTTCTCAGCTGTCTTCCAAGTATTATTTTTATTGTAAAAAAAAAAAAATAATAAAAAAAAATAATAAAAATGTGAAATGTAATTTTTACAGCAGCAATATAAAATATATTTTATAAGAAATAAAACAAAAAGTTGCCTGATGACAGACTGTCTCTCCTTTTTTTTTTTCTCCCCTCTGTATAAGGACCAGGAAAGAGAATATTGAACTGGATTTACTCATAGACTCTTAAGGTCAGAAGGGACTGATATTATCATCTAGTTTCTAATCTGACCACCTACACAGGGTTATGAAAACCTGACCCTGTAATACCACTGTAATAAACCTTATAAACTGTAAAAAAACCAAAAAAATCAAACCCTCACCCTGTAATTACCAGTACTAAACCGCTAACGTATGCCTGAGTTGTTGTCTTCAAATCATGGTTTACAGACTTTTAAAGCAGGCCTCGATAAATCTGTTTCTGGTTGCCTAACTTCACTGCAGAAATAAAATGGAGCAGCACCCTTTGGCGACCAAAAGTAAAATTGCTGGCACCTAGCTGTGAGCCAGTTTTATTCACCCCTTCCTTAAAGTATAGAGAATCTGCTTTGGTCACTATGACCTGTTTCAGTGTTGGCCTGATGTTGCTGTCCTAAATGCTTTTTCCAACTAGGTGTACCCTCATGTGAGATCCCTTTTTTGTTTGGTTAAAGAATCTCATTCTTTGTACATTGTACTAGCCTTGTTTTTACAGAAGGCAAGAGACTGGAAGGGCAGTTCTCCCATGGAAGCTCATGCAATAAATACATTGTTAGTTTTTAAGTGCTGCAGGACTCCTTGTTTCTTTTGCTGAACTAGACTAACACAGCTACCCCCAGGGAACTGTTTTACCAACGCTTAGTGGCTTTCTAGCCCATTCTGGCTTGAAAACAGCAGGGTATCATGGACCCTAAGGTCAGAAGGGACCAGTGTGATCATCTAGTGCGTCTGACCTCCCGCACAGTACAGGTTACAAAACCGCACCTGCCCACTCCTGAAATAAACCTCTAATCTATGACAGTTAGTAAAGTCCTCAAATCACGATTTAAAGACTTTTAAGAATTTACTAGCAGGTGAGCCATGCCACCTGCTACAGAGGAAGGTGAAAAGCCCCCAGAGCCCTAGCCAATCTGCCTTGGGGGAAAATTTCTTCCTGACCCCAGATATGGCGATCAGTTAAATCTTGAGCACGTGGGCAAGTCTCACCAGCCAGTCACCCAAGAAGAATTTTCTGTAATAACTCAGAACCTGCCCCATCTACCCTCCCAGGTTTGTCCTGTGGCACAGCAGCTTTTCTGCCAAAACTTGGTCTTTTTAGATGAGCCCCAGTGGTATTCCTGACATATCTGTCAACCTTTTGCTTTGATTGGAACTAGCGGTGGTGATTCAAGTGACGCTCCCTTGTTGCTCCTGTGACTTGCAAACATATGAGGCTGTATGGCTCACTTCTGTTTTTACTAAAAAGATATTCATGCCCCATGAAAGAGACAGTTTTTTAATTTGTATTAAAACTGTGAGGGCAGAAGAACTGTCTCTGCACCACTTCCCACCTCGTTTGCATTTCAGCAGAACAACACCTGAGGTTTCAGGGTATTGAATCTCTTTCTGTTCACCAAACACACAACCCTGAGTGGTCTCCCACCCCTGGAACAAACACGACGTACTCCCACTAAGTATATCGTGGGGTGGGGCTGAGAAGTCGGAAGTATTCATGGCAGGCTAAATCAGCTGTTGATGTTGAGCCTCATAGATGGTCTGGGGCGTGCGATGCAGCCCCCGGCTGTCACCTGCCCACCCCTCCTTTAGGGCATGCTGCCCAGGGATGCCAGGCAGACGTGTGAGTGTCTTCGTGCTGTATTTATTCCATTTCCTGGGTGGAGGCACTTGGATGTTTCACTGTTTGTATGGGAGTGGGTCCTAGCTGGTGTTGCTAATTTAAGGGGAAAAAAAAACTTTGGGGATGAGAATAATAAAGCTCTGGGGGAGATCTGTGTAGTCAAACAAGTGTGAGATAAATTTTTGAGAGGGGAGCCGTTGCTCTTTTGCTCTGTTAATCGCTCATGGGAGAAGTAGCTCAGGCAGTGATGTATTTCTGTCTAGGATGGTGTGGTCTGATCTTGCCCCATGTGAGGTCAATAGGGAATTCTGCTCTTGCCTGCAGTGAGAGCTCAGCCAGGTGGCCCTGCCGCACAGGTGGCTGTGTTGAAACACCTTTCACCCCCAGTCGCTGGTGTGTCTGTCACATAGTGAGCCGCGGCTGTATTTTCCCCACTGCAGGCCAACAAAAGCTGAGCTCACGTTTACTTTTAAACAGCAGCTTCACAGCGTTTGCTTCCAACAATCTTAGGCTGACAGAGCCTTCCTCCCAAATGACTTGCAGAGCCTGGTTTGCAGACTGTTATGGAGAGAATAACCAATAGTTCCTGTAAAAGTATAATTTGTGCTCCTGTACAGGAGGTTGAGGCACCACTGAAGTCATCAAAATAGATAAAACAAAGGAGTCCCATGGCACTCAAAGACTAATGAATTTATTTATTGCATGAGCTTTTGTGGGGGAAAATCCCACTTCAAAGCATCTGACAAAGTGGGATTTTTCTCCCATGAAAGCTCATGTGATGAATTTGTTATTCTTAAGTGCCACAGGACTCCTTTGTTTTACTGAACTAGACTAACACGGCTACCCCTTTGGATCTTGTATAGTCCGTTTCCTCCCAGGTTTGTGTGGATTGTTCAGGGACTGGTGGATTCTGAATCGTGAGAGTGTTTTTCAGCTGTTAATAGATGCACTAATGCATTTATCATCTGTTGCTGATGCTAAAATAAGTATTTACTACATGTTGATGCTAATATGGAAGGACTTGGAGGAGCCCTCTACCATGTGTATGGGCACAAGAGTTCTTAGCATTAAAATGGTTTTATGACTCTGAAACTCAGGACTCTGGAGGTAAGCTTTCTGAAGGGACTGAAGTGAGAGTGTGTACTTTGAAGATAACCCTCCGAAGATGGGCCCTGCCTACGAGTCTTTTCATGACCAAACGGCATTTTGGGATACCCTGGACACTTGAAAAGGTAAAAAGGTTGGTCCAGATTAGTGAGGGATATAGAGGAATGTTGTAAGTGCTAGATGTTTAGCTTGGAAGATGTCACCCCCGCCGTTGGCTCAGCTAGTTAACATCCAAAACAAGGGATTCATGGATCCTGTGGGTAGTGACTTTCGGTCCTTTAGGTCCTGATAGCAACTGGAACACTAATGTGTAGGTGATAAAAGATCATTTCACTTGATGCACAAGCACTTCCGCACAAAAGATCAGTGTATTACAGTGAAGACATTACAGGGTTCGTACTTTGAGCGCTCTTACTGACCTGCCTGAATTCACTCTGATCAGGGGTGTGACTTTGAAAGCAGACTTACCAAAGAATTGGTACACGTAATTTAGGAATTTCTTTACCACAACTCTCCGTATTATCTGTTACCACATCTTAAGACCAGACATGAGTGGGTGTATAAGGGAGCAGGAACCTTGCCCAGGCAACCAGATTTTGATAAGGAATTTGAGAATAAAAGGGAAGAACAAGCTGGTGGACAGATGGAAATCAGAACTCTATCTGATTGTTCAGAAGTTATGTGGGATCCTGTATATCAGCTCCAAAGAGGACGAGGAAGACGCATCAGAACTGTTTCCAGGAATCACTTGTCACCTATTAGGCAGAGAGAGAACAACTAAGTCTCCTACTAGAAATCAGGCCATTCCACATAACCGTAATAGTCTGGATGGCTCTGTCTACACCTAAAATCTTAGTTCGGACTTAGTCCGAAACTAAGTAGTTCAAAACTTAGTTTGAAGTAAGTGCAGTTTTTAGTTCAAACTAACTTTTAGTTCGAACTAGCTGTGCTTTTTTTAGTTTGAACTAACTTTTTAGTTTGAACTAAAAAACAGCACTTAGTTTGAACTAAGTTCAAACTAGCATGTCTACATTGTGCTAGTTTGAACTAAATTTGGAAATAACTAAGCAGTTAGTTCAGTCTAACTAGTTCAAATTAAGCATTCCTTAGTTGAAACTAAATTTTTTTTTCAGTTTGATGTAGGCAAAGCCTAGTGTAGACAGGGTTCAAATTACTATGAATTAAGGATCTTTAATTCGAACTAATTTGCTAGTGTAGAGATAACCAGTGTGACTGAACAGCAACATGGAGTATCTCTGTCCATGAATCGGGTAGTTGGGTTTTAAATACTTTTGTTAATACCTAGAATCACAATGCCCTGTGTGGCCGCAGTGAATACAAGTCCTTCACTACGGCTCCCAGTGGTGACCTGCCGAGGGTGAAATAGGGGAAGCGCCACACATGAGACGCCTCCTATGTTGGATGCAGAACCTGATGCACAATTACAGCCCATTTCAGGGTAAGTGCATGCTCCAGTGCATAAAACTGGGAGAGAGGTGCAGTTGGTTTTAAGGCTGACTTATGACCTTTCTGGTACCTCACCCAACAGACCTATGGATGTTGCGCATAAAGCTATAGCTGCCATGGGTGTATGGCTGTTGGAGAAAATAACAGTAAAGAGTGCTGCCATGTGTGTTAGTTAAAAACAGTTGTAAGGAAGTTGTGAGCGTGAGTGCTCTGTAAAATATGAGAAGCAACATGTTAAAGCTTATGTTAAGGGATCAGTAAAATGTATTAATTTAGTTTGTTGGGCTGTCAAATAAGGGCTCTGCTGACCGCATCCACAATCACTGACATCTGTATGGTGTTTACAAATGTAGTCATGTCAGTAGATGTCACCAGTGTAGTTACATGATGTGTCACAGGGTTAGCTGGCTCTTTACAAGGGTTGGTGAACAACTTCTCCTGGGCCAGGCTTAACCCACTTCCACAGGCAAAGAGAAAGAGTGTATGTCTATGCTTACACTTTAAATTAAAATACTGATGATTATTTCAATTTAAAGTAGTGCATGTCTACACTAGCTTTCCTTATTTTGAAATGAGAAGCTCCCTCATTTCAAAATAAGGAACAGTCATTTTGAAATAATGAAACCTCACTTTATATCCAAATGCCGGCTAAATCAAACTAATGCAGTGTAGCTGCGTTATTTCCATTTAACTGTTACTTCATGTGACGGGGCGGACCCGCCCCGCACTCAGGCAGGCTTATATGCCCTGAAGGGGAAGTTAGCCCTGCCCCTTAGGCCCTGCTGGGCATGCTCCGACAGCTGCCCCAAGATAAAAGGCAGCAGTTCCCCTCAGTTTGGGGCAGACCAGCGGAGGGAGCAGACGTATGCTGAGAGCTCCTGCCCAGGCGCCGACTCGACCCCTGCCAATCCGGAGCCCCCTATAGAGACGCCCCGGACGCTGACGGCAGAGACTCCGCGGAGGGAGACGTCCTCTTCCACGGGGGACCCAGAGGCCCTGACCGAGAGTGGAGAGCTACCCGACGGACACCGGAGAGCCAAAAGGGGGAGCGACCCACTCCCTTTCAGCCTCAGGTAGGAAGTAGCCCAGGGCAGTGTTTGCTGGGGGTGAGCCTTAGCACGGGCAGGACACCAGTCGGTGCGTTGCGGTCTGGATCCCCATCGACTAGGCCAAAACCTCCCCCCGGCACCCCCAGGGCCCTGGGCTGGGGTTCAGTGGAGTGGGAGGGCCTGAACCCCCCTACCTGGGCCGCATTGCCCTGCTGCGAAGGGCTAATAACACTGGACTCTGGCCACTAGGCCACATTGCCCTGCTGCGAAGGGCTAGTGACTCTGAACTCTGGCCATTGGGCCGCCTAGCCCTGCTGTAAAGGGCTAATAACTCTTGACTCTGGCCGTGGAACCACACCGCCCGAATCAAGGGACCGGGCAGGTCCATTAAAAACCGGGAAGTGCCCGGTTTTAGCTCGTGGAGGTTGTGCACCCCGCGACACTTCAATTTAACACTTTTTGCCCTTTTCCCTCCCAGGGCTCCTTGCTCTTTCTATATATTGGGCGGGGGAATGGCCCTTCTAGGGGGCCATTTTGCCACACCTCCCATGGTGCCCCTCTCCTAAATCAAACTAACAAGTCCTGTCCATGGACATGCTAGTTTGATTTGGATGTCTAGTGGGGACATGTTAAATCTATTTAACTTAAATTGATTTAATGATTTTTATTTTGATTCAAGTAGATCAATTTAAGTTAAATCGATTTAACAATGTAAGTGTAGACATAGCTCAGAGAGTATGGCTCATATGACAGAAGCAGGAGTTAAAGTGGGCCAGAATGGCCCAGAACGCCATTCCGGGGCCCACTATTTTTAGGGGTTCAGCATTTTGGGCTCCCTAAAAATAGAAAATGGAGCTGGAATGCTGCGTTCCAAGGCCCACCATTTAAAAATAGTGGGCCCTGGAATACAGCGTTCCAGTTCCCATTTCTAATTTTAAGGGCCTGAACACTAGGCCCCTAAAAACAGCGGGCCCTGGAATGCCATTCTGCAGCGCTCTGGCAGAGGGGAAGGGGGGGCTTGCCCCACTCCCCCGCGTATGCACAGACTCAGCTTGGAGGCAGAAGCCTGCACGCGCGGCCTGCAGGCTGCATTGTCTCCCGGCCCGGTGCACAGTTGTCCGTGAGGGCTGGGGTGGCCCGGCTTGTGTGGGGTTGGGGGGTATTCGGGGGTGCTTGAGCTGGGAGTGGGTATTGGGGGCAGGGGTGGATTTTGGGGATGGGTATTAAGTGCTGGGGGTGGATATTGGAGGTGTGTGTTAGGGTCTGGGGGGTGGATTTTGGGGACAGGGGAATGGATATTGGGGACAGGAGCTGGGGTGGGGGACTGGTGTTTGGGGGGCAGGAGCTGCAGGGGGCCCACCTGTGCGGGACGGGGGCCCAACTGTGCGGGACGGGGGCCCGCCCGATTAGGAGGGTTCTGGGGCCTTCCAAATTATACTTTAACCCCTGGACAAAAGGAACATGAGCCGAGGAGCCTCACCTGCTGGGAGATGCGAGGACAGCCTGTGTTTAGTACGTGGAGATGTGCTTTGGGAGGGAATGATTTATTAAAAAGGAGACCAGCCAGGCAGACCACATAGGAAGAGATCCTGGGAAAGAAAGACAGGGCAGATGGTGTTATGGGATAGAAAGCCCAGTTGTTTAAGGTTCCAAATTTGGTAGCAGAGTAAAGTGTGTGGGGAGAAATTCAGCATAGGGGACCACTCAGAGGGTGCATCCGTGTCTGTCAAAAATGGGCAGAAGGGACAGACTGGAGCTCAGGAAGGCTGTATGGAGCAAAAGCTAAGGATGGTCGTAGAACAGGCCCTGAGAGGAAAGGCTTTTTGTCAGGCAAGAGTCTGACGTAGAAGATTTGGGTTTCCGTCTTCTTTAGATCTTAACTGTATATGGAAAAGCGGGGGGACTAAGTTACATTACGACGTCACCTAAGCAATCTAACAAACAAGGAGTGCTTTGGCACTTAGAGATCAACAAATATATTTATTGCATGAGCTTCAGGACTTAATAGGGACATTGGATTTTCCTCTCATTACAACAGGTGATTTGACCTCATCTTCCTCTATATGCTGTTCCCCAATGTTTGAGTCTTTACAAGTGTTTTGATTTGCTGTTACAGTGTGACCTGTTCCCAAGACTACACTTCCCTGCATTTATTTCCTCCCATTCTGTAAGTTCGCCCATCTTCAAAGTGTCAGATGAAGTGGGATTTTCTCCCACAAAACCTCATACAATAAATATATTTGTTAGTCTTTAAATGCCACAGGACTCCCTGTTTGTTTGTTTTACTGAACTAGACTAACACAGCTGCCCCTTTGGATCTAAGCAATCTAACCACTCTAGGAATCAGGGAGTGACTCATGAGAGGGGAAACTGAGGTAATGAGCAGGTCCAAAGCCAGACTGGGTATGTCCCTACCACTGGGTATTATTTCATTGCATGGACATGATGGTTATGGGAAGCCGGAAGCATAATGTTCCACACAGCTTTCAGCTTCCAAGATTAAGTGTTAGCACATGCACAGCAAGGTGAGCAGAGACAGTTCATGCAACATTCACCTGTGCCCGATCATTTTAATCTCATAACAGACCACAAGCATCTTTATACCATCAATGCACAATAGGGCCCTAGACTAGTCGCAGGTGCCAGAGATCACTTGAGCATCTTTTCAACCAATGGCAAAGAGGATGGATAGGAAGCACTTCATCTCGCCAAAGGGATTAGCACGCCTTTGTACCCATACTCCTCCAGGTTCACTGATAGTGGCAGCAGCAAACAAATGAGAATGAGAGAGATAGCAAGGACCAATCGCATACACAAAGGATGCCAAAAAATTACACCTCTTTGACAGGAAGATCATTTCATGGGTGATCTCCAACTCAGAATCGCCAATTGCCAGGAGCTCCTGAGTCATTTGGATTTTAGTTCCTAGGGCTCAATGTCTAAATTCATTGAGCTGCTGCCTCAGGAATCTAGAGTCAAGTTCTTGGGGCTGGTCTAAGAAGGAAGAGTGGTGTCGGTGGTTTCACTCCAGTCGGCTTTGGGTGGGGCGGACTCCACAGCACGAACCGTGGCTTTGGCAGAGCTGGTGGGGAGGAGCTCATGGCTGCATTCCTCAGGCCTCAGCTTCCCTACCAGCAAATGGTGCAAAGCCTCCTCTTTTAAGCCATAGCCATTGCCATGCCTCTACCCACCTCAATCTGCTCAGGTCTACAGTAGGAGGCAGAGTAGAAGCTATAGGAAGAGACCTTCTCAGGCTCCAGCTGCCCAGCCCCAACAGACAGTTGTTGGGGACCAAATAGAGATTTTGAGCGTATACCCAAGGATGGCATACCAGGACACTATTTGGATCCATCATCCCCAATTTTTGTGGACCAGTTCTTCCACTTCTTTGGGGTGTGGGCTCCTATCACATCAGAGGATTGTATGCTAAGCATGGTACAGACCAGGATATTTCCTGCGATTCAATTCTTCCTTGCCTTCCCACCATCTCTTCATGTTCCTCCTCAGGGATCTTTCTCATGAGCAACATCTAATCTAGGAGGCGCTGATGTTCTTGCAAATGGGAGCAGTAGAGAATGTTCCCCTGGAGATAATGGGGAAAGGGGATCTTTTCCTGTTATTTCCTAACCTAAAGGCCAACGACAATCTCAGACGCATCCTGAACCTGTGAAACCTCAATGGTGTCATAAAGAAACTGAAGTTTTGCATGGTTTCCTTAGCCTACGTTATCCCCTCCCTTGGATTCGTGGGAATGGTGTGCTGCCCTTGACTTGAAGGACACTTACTTTCACATTTCAGTTTTCAAGGTTACAGAAGTGAGCCAGATTGCTCCATATGACTGTCCTCATTCTCCTGTGCCAGTTGTGTCCTTTGCAAATTTTATCAGCAGTTATTTCTATAGTTACGTCAGATGACCACACGAGTAAAAGACCTTTTCCTTTTTTTCTTTCTGTGCTAGCAAACCACTCTGACTAAGCACATTAGCGTGATGATTTGGCTTAAAGGATCAGCAGTGTGATCTTTTGGGGTCAGCATACCTGACATCATTAGGTTTCAGGGCAACAATAATCCATTATGTATGGAGGCTGTTTGCACCTCTCAGAGCTATTTTTAAAGCTATCTGCGCAGATAGTCAGGTAGGTAACAAGGTCCAAAGGGGTAGCCGCGTCAGTTTAGTTCCGCAAGGAGTCTAGTGGCGCTTTTAAAGACTAACAAATCCATTTATTGCATGAGCTTTAATTGGAGAAGTGTCTGATCAAGTGGGACATTCTCCCATGAAAGCTCATACAGTATATATAATTTAATTTTTAAAAGTGCTGCTAGACTCCAGGAAAGTAACAGTGTGTTAGTTTATGTTGGGTTCACGTTTGAAAGATTTTTCCTTCACAATCAGAGTGTGTAGAAACATAACTTTTCAATTGAAACCATAGCTGTTACAGAAACTCAAGGACCTTCCAGCCGTGTTAGAACTACCTTTTTGCCTGTTTCTGCTCACTGTAACCCAGATCTTTGGAGGAGGAGGGGGAGAAATGTTGTGGGGACACTGGTAAAGAGAAGAAAGAAGCTCAGTCATTTCACTCAGGTGGCCAGAAAGTCAAAATGACAGGATACAGCAAACCTCTAGCCAGCACAATCCAAATCATGCTGATAGGACGTGATTCACATCCAACTCCACTGCTTCAGCTCATTTAAACAACACAAACCACCCAAACAACCTACTGTGGGAGATGCCTGATGCATCCAAAGTACGGATCCTGGCTTCAGGCCATGTGGATGGACCACCTCTTTGTTCCAAGGGGGTAGGTGTGTTAGTCTAGTTCAGTAAAACAAACAAAGAGGCTTGTGGCACGTAAAGACTAAGAAATTTATTTATCATGTGAGCTTTTGTGGGAGAAAAAGTTAATTACGCACTGTTTAAATGAAAGAATGAGCCAGAATATGCAATGCACTGTTGGTGACTTTGAAACTTTAACTTCACATGACTAATCTCATGCGAGCTCTAAGTAGTCTTCCACTCTTGTTCGACAGGGAGAAATAAATGAATTTGTTAGTCTTAAAGTGCCTTTTTTGGTCCTACACTCTGGGTACTTTTACTCTAAAACCACTAGATAGCGCTCTCCACCAATTTTTTCATCTATTTACCACTTATTATTTCACTTTTCCAACCACCAGATGACAGTAACAGCTTTGCAAAAATCCAGAGAAGTAGCCGTGTTAGTCTAGTTCAATAAAACAAACAAGGAGTTCTGCAGCACTTAGACTAACATATATATTTACTGCATCAGCTTTCGTGGGAGAAAATCCCGCTTCATTAGATGCTTTGAAGATGGGGAAAATTACAGAATGGGGGCAAATAAATGCAGAGAAGTGTAAGTCATGGGAACAGGGCACACTGTAACAGCAAAGACCTGGTAGGCTCAAACACAAACAGCTGCCAAGTTTTGGGCAACTCCATGCATCGATTGCACCGACAGATGTTGACTGCATTCCAGTCATATTGATTGCAAAATATTAGTGAATTAACTTCCGTATTTTCAAACCCTTTGCACATGACTTGCAACTTGAAATGGGTCTATGATCAGAACCCCCTTTTTCTTTTAGGGATTTGGGTAGGATGTGAGCTATGCAAAATGCAGTCTGAGGATGCCCGTTTGTCTGAATGGGCGTGCAGGCAGGCATCTGGAATTGGTTGGTTAGCTGGGTGCTGGAGGACTGGGATGGCTGGGTGCTGACTAAGGGTGGTCACTGGTGTCTGGGTGGGTGCTGTGTGGATGGGGTGCTAGGAGCGTGGGCCTTGGTGGGGTAATGCTGCCCAGGAGGGAAGCTGAGATCTGTCTGTGTGTCTGGTAGCTGGGGTATCTTTGGAAGGCAGGGCAATGGGATGTGGCAGGGCCTTATCTAGGATGCATCTGTGTGGTAGACATCTCCTCATGAGCAGGAATGGTCTGACTGGGAGACAAAGGCTCTTTCTAAAGGTTGGTCCTGGAAGCGGGTCAGTGTGGGGTATGGAGGACCCTTGGTTATCACTGCCCTCCCCCCCCCCCCCATTTTGCAGCCTGAAAAGTCAACTGGCTATGACCACTTTCTTCTTCTCTCCTGAGATTTAGCAGGTAGCGCAGCCAGAGGAAAGACACTCCAGCTGCCTGAAGCCAGACTTGATAGAAACCCCCTGCAGCTAAGAGGAATTCTGCTCATAACTCAGCTGGGTGCATGCAATCCACACTGCACTGCAAGCAGGTACGCGGCGCCGGCAGCCTTGCTGGCCCATGGGGATCACCACCACATGCTGTGGCCTTTGGTAGTTCACTTCTCGGATCGCAGCATTCAGTGGTGTAAAAAAAAAAAAAAGGGAGGAGGCAGAGAAGAGCGTCCATGTGGTCCTGGTTCCAAAGGGGCAGCTGTGTTAGTCTAGTGCAATAAAACAAACAAGGAGTCCTGAAATGCTTCGAAGATGGGGGAACTTACAGAATGGGAGAAAAGAAATGCAGGGAAGTGTAAGTCATAGGATCGGGTCACACTGAGAGTGGTGTCAGAGGCAGCCTCCTGAGTAGCCCGCCACTCAACTGCGTGGGGGTGCATCATCGTGCCCTGACACGGGACGGAGATGTTGCAGGCTGGGCTGGGAGTTTTTAAAACTCGTGCCCTGGCCTGACCCTGCTCAGAGCAGGGTCATGCCAGGGGGTTGCAGCCTGTGCCACGGCCCTTCTCTCCTCTGGTGCTAGGTAAGGGAGCCAGGGGGAAGTCCAGGGGGAGGCACGCTGGCCAGGCAAGGAAAGGACGCAGGCGAGGGAGTCAGCCCCGAGGCAGCCGGGGCCAGTGCCAGCACAGGGGGTTGGGAAGGTCTCGAGAGGCTGCCGGGGGGGGACGGGACACAGCTGGGGGTTGGGGCTCCCCCAATATTTATGTGCAAACCTGACAGCAAATCAAAGCAGTTGTAAAAATTCAAGCACTGGGAGCAGCATACAGAGGGAGATGAGGTCAAATCACCTCTTGTAATGAGAGAGAAATTCAATGTCCATATTATGCCCTGAAGCAATGCAATCAAATTTGCGAATAAATTCAATCACCTTCCATTCGTTAGGTATAATGTCCAATTGTTTGCATTTGGAAAGGAAGATGATATCTGTTTGTATCTGTGCAAGTTGTTTCATGAAGTTGATGGATTTCCACTTCAAATGGCTGTATTCAGTGCCTTGCATGTTGTCGAGATCCAAACGGGCAGCTGTGTTAGTCTAGTTCAGTTAAACCAACGAGTCCTGTGGCACTGAGAGACTAACAAATTTAGTTATCATGTGAGCTTTCATGGGAGAAAATTCTGCTTTGTCAGACACTTTGAAGATGGGGGAACTCAGAATGGAAGGAAATAAATGCAGGGGAGTGAAAGTCATGGGAATAGGTCACAGTGTAACAGCAAATCAAAGCAGTCACAAAGATTCGAACACTGGGGAACAGCATTGTGTCCCCAGATTTGCTGGATCTGGATAGTGCAACTTCTGGATGGACTGGAAACTGGGCGTGGTGTGAAGTTAGCGTGCTCATGAACGGTTCAAAGCTATTTAGGAAGCTTTGATTGTGGACAAGCAAACTGGCAGGTCACACCCAGGGTTGCTCTCTGAGAGTGAAGCCAATGAGAGCTCAGGGGCAGGACGAGGAGTTTACAAATAGGAGGGGAAACCAGAGGCAAGGGAGGGCCCAGGTGTGTGGAGCAGTGCAAGGACCTGGGGGAGTTGCTGTAAGTGTAAAGACTGTGTTCAAGGACTTTTCCACTTTGGGTTTAGACAGCATTGTCTCTCAGCCCACTGAGGAAGAACAAGAACCAGAATTGCTGCGGGCTGAACAAATCACACTAGTGGTAGAGACGCAAAGCGGGTGTGACGGAGTTGGTGGAACTGTTACTGATTTCTCAACATTACGGAGCTGCTGTGTGCCACCGACAACATCCCACAGCAAGAGACAGGTAAGTTTGCCCAGATGAGGCAGCGTTTGTATGTACATGCACAAGTAACCCTTTTACCACTTCGAGGTGTCAGCAGCAACAGCTGGGTTCAATATCTTCGGGTTGCTTTTCAACAATGCAACACGCAACTAGCTCAAGGCCCTGCCCTGTGAGCTGGGACAATTACATGATGCTGCTAGGCAATACTTTCCCTCTTGCAAACACAGAGACTGAGCGTGGGAAAGAAACTTCTAATAAAAGGGGGAAAGTAACAAGGTGTTAAGATGGGAATATGCTGCAAGCAGGATTCAGAAACATAAAACCGTGAGCAAAACACCCACCCCTGAGTACATTGGGCAGTGTCCTTCTGCCTCAGGTGCTTAAGTCCAGCAACCTGAAGTTCCTTTGGTGTGCTCTTCCCTTCCCGGCATCTACTCGCAACTGCTGTCCTTACAGGGCAGACCCAAAGCTCACACATACAGCTGCATCGCTCACCTCCCACCCTGGCTGGAGGAAGATGGGACGAAGGGATCTTGTTGCTCTGCCAGCCACTGCAGGTCATTCTCCTGAGGTTGTGCCCAGCTCTCAGCTGTAACCGGTTTTTAGTGAGTGAAACTCAGTGCTGAAGCTAGGGAGGAACCGTGTCCCCACAACAAGAGATTTTTGATTTTCTGGTCACTTAACAAAACAAAAGACTCCTAATAGACCCTTAATTGGTTTTGTCTTTGAATTGTGGGGAGGGCCGGGTTAAACCCTGCCTTGGATTTTTTAATTTCAAAAGGGATAGCCGTGTTAGTCTAGTCCAGTACAACTCCTTGCTGGATTTTTTAGACAGAGCCTCCCCTCTAAACAGGAGCACAGCTTTCTCCAAGCCCTCTGTCCTTCACAGTGGTCTGGCATCTGATCCCCCCATGTATTGAGTTTGGTTCAGGAGACAGCAACCTGCTTAATCAGAACAGACTGAGCACAGTGCATCTGCCCTTTGCTTGTACAGTCAGGATAACAGCATTTCATTATCCTGGTGTTCAAGTGAAATGAATTTGTAAAGTGAGTCACAACCCAGCAGCAGCCGAGGTTGATCGCTTTTGGCAACAGCTCTCTCTGCTGTGTGTCTCTGCAGTGGAGGTGTGGGTCTGCAGCCCCTTCCCCAGTTTACTCAGCTGGGGGGAGCTCATTCAGACACCACTGACACATGATGATATTTTGCATTTGAACTTGTGATAGCATAACAAGTATTAGTAGGGGAGGCAGGCTTTGCTGCATGTGTCAGTTGAGTTCATTTGGCATACCAGGGGCTTCTTGTATAGGGTTACCAAAGCAAGGAAAGGAGGCCAGAGAAGTACGAAAAGGACACGTGGAGAAAATGTAGAAGTAATGTAGTATTCTTCTGTTTTCAGGGGGCCTGGAATGCTTCCCCCTGAAAATAGGGTGTTTCAGCATACTTTAACCCCTGTAAGTAAAAAGCCAGGCAAAATCATGTATTTTTAAAATGCTTGCCGGATCGAGGACATGAAGGTAAAAAGGAGGACATGTCCTTCTTTTGCCTGGCATCTGGTAACCCTATTCTTGCATCCCTCCTTTGCCCTGCACAGGTTCCCCATGTGCCACTTCTCGATGTCAGGGAGTCACTCTGTTAAGGTCCCGTGTGAGGTTTCTCTGGGTCTCCCTTACCAGGGTCTCCAATCTCTCTCCCATACCAGCCATTGTGTGTGCACCCTCATTCCCACTTCCTCCCATTCTCTCCTTTCTGTCTAGCTGCAGGGGGCCTTTGTATCCCTGCCTCCAATGATAGGGCCTCTATGCGCCCCCAAGGCCGGGTACCCCAATCTCCACCGCCAGGTCTTCTGCGTGCCCCTACCATGGCCCACTGTTTGCACCATAAGTCCAATGGGTCTCTGTGTCATTCTTCTCTTCCCCCCTGCAGTGTCCTTTATCCCTTTCAGATTGGAAGAGAGGAGTATATAGCCCTTCTGGTGCCTTCTGCTCCTCGTTTGGGGTAGGCTTCAAAGAGGTAGGGTGCTGAGAAGGAAAGAAAGCAGCTTCTTTCTTTTCTCCCCACTGGCCAAGTATCTGAGAGAGCAGTTATCTCACTTATCCTTCAGGATTTCAACATGTTAAACTCTATTGGCAGAAGGAGCTGGGTGGAGTTTGCTGCAAGCTGTTAATGAGAGCCATCAATAGATGACAGGGGCTCCATGTGTAAGCCTTTCCCTCTTTCACTTTTTCACTTGTCCCCCAAATCACCAGTGGCTATTTATGCCAACAACATTCCCTGGAAGCTTGGACCTGCCGTGATGTTCAGAGGGTATGGCATTATAAACAGCGAAATGCTGATGATTTGAATGAACTCTGGCAAAAGCCTGTGGGGATGGGGCAACCCCCAAATGTATTATCTTTTGAGCTGTGATTGACAATACTCACCTTTATTTCAAGGATTGCAAGTAAACTGTTAGGTCTTCATTCGGCTGTAGAGCCAGGAAACATTTTCTGCACAGGAGTTTGTCAGACGCCTTCTATCAGAGGTGTAACTCTGTAGTTTTCTATCTCTCTTCCTCCAAGTCCTGAAAAGACTAAGCTCTGGTTAGTAGCCCAGCAGAGGTTCAGTAGCAGGAAAGTAATATCGCATGTGACATTAGCAAATTATATTCTCTCTGTGCGAGCCGGGCCAGAATGCCGTTAGACGAGACGTTGGTAGGGAAACCTCTTGTTATCATGGAAGGGGTTAATGACTGCCAGCTTGTCTTTGAATTATGGGAAATAAAACTGTCATTAAAGCAGATGGTCGTGGTAGCCTTTTCAGTCAGGGTAAATAGAAGACGCAGCTACGCTCCTTTGTGGAGTAAGACAGCTGAAATAACAAATGTCCTCCCCAAAGCCGTGGGCCATGAGGGAGGCCAGAGCAAGATCTAGCACGTGAAGACTAAGGCGTTCCTGGGGACCGAGTACAGACACAGGGTCTGAGGCACTGAGTGGGTGCAGCTGTTTGGCTGTGGGAAAACATCTGGAGAGCCAGGAGAAAGTGAACAGGACACAATTATGAGTGTGGCCCTACGAAGGAGCTCTGTGAGGCTCAGGAGTGACTGGAATGGAAATAGTGAGCAAGGAAACTGCCTGCTGATTGCTCTTGCTTCAGGAAGGAGGGTCCAGTGGTTAGGCCATTAAGAGGACTGAAGAGAGCTGGGTTCAAGTGTGTGCTGCTCAAGACATCCTCTGTCTGACATTGAGTGTATCACTTAGCCAGTCTTTGCTTCAGTTTGAAGTAGGAATAATAACATGATCCTACCTCCAGGGGTGTTGTAAGGATAAAAACGTCAGACTGAAGTGCTTAGACAACCAGGAAGGGATATGAGATGACTGTGATAGTGTCCTTGGAAACAGGATGCTGTATGCATTCATGGTAAACAAATACAATTGGATCAAAGAATCATATAATTAATTTATCTTTGTGTTGGAAACAACCCAGCAAGGCCCTGAATATTGGCTAACTGGTCATTCCAAGGAACAAAAATACTTTGGGTTTGCTAAAGTATATGTATTGCTAAAAAGTAAAAGTGACAAATTCCTCAGGTGTCTGAGAGGTTAGTCTGGTTCTCATGTGTGGCCAGCGGGCATTTCCCGTGTGTTATTGGAATCCAAGCCCTGACAGTTATACACCAGACAGTACCAGATCCCTTTGCTTGTACTCTTTAACCCCCAATTCACAGCACAGGTGGCCTCCAACACCCTCCTTTCATTGCCTCTTCTTACAGAATAATCCATGTGAAACTCCTGAACAGCCTAAAATCACAGGGATTTTAGTAAATCACAAAAATCTCCAGTCTTGCACTTTGAAGTTGGGTGCCATCTATGTCAAATTTCTAACAGGGAGGCTGATTAATCACCAGAGCAAACTCTTGTGCTGTCTGGAGTGGGTGACGACTGAGAGTGCCAACCTAAAAGACATGTAAAGCTGATAGACAAAACTCTGTTAACCTACAGACTAACTCACTTGTGTATCTGTGACAAGAGTTTGTCTGTTAGCTTTGAATGTCTTTTTGGGCTAACCTAGGTTGACTGTGGGCATCTCTACTTCTATTTTGTAGCTCTGCATCCAAACAGCAAAGAAGATGAAAAATGTTCAGGTTAGCCATTTTTATTTCCTTCTTCCAGAATTCAAGCTTATGGGATAAATAAACCCTTTTCAAATCAAATCATAGGGCTGGAAGGGACCTTGTGAGATCATCGAGTTTTGCACACGTCTAACTACCAAAGTCTTTGTATTGTGGTGTCCTACAATAGCCCATTTAGTTTTGATAGGCTTTTTTGAGGGACGAGAGATGATCACTCTCTGAATGGGTTCATAGTTCAGAGAAAATGGTTTTACAGTGAAAAAGCAATATATTATGTTATAGCATGTGATAAAGAAATGGTAAGTGAGATTAATGCATCTGGCAACTTGTAACTCTTAGTAAAGTCTCAATACGTTATTAAAAGGCCAGTACCCCTCTTAACCATATTAACACACAGGCAAACAGACTGGTTTCCATCAGTGAATTTGTTAGGGCTGCTCAGCTGAGGCCTAAAGTCTTGGTAAGAGCTGGCGCCTGGTTTCTCAGTATCACACAAATTACTAAAAGGTGTAGATTCTCCCTCTTTTAGTGTCTTCAGATCAAGTTTTGGTCTGTTCACAGAAGAGTTGCTTTGGCTAAGCCCAATGTAGAAGTAACCTATGAAGTTCTGTGGCCTGTCTTACACAAGAGAGCAACCTAGATGAGCATAATGGCCCCTTCTGCCTTTTAAAATCTGAATCGGTGTCATTACAGGAAAGTGAGCAATGTCTCACATTTCTAGAGAACTTTCCATACCACGTCACATGCCAGATCTGGATTTCCAATTTCATGTTCCTTCCTTGAAAGACTTGTCCATAATTGTTCAATCTGTCACCTGGAAAATCACAGTTTCAGTGTTTGGCTATACAAGCTGGCTCTACAGTAGATAAGAAAATTTTGGTTAAATTGTTTGGTTTTTATGAAATGTGGGGGTTGGGGAGAGTCTAATGAAGTGAAACTAGGAGGGAGAAGAGGTAAAAAGGACAGAGAAGGTAAGACACTGAGGAATGAAATCAAGTGGGAAAAGAAAGGAAGAGGGAAAAAAACTGCAATGGAAAAGGAAGGAACGACTAAGTGTGAGAGAGGAGAGTCCCTGGCCTACAAGCTGAAGAATGAAGAAGGTTCAGGGTCCCTTTCAGAAATTTCCCTCTGAAAGAAGGAATTGAGGAACTATGTCCAACGTATGTCTACACAAAAGACATCCCACGGCAACAAGTCTGAGAGCCTGGGTCATCTGACTTGGGCTCACACTGCAGGCATGAAAATAACTGTGCCTAGACCAGAGGTTCCCAAGCTTTCCCTTTATATGGACCACGACATCATCATCAAAAGCTGTCGTGGACCACCTTAATGTTTTTAACATGGCCTATGGCTGACTGGAGTCAAACTTCTATCTTGAGGGGTATTAAAGAGGCAGTTATTTCTAATACTTTATTACGCTCACTCACAAATATTGCACTCTTCACAGTACATTTCCCTGAAGTACGTTTATCTACAGTAATGATCTCCCTCCCATACCCATGGACCACCTGCAGTACCCACACAGACCACCAGTGCTCCATGGACCACAGACTGGGAACCACTGGTGTAGACATTACTGCTGGGACTGAAGCCTGGGGCAGGAGACCCTCCCGTCTTGCTGGGGTAGCAGAGCTGGACTCCAGCCTGAGCCTGAGTCTCAACGCTACTGGTTTTAGACCCATGCCATGAGCCCCAGAAGCCCATCAGTTGGTCCAGGATCTGAGACTTGCTGCTATGTTTTTTTTGCTTTGTAGATATACCCTTAGTGATTTCATTCTGAGAAAACTGCATTAATCTAGAGCAGGGGTCTCAAACTCACAGCCTGAGGGCCACATGCGGCCCCTAAAGTTATTTCTTGTGGCCCGCAAAGACATTATCAATGTCGATGTTTGCAATATTGTTGTATGAAAAGGTTTCAGTGGTGAGGCCCTTGGGCTATCCTACTAGTCCTTAGGTGGCCCTTGTGGTGATTTGAGTTTGAGACCCCTGATCTAGATGTATAAATTCTCTCTTTGGGTTTTCCAAAGCCTTATGGAAACACCAAATGACAGAAAAAGTAAACCAAACAAGGAGTCTGGTGGCACTTTTAAAGAATAAGACATTTATTTTTCATATGAACCGTCAAGGGAGAAAATCCCACTTCATCAGGTGCATGAAATGGAGGTTACTTCATCAGACGCAGTGGGATTTTTCTCCCACAAAAGTTCATGAGCTAAATAAATTTGTTAGTCTTTAAAAGTGCCACAGGACTCCTTGTTTGTTTTGCTAATCTAGACTGACACAGCTGCCTCTTTGAACCTTGTTAACATGCAAGACAGAAAAATTAAAAGTAAATGTTAACAAGAAGGTGCAAAAAGTGTTTTCTTTTTCTTGTACTGCAGGGAACCCTCCCTAATGCAGCATCGAGACGAAAACTAATGTGCACTGGCAGCTTTTCTGTCTTGCTCACTCGGGCGCCTCTGACGCACTAGCAGCCCGGAGTTGGCATGGAGTTAATTACCTAACATCAGCGAGGAAAGGATTTACTAGTGTGACCTTGCAGAGCAAGGGAGTGTGGAGAATGAGCGGCATGGAGAGAACAATGTTTTGAATGAAAAATCATGTGTTTAATCTACACATCATGCCTACAAGCCCGATAATGGAGTTTTCTAGCTGCATGGTGCTGATGCATATCAGCAGACTAAGAGCCAGGCATACCGATTGCTCAAGCTGTGCTGGTATGGCTGGCGATGCTACTCTAGCGTGCCACCTCTGCCCCTTCCTGGTGCTGTGCCTGAACGGAGGGGAGGATTATAAAGGCTCAAATGCCCGACAATCCGGACACAGCCGTTTGAAAGTGACAACTGCAGTTGTTGCCGTCAGTGACTGTTCCTGGTGCTTCCTTCCCTCCATCTCCTGTCTGTGAAGCGCTCTTCCTGAGCCCACTCTGCATTGAGCTTCTCTGACAGCCAAACAAAATTGGGAGGGCAGGGCCCATTGCATCTGGCTTCCCCCCACCCTTTCTGGGCTGGCTTTCCTGTCCTGCACCTCCAGTGCTTAGTTTGTAATAAAAAAGATTCCAGGATTCAAACAATTAGGTGCCAGGGCTCAAGCAATTGTTTTAGTGTCCATAACTGACGTGGGAAGCCTAGAAGCACAGGGCTGTGAAATGTCAAGCCTAGAGGTGCTGTGGCTAAGCCCTGGCACAAATTAAGCACTGCCCAGCCCACATGCCTACTGCCAAGAATGCCAGATGGAGAACCTGGTACCAAGGTCCCTTTCTGGCGTAGTCTAGAACCACACTTCCCGTCTGAACTAGCCCTTCGACCAAAACTCTCACTGTACCCTTGCATTAGACCCGATTCTCTGATCAACGTGAATATTTCTATGCTCTGCCTGAGTAAACCCTATTATTAAAGCTTGGCTTTGTCCTGCCATGGCCCTAGGCCTGTCCCCTGTTTGGACGGCTCCTGCTGCAGAGGCTAGGCTTTGAGAGGCTGGTGCGATGCATGTTTTTATCACGAGAGGCCTGAATGCAGAACTGGAGAGATGGTGGTTTTTATCACAAGAAGGTCATACTGGATCAGACCAATGGCCCATCAAGCCCAGCATCCTGTCTTCCTACCATGGTCAATGCCACGTGCTTCAGAGGGAACGCACAGAACAGGCGATCATCAAGTGAACCATCTTGTTGATCATTTCCAGTCTCTGGTAAATAGCAGTTCCTGCCCGTCCTGGCTAATAGCCACTGAGGCTATGTCTTCACCTAAAATCTTAGTTTGGACTTGGTTAGTCCAAACTACGTGATTCAAAAGTTAGTTCAAACTAAGCACTTTTTTTTTTTTTTTTTTTACTTCAAACTAACTTTTAGTTGAACTAGCCACAATTTTTTTAGTTTGAACTAACTTTTTAGTTCAAGCTAAAAAAAAAATGCGGCTAGTTTGAGCTAAAAGTTAGTTCAAACTAAAAAAAAATGCTTAGTTCAAACCAACCACTAGTTTGAGCTTATTTAGTTCAAACTAGCATGTCTCCACTGGGCTAGTTTGAACTAAAAATGCAAATTAGTTCAAACTAAGCAGTTAGCTCAGACTAACCAGCCAAACTGACTAGTTCATAGTTCAAACTGAAAATTTTTTTAGTTCGAACTAGACAAAGCCTATCTAGACAGGGTTCAAATTAGTTTAAACTAAGTTTTTGCTTTGTCCGAACTAATTTCCTAGTGGAGATGTAGCCTGACAGACCTATCCTCCATGAACTTATCTTGCTCCTTTTTGGAATCCCATTATCATTTTGGCCTTCACAACATCCTCGGGCAAGGAGTTCACAGGTTGACTGCAACTTTGGTGAAGAAATACTTCCTTTTGTTCATTTAAAACCTATGACCTCTTAATTTCATTTGGTGATCCCTAGTTTTTGTGATGCAAGAGCAAGTAACACATTTTTCACTTTCTCAGCCCCAGTCAAGATTTGCTAGACCCACTTCAGTCATCTCTTGCAAAGCGAAAAATTCCAGTTGTATTAATCTTTTCTCATGCTGAAGCATTTTCTGACACCTTATCATTTTAGTTGCCCTTTTCTAAACCTTTTCCAATTCCTATATATCTTTTTTTTTTTTCTGAGATCGGGTGGTCAGGTCTGCATACAGTATTTCAGATGTTGGCATATGATAGAAAATGTCATATTGCCTCTTTATATCTTCTTATCTATCCCTTTCTTAATGATTTCCAAAATCCTGTTAGGTTTTTTGACTGCCACTGCACACTGAGTGGATGTTTTCAGAGAAATATCCTCAGTGACGCCAAGATCTTTCTTGGTTGGTAATAGCTAATTTAGACCTGCTCATCTTATATGTATAATTGTGATTATATTTTCCAATCTGCATTACTTTGCGTTTATCAACACTGAATTTCATCTGCCATTTTGTTGCCCAATCATCCAATGTTTTAAGACCTCTTTGTAACTCTTTGTAGTTTACTTTGGACTTAACTATGTTGAATAGTTGAATAGTCATCTGCAAGTTTTGCCACCTCATTGTTTACCTCTTTTTTCAGATCATTTATGAATATGTTGAACAATGTTCATCCCAATACAATCCCCTAGGAGATGCCATTATTTACAACTCTCCATTCTAAAAACTGGCCATTTATTCCTGATGGTTGCTTCTCATTTTGTAAGCAGTTGCTAAACCTGGAAAGGGCCTTCCCTCTTATCCTGTGACAGCTTACTTTGCTTAAGACCTTTGATGTCAAAGGCTTTGTGTAATTATAAGCACACCACATCCATTGGATCATTGTTATCCTCATGCTTGTTGACTCCCTCAAAGAATTCTAGCAGATTGGTGAGGCGTGATTTCCTTTTACAAAATGATCTGAAAAAAGGGGGAAACAGGAAGGTGGCAAATTTTGCCAATGATACAAAAGATGTTGACTCTTCCCCAACAAATCATATTCATCCATGTGGCTGATAATTCTATTCTATTCTTATAGTTTCAACCAATTTGCCTGCCTGGTACATTTGTCTTACTGGCCTGTGACAGGATCGTTTCTGAAGCCTTTGTATAAATTTGCTATCATAGCATTAAAGGGACCTTGTGAGGTCATCTAGTCTGACCCCTGCTAAATTAAATTGTCCCAGCCAGGGTTTTGTCTAACCGGTCCTTAAGGTTTCCAAAGATGTTTCCACCACCTCCCTACATAATCCATTGCAATGCTTCACCACCCTCTTAGTGGGAAAGATTTTTCCTAATATCCAACCTCGACCGCCCAACTGCAACTTGAAACATTAGCTGTCCTCCAGTCATGTGCTACAGAAGCTGATTTAAATGATAGATTACATACCACAGTTATTCATTCTGCAATTTCACATATGAGTTCCTTCAGAACTCTTGGATTAATACCATCTGGTCCTGGTGACTTATTACTGTTAAAATTATCCATTTGTTACAAAGCCTCCTCTAATGCCGCCTCTATCTGGGACAGTTTCTCAGATTTGCAACCTAAAAAGAATGGCTCAGATTTGTTCCAGAAGAGTGGGAACCACTGATGACCTATGTTTCCTCTAAGCAGTATGTGTGCGCGCACGCACAGGGGTTGTGAAACCCACGCGCACAACAAAATAAAGCATGCACAAAAAAATTCAACAGTGCTAATATTTTTATGCTATATTAAGAAGGTGATTTCAAGTAACGTTTCAAATAAAATTTTGTAATTTATAGAATCATTTGCATCACCAGATCAAAATAAAATTTAGATGTTATTTGTATCATACTCACTTCATTGCACTCACAAGTTTGACCACACACACTGGAGTGTGCACAAATTTGGCTACTGGCTCCAAAAATTTGCACAAAAGAAATTTTTTGCGCACCTAGCCTATGAAAAATTAGAGGGAACATTGCATGACTCCAGTAGTGGTAGCATTTGGGCAGGAGACTGCGTGGGGAATGAGAGAGGAAAGGAAAGGGACTGGCTGGACAGGGAGATAGAGGAAGTGGGAAGGGATAAAAATTGCAGTTCCATCACCCCAATGGTTAAAAAGTAAGTGGAGCCTCTATCAAAAATAGAAGGAATGAAGGCTCACATTTTTGTATGTTCTGTTAAGGTAGAATTTTGCACCCCCCCAAAAAAAATCACACAATTGGGGATGGAAAGTGCCCCTGAAGACTCAAAAACTAGAAAGCAGGTGGCAAAGTTTTATATGGTTAATTTTATGATTCTAGGATGCCTGGCTCCATTCCCTTTGAACAGTTGGGGTGCCCAAGGAATGTAGCATCAGGTCACACAATAGCAGTCTCCTAGTCTGAGATCATCAAAGGTAATGGGGAAAATGATGTTTAAGAGCCTCAATAACTTTTGAGGATCTGGACTGTAGATCACACATCAAAATTGTTTTTCACTGAGACCTTAAAAATCTAGGATTTCAGACAAAGCAAACCTCCTTTCATCAGTGACCACTTTTCCTAGGTAGTAGGCATCATGTAAAAGTAGCATCAATACAGGTTTACGGCAAATGACATCTAGGTTTACAACTGAATTTTGGATGTGGAATTTTTTTGAGAACTTGTCTTATCTTTAGTTGTCAGGAAAAGATTATTTTTGTGTTTGTTCACTGGTACTTTGTCAAATGAAACTAACAAGCTAGAATTACTAGGGACTCGTCGCGTTCTCTCTTTTATACTATTCAGAGAGCTCTGCATTAATTCATATCTGTGGTTGAAAAGGGAAAGAGGGTGTTTGGGGGCAGGAGAAAGTGGGCAGAGATGTTTTCCATTTTTTCATCAGTTGTTTGTAGAGTCCTCTATGGTTGACAGCTCCTGAATTTCTGATGTAAAGGCAGACAAATGTCTAAAATACTTTTGAAGCCAATTATACTCCTCCAAAAAGAAGGAAAAAAGTGAAGGAGCCCAATTTTTTTCAACTTTAGGTCACCTTTAAAACATGGCTGTTCCTTGTCCTCTTGTGCAGAGCCCTGGCAGTCAGTCAAATGAGGGACATAGCACAGACTTGTAAAAAGAACACTTTCCATTGAAATGCAGTTAGTAACTGCAGGAAATGAAGGATGGTATAAAATGGACCCCCATGGGTTCAATTCATGCTCTTGGCACGTTGTGTGCGGGAATAAACAGCAGCTCCTGGCCAGAGCTCTGGCATTCTGGGAATTAAATGCGTCAGACCAGGATTTGGCTGCATTCTTTGTAAATGGAATATTTGTGGATGGTTGCTTGAGCCATGTCTACACAGTGGAGTGAAGTTGATCTGATTTAACTCAACTTTCACATGCTGAACTCTTGAAGTCACAGGAGCGTGATCACACCACACTCCTTGTGTTGTCACTGTTAGATCAGGGTTCTTCAAAGCAGTGCACTGTGGCCAAATATCCCACAGCACAACTAGATGCAGAGGCTTGTAGGAAGGCTATCATCCTCCCATGACGCAACGTGCTCGCTCCGCATCTCTTTGTGTCACAAACAAATGGGAAACAGTTTTTGTGCTGTTTTCCTTTGCCATGTGCATGGAGAGGCATGGACCCCACTCAGCTCTGCGTTATCACTGCGAGTAATTGCAAATATCTCATGCCTTTGACTGCCAGATTTTCAGGGGGGAGACAGGAGCTGCCATGCAGAAAATTGCAGTGTTACTGAGGCCGCCCTTGTACAAGCCATAAAGTGAAACAATTCCCATTTGTCACAGGCTGTCACACATCACCTTCAGTCAGTGGAGAGCTGGTTCTGGTCCCAGAAAATAAGCACAGACTGGTGGGATCACATTGTGATGACAGTGTGGGATGACAAGCAGTGGCTACAGAAGTTTTGTATGTGGATGGTCACTTTTCTTGAACTTTGCACAGAGCTGTCTCTAACCTTGAAGTGTGTAAATATTTTCTTCAGGCCAGTTCTAACAGTGGAGAAGTGAGTGGCCATCACTCTATGGAAGCTAGCAACACCAGCCTGCTACCGTTCAATTGAAAATTAATTCAGAGTCTGTGGGAGCTGCTGTAATGCAAGTGTGCAGGGCCATTAGAAATTTCTACTGTAAAGGGTAGTGACTCTGGGAAACGTGCAGGACATAATGGATGAGTTTGCAGCAATGGGGTTTCCAGATGTGGAAGGGCCATACACGGGATGCATATCTCTATCTTAGCTCCAGTCAATCTTGCCAGAGTATATAAACCACATGGGATACTTCTCAGTGGTTCTGCAGGCTCTTGTGGATCACAAAGGAGATTTCACCATCCATTTGGAGTGGTCTGGAAAGGTACGTAATGTGTGCATGTTTAGGAACCCAGGTCTGTTCAAAAAGAGGCATACAGGCACTTTCTTCCCTGGCCAACAAATAAATACTGGAGATGTTGAAATGCTAGTAGTGATCTTGGTGGTCCTAACTACCCCGTGCTCTCCTGGCTAAAGAAGCCCTACACCAGGCACCTTGACAGCGAGAAGGGGTGTTTAACAACAGGCTCAGCAAGTGCAGAATAGCGGTGGAATGTGCATTTGGGTGTTTAAAAGGCAGATGGAGAAGGCTACTCACTACCTGACCACAGTGGAAAAAAAATATACCAACAGCTTTCTGTGCCTGCTGTGCGCTCCACAATCTGTGTGAAACACATGATGAAAAGATCTCCCAAGGCTGGGTTTTGGAGGCTGATCAGCTGGTTGCAAATTTTGAGCAGTCAGGTGCCAGTGTTGCCATCAGAGTGAGCAGAGCGCTGCATGTCAGGGAAGCATTGAAAAACCATTTTTGCAATGAACATAAGTAATGTATGTGCCTGTCAGTACTGGGCACTTATTTCCCATCCACTAGCCATGTACCATGCTCCTCCTTCCTTTTTTCCGGATGCTGACAGCACCCAGGCTCTGAGTGAGTAGACATTAAAACCAGTGAAGTTTTATTTGTGACCTGTTTTAGGGGGGACGGGGGAAAGAGGCAAAAAGGAATGCTACAGTACAGTTCTTCGAGGGGCTGTTGCCTCTTTCTGTCTGCCTCCACTGGTGTAGCATGCAGCATGAACTGCACCCTGTTCAACCTCTGCCTGGCATGGTTGGGGGGTGGGAGTTGGTAATACAGCGTGTTAAGCATTTGGAGAAAGGGAGTCTGTCCTGTTCCTGGAGCTCTACTTGGCACCTCGGCATGTCAGACTGATCCCTTATAATGTACAACATTTCTTGTTGTGTTGCACATGCCTGCTCCTGCACTGATCTGTCCTCCATATGCGTGTTTGATTTCTCCGACAAGGGCACCCTTCAGGCTCTGAGTTCTGAATGAGCTGCCACAGCGGCGCTCCTAATTCACTGAGCATGTCATCCCTGCTGGCTTTTCCCTCCACTTCCTAATCCGGGAGAGGTGCTCTGCGGGACTTTAGTGACTGAAGGTCGAAGAGTTGACTATAAGGCAAATGAAGCACAGAGTTCCCATTGTTGGATGACCCCAAGTAGCGTGAAAAAGGCGACCTTGTTACAAGAACTCCCTCGACTGTTCAGAACACGAGGCTGGAACCGCATTCCAGTCTACATGTACCGCAAGGGTCGTACTGCTCTTCTGATGTCGTAAGCAAGGGACCCTAGCATGCGTTACAGTGGTTTCTAGCAGGCAGCTTCCCAATGCCCAGTTAATAAAGGAGAGGGTCCGTTGGACTCCCCCTTAACATCCCAAAATGTACTGTGGAAGGAGGTGGGAAAAACTGGTTACAAGAGGCAACAGGTAAATCGTAATTGCAGAAAACATAGGGCTACCAGTAAAGGGACCCTGAACACCCTTGCAAACAGTGCTCTGGTGTTTTGAGTCCAAGTGACACTGTCCAGGGCAGGGAAAGAAGACAGCATTGGTTGGTCACTGTTAAATTGTGCTATCTTTCCTGGTGATCATGTGTGACATCAGTCTCCTGAAGATAATACAGACATAAAGGGAAGATTTGTTGCAAGCATCGGGGTATAGCCCTGGTCTTTATGCTACTATGCCATGCTTTGCGATGATGCCTCCTCCTTCAATAGCAGGACGGTGTAGTAAAGTTTCCTATCGTGGCAGAAGAAATAAGGCTACCCCCCAGAAACCTTCTGCAAAAGACTGCAGAATACCTTCATGACAGTTTCCTAGAGATATCCATGGAGGATTCTTGTGTAAGGCAGGCAGAGCCAGGGGGACTGTGAGCAGCCAGTGGTGGGCTGGATGGCGTGAGTGACCCGTGGGCAGAGCCATCGGATGGAGGGCAGAGCCAGGGGGACTGTGAGCGGCCAGTGGTGGGCTGGATGGCGTGAGTGTCCTGTGGGTGGAGCCAGCAGACCGTGGGTGGAGTGAGTGACCAGTGGTTGGCGCTGGTGGACAGCTGGCATGAAAGACACTCCCTATATACCCTGGGGTTTGTTGGGAGCCTATTGAGCACTGATTCTCCAGATCAGTGCTGATTTTGCTAGTGAGCAGGGGCGTCACTGGTGCCGGGCACAGGGGGCACATGCCCCGAATCCTTGTGCCAGTGCCCCGGGTCTGGCGGGGCCCGCCTCTCCTGGTCTTTAGCCCAATCGGCCCAGAGATCTGGAGGCCAGATGCCCGCGGCTGCGGCAGCCCTGTCCCCAGTGGGAGATCCAGGGTCTGTCTGCTTGCGGTCACGGCAGCCCTATCCCTGGTGGAGGATCCAGGGCCTGGCTGCCTGCGGCTACAGAGTCCACTCCTGGCCCCGTCGCCAGCTTGGGATCCGGGGCTCAGCCACTGCTGGCCCCATCCCCGGGGCCAGGGGGGCATGGCTTCATGGTAGGGGCGTGGCCTGGGCTGGTGCCCCAGCTGCTTCCCCAGGGCAGCGACGCCCCTGCTAGTGAGTTCACATTTGCTGTTATGATGTGTAGGATCATGTTGGGAACCTGTTCTGCACAGATTTTCCAGATCAATGCTGATTTTTGTTATTTGGCCTTTTACATTCTGTTTTTACTACTATTAAAAGTTCTATATACTACACTAGACTCATGCTTGTGAGCGGGAAGCATTACCCCTTTGGGATGTCTGGGAAATAGTGCATGATTTCCCAGAAATCTGGGTGGGGGCTCGAGCCGGTTGGTAGTGTTACATTATTTGGAAACCCCTAGATATAAAACCCGGCCCTTGTTCTGCCACCTCACCCTGGCAGAAGGGTTACACTTGTAGCCTTTCCATGTACATAAACAGTCTGTTCCTGTAGTGACTTTATGCAGAAGGTTACCTACACCCAGGAATGCCATCCCATCCAAATGCAAACGCTTTTTCTCACAAAAAGTAGAAGCAGAACTGGGGACATAACCACAGCAATGAGAATGGATAAACACGCTCATCCAACACCTTGGTCCTTGATGCTCTCCTTTGGCTGGGCTACTTTGGAGAGACAAACAGGTCCTGGCTGTCTGAGAGAATGAATACCCCAGTCTCCTGCTCTCCATTCACCTCATCATCCTGGAGAGTTCATCATCTGCAGAATTTTTCTCATTCATCCTGGAGTGATGCTGGTGCTGCGCGGTGGCACAGTGGTATGGTTGCCGCCCATGCAGCCCCTCATAAATGTGGCACATCTTCCGTAATGAGGAAGAACAGCTTTTTGCCTCCCTAGTTCACTGATATGCCTTTCTCAGCTCTTTGATTTTAATGTGGCACTGTTGTGTGTCCCTTCTCAATCATGCCACGCACTATCTTGTAGACATCACGATTTCTTTTGCTGTCTTGAAGCAGAGCAAAAACAGACTCCTCATCCCACAGGCTGATGAAATCCGGAACATCATGTTGACCTCATGCTGGGGTGCATTTGGGACACGTGGTTACCATGAGCAGGTCAGCTACCAAGATCTATACTGACTCTAATTTGACCTATAGAATTGGACCACTTGTTGGAGTAGTTTTACTAAGTCAAACTTTACTGCTGATTTAGCTCAGCGTAACTGATATGCCAGCAGAGATGCATGCTTTCAGGGGTCGATGTAAGTGTCATTAACTCAACATCCTTTGTCAGTGTGGACTGGGCCAGGTGTCAATGTAAAACCTGATGAAGATTCCTGCCATTTCAGGGATGAACCCATGCTATCAGAACTGGTGGAGGCACTCCATGCCAAGAAACTTCTGGGATTGTCTCTGGATGTGTACCCAGCAAAGCAGAGTCAGAAGATGACCCAGGAATTAGATACAACTCATGGGAGGCATAGGAAGAAGCCCAGGGCTAGCTGAACCCAGTCCGGCCGTGCTCGTACCAGAGCACTGGTCGGTACATTTCAGCTGAAGCACCACCGAACTGGTGGTGGGACACTCCCCGACTTTCAGGGTCCCTGGGCCAGAGCCTGGAGAAGTGGGTGGGCCTGGGTCCCTCCCGACTCCTGCAGAGCACAGGAGCGGCATGGAGCTTGCAGGCCACTGGTGCAGAGTGGGTCATGCTGCGAGTGAGACTACACCCCAGAAGGGGTGAACTTAGAGGGACACGGCCAGAGGGCTGAGGACCCAGAGGTGGATTCAGGAAGCAAGTTCAGTGTGGAAGATGAGTGAAGTACAGATCACCTGATGGGGCCCACTTGAGCTAGTCCCTCAACACCACCGGCAACACTGCCAGGAGGCACTTGTCAGCACTGTTCCCGCTAAGCTGTGCGCGTGTGCGCATGCACACAGGTCATGAAACCTGTGCACACGACAAAATAAAGTGCGCACAAAAAAATTCAATAGTGCTAATACTGGTGCTCACAAAGAAATGTCTTTGCGCACACAAAGAAATTGTTTGTGCACACAGTCTACGAGTCATTAGAGGGAACATTGCTTGTCAGGTGGGTCCTGTGCTGCAAATGCCTACAGCAGGGATTGCTGTTTGCTAGAACTGGCATTGGGAGGTGGGACGGTCACTTGATGGTTACCTGTTCTGTTCATTCCCTCTGAAGCACATGGCATCGTTCACTGTTAGAAGACAGGATGCTGGAATGGACTGACCATGGGTCTAGACCAGTATGGCAGTTCTTATGTTCATTTGCAAATCCCTGTGAGTTAAAAAATGTGCACATACAATGTTTGCTCTGTTATGAATGGATGATTTTGGGAGAATCTTCATTGGCTTGTGGACAGTTCACAAACAGAAAACCAGTGGCAATTTCTGATGAATGGATTGTAGATAATGAATCAGTAACGTATCTGTCTCTGCTTTTTGTGGTGTTCATATGGTGGCACATAACAATAAGGTCAATAGATTAGGGAAAGGGAGAGAAAAGGAATTATTTTCCAAATGAAACTGCAAAGGAAATTGTGTTTTGATCAAGGAAAGCAAGCAGTTAGTGAAGCATATCAGGATTCTTTTATTCAAGCAAATTTCCAAACCTTTTAACAGCCTCCACTCTGGGAGCAACCTGGACTCCTCCAGGCTCTGTAGTGCCCTGAAATGTGTACTGCATCTGTGCACTTCTGCCCTGTTCAGTTAGCATTTGGTACCTCAGGTGAGCAGAATGCAATCATCGCTAATGGATATTTAGCTTGGAGGTGAGGCTTGACCGATGAGTGCAAATGCTTTCACAGCTCCTGTGTGTTTCACACAATCTCCAGTCATCATAATGGTGCACTGCTTCAGTGCTGTCACAACCAGAGCACCACCACTGGACTAGTGCAAAACCAGGATTTTCATCTGTGGAAAAATTTTGCAATTTTGGAAAAAATTCTTGTTCTGAATCAGAACCAGAAAATTTTTAGAAATTTTTCAAAGGAATGAAGGGAGAAAATCTCTGCTTTGGCAAAGGTGGAATGGCACGTTTTGGCTTGCAAGGCATCTGTAACTGCTGTGTCTCATGGCAACCCGCTTGGTGGGTAGGTGGGCTGCCTAATTCCTGGATACCTGCCTGTTCCTGTTGGGCAGCTGAGTAGCTGATTAAGAGCCTGTGAACCCAGGCAGCCCCCTAGCTGGTTCGCTGGGGAGCCTGGGAAGATAGTTTGGTGAAGCTGCTTTACTTCTCTCCAATGTTTTGGCAGAATCAACATGAGTTTTGCCAAATTGGCATTTTCTGGTGGGAAAAACTGTTTCAATGGAAAACTTTGGACCAGGTTTAAATGCCCCTGACTGAAACTGTCCTCCCTTCCTGCAGTGCCTGAGTTTGCCAGCTAAATATCACCTCATAAGATCAGATGAGATTATTGTCCAAGGTGATGTAGACGTTGTATAGCTCTTTTCTAAACTGTGTCATTGCCAATTTTATAAATAAAACCAACACCCTTTTAGAAAATGAATACCTGCAGAGCTGGCAGCAGTTAGCCTTTTCACCCTCTCCCTCTGTGAAACATAAATTATGCCAAACGGAACCAAAGCCCCTTAATTTTCATGTCTTTCTCCACTGTGCTGGGTTTACGAGTCACTTGCGCCCACGTGTGACCAAGAATTGCAGTCTGACAAACGGCCGGAACGTCATTCAAAACTAACTACTTCAAAGGGCTCGGTTTATGAATGCCGACAGCCAGAGCTACTGGTTATGCAAAATAAACCCGCTCTGAATCATTGAGCCCTTCTGATGATGATGTGCTGCTTATGTTGCCAACCTGCTTGTCGGCTGCATTATTTCCGTTCTCATTCAGGCAATGGGAAACAATTCTTTTCTTAAGACTCATGGATTAATTTCAACTTCAAGATAATAAAAATGCAGTAACATTAGCAAGAGCATCCGCCTAGTAGTGTAGGCAGCAGCTGCTGGTGCATTGGAGTCCTCATCCGAAGGCCCCCTTTTATTCCAGTATTGGGGACCCCTGGTGACAGCTCTGCTACCGCATGTTCTGGCCCCCTGGCTCTAGATGCGCTATCCAGAGCCCCCAAGAAGTGTAATGTGCCAAACCCTGCTGCTCGTGTCAGTGTAAACACCATGGTAGTGCATCTCGCTGCCCTTGATAACAGCTATTGTGGAGCAAGAGCCGCGCACTGCAGGAGCTGCTGTTTTATCCCATCTGTGCCCAATCTCTACCCATCTTTCGGAGGCAGTTGTGGTGACAAAATATCCACCGGTAGCTGCCTTTGAAAAATGCCTAATCATCCTTTTATTGTCTGCTGTGGAGGGATGTCCTTCAAGCCTTGGTTTTTCATGAGACAGGTCTGTGTTCCAGCCAGATGAGTTTTGGTGGCTGGGGCATGAGTTACTTAAGTGGCTGACCTGGCTAAGGTGCCTACCTCCCGGAGAGGGGGCATGACCGAAGATCCTGACCAGAGGGAGGTGCGTATCTCTGGCCCATCAGTCAGACTTTGATTCCACCTCTCACCGCCCCACTTCATTCCCTGCATTACACTCCTGGCTCATTTAATGGTTCGCTCCTTGGTGTGCTGTGTTTTGAGAGTCTCTTCCTTCGGCTCAAACTCTCCCCATGGACTGTATGGGGAGCTCAGGGGCTGAGGGTTGTACTGTCTAGTGGCTAGTGTGGGGGAAAAATCTAACTCTGGCCCTCAAGTTCAGAAAGAGGCACACCAGAGCCTCCCCAATGAAGCAGACCCGTTCCCAGCCGAGACTCCAATGAGCAGAGAACGAGGTGTGGTTCAGGATTTATTATTCAGCTGAATAACAAAAGGAACTGCATCAGAGG